>JAVIAB010000139.1:83808153-84255653 GCA_032433765.1 Megaustenia siamemsis
TTACAAATTCATGAATTTCACTTTTATTTTTCGATGGCAATAGTAGACTAATATAACCTGAAAGACTTAGTCAGAGGTTTAGCGGATCGTGCCTCGCCAAAAAGTAAGCAAAACCTGCAACACAACATCAACAAGACAACAATTTTCTAGGGGCTGATTTGATATTTTTAGAACCGTCGTTGGGCCAATGATTTAGCGCGTTTCCCCACAACGATTACACCTTGATTGCCTCAACATGAAGTTTGAATTTATTGCTAAAATGTAAATTCAGTTGCGGAGAACGTGTTTGGCTTCAAGAATTTCTCCTTTTTCCGTCTTCAGTGGTCAGGTTATGCTAGACTTCTAATCTTACAAGAGTCACGGACCGTAGATTATTTCTGAACCTGTTCCCCGCGGTTGGTCGAAAGTGCTTGCTTCTGTGGACAATTGTGGCCATCTCGGGCTCTTGAGGGCAGTACAGTCTAAAAACTTTAAGGGATATGCTCAGGAATGTACTTTTGTGCACCGTAATCGTTGGACACAGTCTATGAGACTCATTTTGTGAACGTGTACTAGAAAGCTGCAAAATATGAAGATTGTGTTCTGCTCTTGTTTTCTCTTTTTATTTATGCTGTCCTGATCTAGGCTAGGAGGCGCAGCAGCGAAGTGGTCTTCTTCTTCTACCTTTCAGCTTCCTGTGGAGCATAGGTCTCCAACAAACACTTTCAGCTCCCTGTGGAGCATAGGTCTCCAACAAACACTTTCAGCTCCCCGTGGAGCATAGGTCTCCAACAAACACTTTCAGCTCCCTGTGGAGCATAGGTCTCCAACAAACACTTTCAGCTCCCTGTGGAGCATAGGTCTCCAACAAACACTTTCCAAGTCATTCTGTTTCTTGCCATTCTTTTAAGATCATTCCATGTCTTCCCCATCATCTTCATCTCTGCTTTTATCTGTCTTCTCCAAGAATTCCTTGGTCTTCCTCTTTGTCTTGTCCCCTGGGGATTCCAAAAAAGTGTGCTGTGTAATACTCTCATTTGGCTTCCGCAGTGTGTGTCCTATCCAGCGCCATCGTCTTCGCTGTATCTCTTTATCCACTGGTATTTGACTGGTACATTTCCATAATTCTATGTTAGTGAATTTGTCCTGCCATTTCCATCATTTTATTCTGCGTCAGCATCCATTAATGAAAGTCTGTATCTTCATGGCTGTCAATTTTCTTGTTCTCCATGTTTCACAGCCATATAATAGGACTGACTTAACATTATGCTAAGTGGTTAGTGAACTAGATTATTAAGAACAAGAGGTCGGGTTCTATCCTGATCGACGGTCATCATTCTCACCCAGCCTTAATTGGATACCAGCTTTTTCTTGGAAAGAAAGACGATACTGTGGTAATATTGGCTACATTACCCAAAATATAATGTGTCTACGGTCTATAAAAAAAAAAAGCTTTGGGCACAAGGTGTGGTGAAAGCTTTACATATGAGAACAATACAAAAATATTGACGTTTTGGTCTACAAACGGCCTTCCTCAGAAAACAATAACAACAAAAACAAACGGACACACAAAGGAAATATAATCTAGTACTTAATAGGAATATGGACGTGGAATCATGGACAATAGGACAACAGACAAGAAAATCACTGGTGTCTGTAGAAATGTGGTTTTACAGAAGAATGTTGTTCTCAACATGTACCATGGACAGCTAAGAAGAGTAATGAAAATGTTCTGAAAGAGGTCAAAGCAAAAAGAGAGCTAATTTCCAATATTAGGAAGAAATAATCATATAATCATTATTTTTTGGTCATGTAATGAGAAGAGAACAACTGGAATATATTGTAACAACTGGAAAAATTGAGGGACGAAGAGATAGGGGGAAGCAAAGAGAGAAAATACCAAAAAGCTTAAGAGAATGGCGTGGTAGAAGGTCAACAACTGAAATGATAAAGAACTGTCGAGATCGAAAGTTGTGGAGAGACATGATCACCTATGCCAGTAGGCCCGATACTTGATGATCACTTAATAGGAAATAGCTAAAAACTAGTACAAATTTGTGTGAAGATTTGGGATCCCTAAATAAAGCTATGTATTTTTTCAATATTTTTTCTCTTTCTTATGTGTACTAGTGGATACCGGCACTGAGAGAACGGAGGGACAGAAAGGTGCTGATACAGGCAGAGAAATTTGCTTGCATGCCGAGACATCCAATGAAGGACCGATTACAAAATCTTGCATTGGAACGACTTAAGAGAAGCAATTTTATCCACCAAGCCAAACGTATTAGTAGACAAACACCAGACATGCCAAGAGTTGTTAACCCCCTACTGCCCATACCAGAACATACGCCCTGGACAGAGGAATCAGGATTATCAGTTCAAATAAGGATAGAGGTGAAAGAAATAGATGACAAAGAAGAACAAAATAGTCTACAGCGAAAAACAATAACTCTCAGTTTCCTGGATGAAGAATACCCACAAGACCTATGGATTCGTGTGTACACAGATGGATCAGCACAGAATGCAGTAAAGAATGGGGGAGCATGTGAATATATATAGAGTACCCAAATACCACTAGGGATATGAATAAAATAGCAACAGGGAAATATTGTCACAATTGTGATGCAGAAATACAAGCAATAAAGTTGGAAATAGAAAAACTGCTGAACAGTAATCTTAGCCCACAGCCTGTAGGGTTTTTGACACATGCAAGATCAGTACTCCAGGCACTACAATCCAGAAAATTACCACATCTGCGGACCTTATTGACTGAACTCTGCAAGCACCACAGGGTTGCCCTGCAGTGGATCCTATCTCACTGTGGAATACCAGGAAATGAGAAAGCAGATCAGTTGGCAAAAGAAGGTTCAACAGGCACACAACTAGATACGCGAATCAATTCAGAGGAAAAGGTATATTTACATCACTCGGAAAAATTGACAAATAATCAACAACAGAAAAAAATATGGACCAAAGCAGGATCGAACCCGTACTCAGTGGCACAGCGCCTTGTCACGAAAAGCAATTGGAATAGGGAACACTGTCACTCAGCTAACCAAAAAAAAATTGCTTCGTAGGCAATGTCTTTCGCGCAGGTGTCCTCATGACTATAGCATAAGGTTGCGATCACAGCTCGGAAATACATAGTGTATCTGTATTTTTTCCTGTTAAGACAAGTATTTCCCAGATAGGGTAGGGCTGGATACTTGCGTTACTGATACGATGCACTGTAGATAGAAGATTGTGGAAGGACATGATCGCCTACGTCAACCGGTATGGCACATGATAATGATAATCAGCTTCCTTATCACCATCCTGCGAGAGGTGTTCTTTTAGAGCCCTCGCAATGACGCCATTGTCAATTATTAAGGTTTCTCTTGGGCAATAGGAGACCCCAACATGCTGTGGGCCATTTATGGCAGACCCCGCCATGCTGTGGGCCATTTATGGCATACCCCGCCATGCTATGATCCATTTATGGCAGACCCCGCCATGCTGTGGGCCAATTAATGGCATACCCCGCCCTGCTGTGGGCCATTTATGACAGACCCTGCCATGCTGTGGGCCATTTAAGACAGACCCCGCCATGCTGTGGGCCATTTATGACAGACTCCGCCATGCTGTGGGCTGTTTCACTGTCACAAACTCTCGCATATCCGGGCAATATATCCACGTTATGGTGCTAACAGGAGACATGTCGAGTAGGTGTACCCATTCCCTGCAGAGTGTGTTCTTGTCAATAGGGGGAAGCACAGCTCTGTGAGCTAGCCGAGATGACCGCATGTGTTGTCGGTATCCTAACAGCCACGTGATAACTTCTCTCACAGCCTCAGTCTCCATGTGTGTGCTGAAGGGATAAGTCTTGGAGGCTCCTGCATCTTTCTCTATCAACTTCCATTAGAGTACACAACAAAACCCTTGAAGCCCGCACACCCATAGTGATCAACTCAGCAGTGTAGAATAACGTAGATTGTATGTAGATGATCGGGTCTTATGGTTGGGAGTGAAGTTCAGTAACTCCTAGATTTCGTTCTCAATCATGCCCTGCGCCTAGTAACAGAATTTCCTGTCCAAGATTACGACCTTGGTTAGCCCGGATCTGTCATGCACATCTATACAATCCCTATCAATAGGTGTGTTATCCTTGTTGCGCACGCCCTGCAGTGTTGTCTCAGCCTGTGCCAGCTACGATTTCCCGCACTTAATGCGGTTGCCTTTCATTGATTGCAATTCCGGTAGGAGTGGATGTATTTTGTTGCTGCGGTGTGTGATCTCACTTACAAACAGTGTGAAAACCGTTGTACCCAACTGAACTTCCCAATCGTAATGTCAACTTATATTTTGAAATTTTTTCTCAGGTACAAATGGTTTGAAACCCGCTGTGCCTAAATGAACTGCCCAGGCGCAGTGTCAGCTCAAGTTAATTACACGAATGAAAGATTATTCTAAACCTTGCGCAAACCAAGACATGATGTGCCTAAAATAGATACAGCGTGAAAAATGTACAATGTTTTTAACTCTTTAATAACGACAAGCTATTCTTACATCTCAACACTAAGGCAATTTTTTGAGTATCATTTTTACACAGAACATGTTTTAATTTATTAACATGCATTCTCCAGGAAAAAAATATAACGGAACTAGTTTTAATTGTGTCATTTTGAAGAGTTATTTGCTTTCATTGGGTTTTATTGTTTCACACGTGTAATCCATCTGAGAAGCTAGAGTGTTAGGTGGAATCACGTGAGAGTTGAAAGCTTTCTTTAGAAACTTATGTGAGGTTGTGCGGTCGTTAAAGTGGAATCACTTGAGAGTTGAAATATTTCTCCAGAAACTTATGTGAGGTTGTGCGGTCGTTAAAGTGGAATGACTTGAGAGTTGAAAGTTTTCTCTAGAAACTTATGTGAGGTTGTGCGGTCGTTAAAGTGGAATGACTTGAGAGTTGAAAGCTTTCTCTAGAAACTTATGTGAGGTTGTGCGGTCGTTAAAGTGGAATCACTTTAGAGTTGAAAGCTTTCTCCAGAAACTTATGTGAGATTGTGCGGTCGTTAAAGTGGAATCACTTGAGAGTTGAGAGCTTTCTCCAGAAACTTATGTGAGGTTGTGCGGTCGTTAAAGTGGAATCACTTGAGAGTTGAAAGTTTTCTCTAGAAACTTATGTGAGTGAGGTTGTGTGGTCGTTAAAGTGGAATCACTTGAGAGTTGAAAGCTTTCTCTAGAAACTTATGTGAGGTTGTGCGGTCGTTAAAGTGGAATCACTTGAGAGTTGAAAGTTTTCTCTAGAAACTTATGTGAGTGAGGTTGTGTGGTCGTTAAAGTGGAATCACTTGAGAGTTGAAAGCTTTCTTTAGAAACTTATGTGAGGTTGTGCGGTCGTTAAAGTGGAATCACTTGAGAGTTGAAAGCTTTCTCCAGAAACTTATGTGAGTGAGGCTGTGCGGTCGTTAAAGTGGGATCACTTGAGTGTTGAAAGCTTTCTTTAGAAACTTATGTGAGGTTGTGCGGTCGTTAAAGTGGAATCACTTGAGAGTTGAAAGTTTTCTCTAGAAACTTATGTGAGTGAGGTTGTGCGGTCGTTAAAGTGGAATCACTTGAGAGTTGAAATATTTCTCCAGAAACTTATGTGAGGTTGTGCGGTCGTTAAAGTGGAATCACTTGAGAGTTGAAAGCTTTCTCTAGAAACTTATGTGAGGTTGTGCGGTCGTTAAAGTGGAATCACTTGAGAGTTGAAAGCTTTCTCTAGAAACTTATGTGAGGTTGTGCGGTCGATAAAGTGGAATCACTTGAGAGTTGAGAGCTTTCTCCAGAAACTTATGTGAGGTTGTGCGATCGTTAAAGTGGAATCACTTGAGAGTTGAAAGTTTTCTCTAGAAACTTATGTGAGGTTGTGCGATCGTTCAGCTGTATATCGCAATCATGAAACTAGAATAAGTGCACATGGCGTCATCATAATGAAAATTATGTTACGATGTTTCGTTAGACATGATCAGAGAGCAGACCCCGCCACCTGTCGGTTATCACACTGCCACGTGTGAAGGTTCGGTTCCTGGGTGACGCATCTGGGGCAGACCAAGAAGAAACGTCTGTGTCACTCTTCGTCTGGCCCTGCATGGTTGTTGTTGTTGACCGATTGCCACGAGTTGATGCAGGCAGGTTGCCCTTTAACTCATAAGTTGTGGCGGGTCGTAATGGCTTTCTTGACATTCTCGGCTCTTACTGGAGAGGTTGGAGTTCGTCTATCCCAGGCTATGCTGGGAAATTACTAGTCCAGCCCAGAGGTACTGCAATACTGGGTCCTCTATATCAGTAACAGCCATCATCACCATAGGGAACACGGCGATCCTAGCTCCTGTTAGTCAGTCTGTTTTGACGCAGACTGTTACCAGGGGAGACCACGAGGAAGTAGAACTGCTAGGTCTTGGTCAGCTGATGGTGCGCCGACCCTGCTATTGCGACCTCGGGTCGCAGACGCTTCTGCTCTCCCGACCCTGCATGGTGGTTCCTACAATGTTACCACAACATAGGTCGGGCATAGGGTTATGTAAATACGCAAGCTCCTTGAAATCTGCATGATGATGATGACACGTCAGATAGAATATAATACATTAAGGTTTCTATGCCTGATGATCTTTGCCATCAGACAAGTAACATCACAAACCAGAATGCCCATAAAATCATCATAATACATATGATCACATGAAGATCTTTTAAATAAAAATAAGAAGCAATTTTGCCTGTTCGAGCATGCGACAAGATCTAACGGACAAGCTAAAACCATTTACCAGGAACATGGAAATGTGGGAGTTACAGTGGTAGACAAAAATAGATTAATGACGTCAAAGTCTGAGCGGGGTTATCGTCATCATCATCATGTGCCATACCGGTTGGCGTAGGCGATCATGTCCCTCCACAATCTTCTATCTACAGTGCATCGTATCAGTTCTGCTGTTGACTGTTTTCCGTGCCATGACACCAAGCTATCCAGTATTTTCTCTCTTTGTCGTCCATGATCTCTCTTTCCTTTTATTTTGCCAGTTGTAACGTAACCAAGTATTCCAACTTTCCTCTTCTCATGATGTGCCCGAAAAATGTTGATTGCTTCTTTCTGATGTTTTTTAAGAGCTCCCTTTTTGTGTTGGTCTCTTTGAGAACTTCCTCATTGGTCTTTTTAGCTGTCCAGGGAACTTTCAACATTCTTCTGAGAAATCCCTGAGCGGAGTAAGCATCAAATAAACAGAGAAAGTGACATATACAAGGGAAAATGGTTGCGAAAATATGGTTATAATGAAGATCGAAAAGTTATCGATGGAACTCATGAATCAGGCAGGCTGGCTAATTATTAATATTTTACAAACAAGTTCTTCACATATCAACGATACCTTTCTTCTGTCAAATCACAAACTATATCTTATTTCTTCTGTCAAAATTTAAAAAAGATAACAATATCTTTCGTCTTGTACTGTCAAATCATGAACTAACTGTATCTTTGTTCTTCTACTGGCAAATCATGAACTAATAGTATCTTTGTTCTCCTACTATCAAATCATGAACTATTAGTATCTTTGTTCTCCTACTGTCAAATCATGAACTAATAGTATCTTTGTTCTCCTACTGTCAAATCATGAACTAATAGTATCTTTGTTCTCCTACCGCCAAATCATAAACTAATAGTATCTTTGTTCTCCTAATGCCAAATCATGAACTAATAGTATCTTTGTTCTCCTACCGCCAAATCATGAACTAATAGTATCTTTGTTCTCCTAATGCCAAATCATGAACTAATAGTATCTTTGTTCTTCTACTGTCAAATCATGAACTAATAGTATCTTTGTTCTCCTACTGCCAAATCATGAACTAATAGTATCTTTGTTCTCCTACTGTCAAATCATGAACTAATAGTATCTTTGTTCTCCTGTCAAATCATGAACTAACTGTATCTTTGTTCTTCTACTGTCAAATCATGAACTAACTGTGTCTTTGTTCTCCTACTGTCAAATCATGAACTAATAGTATCTTTGTTCTCCTACTGCCAAATCATTAACTAATAATAGTATCTTTGTTCTCCTATCAAATCATGAACTAACTGTGTCTTTGTTCTTCTACTGTCAAATCATGAACTAATAGTATCTTTGTTCTCCTATTGTCAAATAATGAACTAATAGTATCTTTGTTCTCCTACTGTCAAATCATGAACTAACTGTATCTTTGTTCTCCTACTGTCAAATCATGAACTAACTGTATCTTTGTTCTCCTACTGTCAAATCATGAACTAATAGTATATTTCTTCTCCTACTGTCAAATCATGAACTTGCTGTATATTTCAAGAGTAGTAGTGTTAAGATTATATCACATGAGGACTAGGATTATATCCCAGTAGTGCTTGGTTTAAATCCCAGTAGTGTTATGGTTATATCACACTAGTTTTTTTTGCTAGGATTACATCACAATAGTGATGGGATTATATCACAGTAGTTTATCTTTCTTTCTTCATTGAACAAATTCGGGTATCGAGAGGGATACAGTAGTGTTAGGATTATATCACAGCAGTGTTAGGATTATATCATAGTAGTGTTAGGATTATATCACAGCAGTGTTAGGAATATATCACAGTAGTGTTAGGATTATATCACAGTAGTGTTAGGATTATATCACAGCAGTGTTAGGATTATATCAGAGTAGTGTTAACATTATATCACAGCAGTGTTAGGATTATATCATAGTAGTGTTAGGATTATATCATAGCAGTGTTAGGATTATATTATAGTAGTGTTAGGATTATATCATAGTAGTGTTAGGATTATATCACTGCAGTGTTAGGATTATATCACAGCAGTGTTAGGAATATATCACAGTAGTGTTAGGATTATATCACAGTAGTGTTAGGATTATATCACAGCAGTGTTAGGATTATATCACAGTAGTGTTAGGATTATATCACAGTAGTATTAGGATTATATCACAGTAGTGTTAGGATTATATCACAGCAGTGTTAAGATTATATCACAATAGTTCTTAGGATTATATCACAGTAATGTTATGATTATTCAGATTATACTGTTAGGACTATACCACATTAGTGTTGTGACATAGTCATATCAGAGACACTGCATTGCGTTTTCTGGTAAAGATCTTGTCAGACTTTGTATTTTTCTTCCTCTGCGTGCCCAGGAACGACAACTTTGCAAATATCTACGTTTGCCGTCTTCCTCAAGTTTAGAGACATTTTTAAAGCGAAGAAAGGGGTCCTTCCTTTATTTTGCCGAAGACTGTCTCTTTAATTAGGATGCCTCTGGGAATTCGGCAATCCTTCATTCGGTATAGACGGCCCAGCCATCTGTAACTACTTTGCTGAATGGAGAACGAATATACTTGTCACCCACCCTAGTATTAAGCTATTTGTAGGTTATCATCACTGCACTCCGATCTTGTCCATAGAAATAGCCTAGTCTTAAATTATTTGTAGGTTATCATCATTGCACTCCGATCTTGTCCATAGAAATAGCCTAGTATTAAGTTATTTGTAGGGTATCATCATTGCACTCCGATCTTGTCCATAGAAATAGCCTAGTATTAAGTTATTTGTAGGGTATCATCATTGCACTCCGATCTTGTCCATAGAAATAGCCTAGTATTAAGTTATTTGTAGGGTATCATCATTGCACTCCGATCTTGTCCATAGAAATAGCCTAGTATTAAACTGCTAGCGAAGTTGCGATCAGCTCTCTCCCGGACACTCCAAGTGTGCGCCCCAGGGAGGACGTGTGAAAAACTTTCAGTCTTTCACCTTGAGAGATGTAAAAAATATCATATTTCACTGGCATATATATAGCGAGAAAAATCAATGAGGACATTTATCTTCCCTATAGCAGCATATGGATATGAATCATAGACAATCTCGGAAACAGCAAAGAAGAAAATCGATTCATTCGAAACAAAATGCTACAGAAAAATCCTTAAGATGTTTTAGGCAAGAAGTTCTAGTACATATATTTCAAGGATAAGTTGGGTAATGATATAAAGTAAAGAAGACACACTAAAAGATTTAAACATTTAAAAGAACTGGCTTATTTATAAACACCATTCTACCGAGGAAATTAAAATACTATGGTCACGTCCAAAGACACAGCGAGGTGGGAAGAACAATGAGGGAATGGATGGTTCTTGGGCGACGCATCAGGAGCAGACCAAGAAGAAGGCTGTTTCAAGACATCAAGGAGACCTTGAACATGACAAGAGAAGAAGTGGGAGATCTGGCTAGAGACAGAGATTCTTTCAGGCGGGATGTGGCGAATGCAACGTTCGGTGGGAGATCTGGCTACAATTTTTTTTCAGACGGGCTGTTTTGAATGTAACATTCCATGGGAGGTCTAGCAAGATACAGATATTCTTTCAAACAGGATGTGGTGAATGCAACGTTCTGAGAATGAGATACGACATGATGATGTTGATTAGAAAGATCAATACGCATGCTCTATATGCAGCGATCTTGGTGAGAATGGTCAGTATGTTACTATATCACGTTTTTCGTGCCAACACTAATAAACTTGCTGAGTTCATGTCATTTTTTTTTAAACTTTAACATTCAAGAGTGATTATCGGTAGTGGTGGATCCATGGTAATTAATACAACCACCATTCTGTAAAAGTTTATGACATTCTTTTAGGATTCGGATCCATGGGCAAGATAAAAAAAAAAACCGTTTCTCAGAGAACGAGAAAATGATGACAAGAAGATGTCGATGACGAAGAAATAATTTTTTTCTAGAATCTCGCACTATCTGTTCAATATTTATCTTTTTATTATAACTTCAAATGATTTATTGATCAGAGTTGAAGTTTTCATGTGGCCTTTATCTCTCGCTCTTAATTTTTAAAGAATTCCTTGGTGGTCGATCTACTTCCATTCTACGAGACCAATATCTTAGTGGGAAAGGAGAAACATCATGTCACAGATAGAGAGAGAGAGAGAGAGAGAGAGAGAGAGAGAGAGAGAGATGTAGAGGTAGATAGAGAATTCATGATTTAAGACGCATAACATAAGATATATATATATATATATATATATATATATATATATATATATATATATATATATATATACATATATATATATATATATGTAGAGGTAGAGGTAGATAGAGAGAGAATTCATGATTTAAGACACATAACATAAGAGAGAGAGAGAGAGAGGTAGAGGTAGATAGATAGAGTTCATGATTTAAGACACATAACATAAGAGAGAGGGAGATAAAGGTAGATAGAGAGAGAATTCATGACTTAAGACACATAACATAAGAGAGAGAGAGGTAGAGGTAGACAGAGAGAGAATTCATGACTTAAGACACATAACATAAGAGAGAGAGAGGTAGAAGTAGATAGAGAGAGAATTCATGACTTAAGACATAACATAAGAGAGAGAGAGAGAGGTAGAGGTAGATAGAGAGAGAATTCATGACTTAAGACACATAACATAAGAGAGAGAGAGAAGGGGGGGTAGATGTAGATAGAGAGAGAATTCATGACTTAAGACACATAACATAGGAGAGAGACAGGTGAAAATTAATAAAGGGGGGAGGTGTAAAATGAGATATATAATTAATTAGAAATACATCATGCATACAGCTTGAGTGAACACTGAAGAAGACACATTATAATAAAATGTTAAAGATAACACATTATAACAAAACGCTAAAGAAGACACATTATAGCAAAACGCTAAAGAAGACACATTATAACAAAATGCTAAAGAAGACACATTATAACAAAATGCTAAAGAAGACACATTATAACAAAACATTAAAGAAGACACATTATAACAAAACGTTAATGAAGAAAAATTATAACAAAACGCTAAAGAGGAAACATTATAACAAAACGTTAATGAAGACACATTATAACAAAACGCTAAAGAAGACACATTATAACAAAACGTTAATGAAGACACATTATAACAAAACATTAAAGAAGACACATTATAACAAAACGCTAAAGAAGACACATTATAACAAAACGCTAAAGAAGACACATTATAACAAAACGTTAAAGAAGACACATTAAAACGAAAAGCTAAAGAAGACACATTATAACAAAACGTTAAAGAGACACATTATAACAAAATGCTAAAGCAGACACATTATAACAAAACGCTAAAGAAGACACATTATAACAAAACGTTAAAGAAGACACATTATAACGAAACGTTAAAGAAGAAACATTATAACAAAACATTAAAGAAGACACATTATAGCAAAACGCTAAAGAAGACATACATAACAAAACACTAAAGAAGACACATTATAACAAAATGTTAAAGAAGACACGTTATAACAAAATGCTAAAGAAGACACATTATAACAAATCGCTAAAGAAGACACATTATAACAAAACGTTAAAGAAGACACATTATAACAAAAAACTAAAGAAGACACATTATAACAAAACATTAAAGAAGACACATTATAACAAACATTATAGAAGACACATTATAACAAAACGCTAAAGAAGGCATATTATAACAAAACGTTAATGAAGACACATTATAACAAAACGTTAATGAAGACACATTATAACAAATCGTTAAAGAAGACACATTATAACAAATCGTTAAAGAAGACACATTATAGCAAAATGCTGAAGAAAACACACATAATGAAACGCTAAAGAAGACACATATTATAACAAAACGCTAAAGAAGATACACATTATGACAAAACGCTAAAGAAGAAATACATTACGACAAAACTTCAAAGAAGAAATACATTATGACAAAACTCCAAAGAAGATATACATAACAAAACACTAAAGAAGACACATTATAACAAAACATTGAAGAATACACAATATAACAAATCGCTAAAGTAGATACCTTATAACAAAACGCTAAAGAAGACATTATAGCAAAACGCTGAAGAAGACACACATTATGACAAAACGCTAAAGAAGAAATACATTACGACAAAACTCCAAAGAAGATATACATTATGACAAAACGCTAAAGAAGACATACAACTTGGGATAGAGAGTTACTAAAATAAGACATAAAATGAGAGAATGCTAAATAAGGCCTACAACACGTGAGGGATAATTAGCCTAATAAATGAATCTCCCAAAATGAGAGATACTTGAGAGTTAATGAATATATACATGAGAGTAAGAAATGAAAGTCAACATTCAATATGAGAGAGAAATAAGGACAAAAATTAGATAGACATAAAATAAGGACAAAAGAGAAATAGATTTGAAAGAATTAAATGATAAAAAATGAGAGAAATATAACAAAAAGAGATACAACGACTCAGAGATATTAAATAACAAACACAGAGAGAGAGATGAAAACAAAACTGAAAGAGAGAGAGAGAGAGAGAAAGAGAGGAAATGAAAAAACCATTTCATTTCAACCGCAGAACAAAAACTAAAATAACCATTAGAACGTGAAGTAGACTGCTTAGGTTACTATTTGATTAATAAATGCGGAATGAGAAGTAGATGTAGCAATAGACTTGCAATAGATTGAGAAGTAGATGTAGCAGTAGACTTGCAGTAGATTGAGAAGTAGATGTAGCAGTAGACGAGCAGTAGATTTAGAAGCAGATGTAGCAATAGACGAGCAGTAGATTGAGAAGTAGATGTAGCAGTAGATGAGCAGTAGATTTAGAAGCAGATGTAGCAGTAGACGAGCAGTAGATTTAGAAGCAGATGTAGCAGTAGACGAGCAGTAGATTGAGAAGCAGATGTAGCAGTAGACTCATTAGAATGAGAAGTAGACGTAGAAGTAGATTGAGAAGTAGACGTAGCAGTAGATTGAGAAGTAGACGTAGCAGTAGACGAGCAGTAGATTGAGAAGCAGATGTAGCAGTAGATGTAGCAGTAGACGCAGTAGATTGAGAAGTAGACGTAGCAGTAGACGAGGAGTAGATTGAGAAGTAGATGTAGCAGTAGATGCAGTAGATTGAGAAGTAGACATAGCAGTAGACGTAGCAGTAGATTGAGAAGCAGATGTAGCAGTAGACGCAGTAGATTGAGAAGTAGACGTAGCAGTAGACGAGCAGTAGAGTGAGAAGTAGACGTAGCAGTAGATGCAGTAGATTGAGAAGTAGACATAGCAGTAGACGTATCAGTAGATTGAGAAGCAGATGTAGCAGTAGACGCAGTAGATTGAGAAGTAGACATAGCAGTAGACGAGCAGTAGGGTGAGAAGTAGATGTAGCAGTAGACACAGTGGATTGAGAAGTAGATGTAGCAGTAGACGCAGCAGTAGATTGAGAAGTAGATGTAGCAGTAGATTGAGAAGTAGATGTTGTAGTAGACTGAGAAGTAGATGTAGCAGTAGACACAGCAGTAGATGCTGCAGTAAATTGAGAATTAGATGTTGTAGTAGACTGAGAAGTAGATGTAGCAGTAAACGCAGCAGTAGATTGAGAAGTAGATGTAGTAGACTGAGAAGTAGATGTAGCAGTAGACGCAGCAGTAGATTGAGAAGTAGATGTTGTAGTAGACTGAGAAGTAGATGTAGCAGTAGATGCTGCAGTAGATTGAGAATTAGATGTAGCAGTAGATGCAGTAGTAGACTGAGAAGTACATGTTGAAGTAGATTGAGAAGTAGATAACATGGTAGAATGAGAAGTAGATGTAGCAGTAGATTGAAAAGTAGATGTCGCAGTAGAATGAGAAGTAGCAGCAGCAGTAGAAGAATGAGTAATTGAAGTAGCAACATAATATGCAGAAAAAAGTATTTGTAGAATGAGAAGTAAAGGTAGCAGCTGAATGAGAAGTGAAAGTAGTAGAATGAGAAACAAAGTAGTAGTACAATGAGAGGTCAAAGTATCAGCGATACTGATATGGATGTACTAGTAGCAGAATATGAAGTATATTTGATTTATTAGTAGAATAATAAGTATATAATAGTAGTACTAGAATGATATATTGATTGGGTCTAGTAGTATAATGTAAAAGTTAACGTCGAAAGAGTAGTAAATTTAACAGTACAATGTGGAGCAGAATTAGCAGCAGAATGAGATTTACAGAAAGCATTTGAGTGGGAATTACAGTAAGCATTAAGATGAGAATAACAGTAGCATTATGACAAGAAGTAAATTATTTTGCAGAATGTGAAGTATGATTAATAAGCGAGAATTACAATTTGTAATTGTATGATAAGTAGAATTACTTTGGGTTTTCTTTATTCATTTTCTTCTCGAGCCAAAAGCGACACAATGTGTGAAGTCATAGCCACAGTTATCCACAATTGATGAGTTGCTGCTAGTTCTTGTTGGTCTTGGTTGTTTCTTAGTTCCATGGTTGAGCCTTCCATAGTAATTTTTCTACGTATTGTTTCTCTTGATCCTATTGGTTTTCTTTATGCCAGATGGTTTCTACATGAATGCCTGGAAAAAAAATCTTCTTTCCTCATTCTCAGCCCATGACTGATGTTTTTCCAATGCTTTCTTCTTAAGTTCGACAATTATTCATCTCTTATCAGTTTGTTTAAAATGTATTTTTTTTTTGGCAGCATGTGTTGAGACTCTTCAAAGCCATTTGTTTTTAAAGGCATTTAATTTCCTATCTAAAGGCTTGGTGGATATACAACTATCACATCTGCCTGTTAGTACTGATAACACACAGGAGTTGAAGAAATCTCGGTGCTGCACATTTACTAGGTACTTGAGAATTAGTAATTGAAAGCAAAATTGTTAAAAATCTAAAATTAAAATTAGAATTCAAACAGAATAATACATAAATTTAGCAGTTTCACCATAACAAACAATAAACACGTAAATAAAACACATAAAGATAAAGACAGTAGTAAAACTTAACATAAGATAAGGTAACTTAATTTAAATAATTATGAAATATAATAAAGCAACAAATAAGTTTCTCAACAAATTAAAATAGTAATTCCAACTATTCAAATGAACAACAAATGTCAGCAAATACACAACAGATATCCAAACAAGCAATCACTCCATGAAGAAATTCTCAAACATCTTATTATGAAAGAAGTTTTACTGACAACCGCAGGGGAAAAAAACACAAAGAAAATTCTGCCACTCTTTAAAAACATAGAATCTGGAATGTTCAATGTAGGTTGACATCAATACAAAATTAGACAAGTTGAGTAAACAAATTGATAATAAAAAGCCCACATATGAAAGTATTTAATCGAGTTCTGTACATTATAATTACCAGCAGTTTTTATTTACTTATTCATAACAATAAAAAATAATTTGAGTCTATATTATGTCATAAACCTAATGATGCCGGCAGAACTAAACAAAAATGAACATATGATAAGCGGAGTTAATAAATATATAACGGTGGCTACTTTTGCGATGAAAAAGAAAAACTGTGTATTTTAAATACATTTCATGCAACTCACATTTTCTACAGAACTATTTTATTTTTAGCCAAACATTTAATTCTATATAAAGGTGTCGGTAGGAGTTAAAGACAGTAAGATTTTCATTTTGTAAGAGGTGTCAAGTCTTTTAGTTTTGAAGTACTACATGTTTGAAGGTTGGATGGTCATGAAATACTACATGTTTGAAGGTTGGATGGCCATGAAGTACTACTTGTTTGAAGGTTGAATGGCCATGAAGTACTACATGTTTGAAGGTTGGATGGCCTTAAAGAACTACATGTTTGAAGGTTGAATGGCCATGAAGCACTACATGTTTGAAGGTTGGATGGCCGTAAAGAACTACATGTTTGAAGGTTGGATGGCCTTAAAGAACTACATGTTTGAAGGTTGGATGGCCGTAAAGAACTACATGTTTGAAGGTTGGATGGCCGTAAAGAACTACATGTTTGAAGGTTGGATGGCCGTAAAGAACTACATGTTTGAAGGTTGGATGGCCTTAAAGAACTACATGTTTGAAGGTTGGATGGCCATGAAGTACTACATGTTTGAAGGTTGGATGACCATAAAGTACTACATGTTTGAAGGTTGGATGGCCATAAAGTACTACATGTTTGAAGGTTGGATGGCCATAAAGTACTACATGTTTGAAGGTTGGATGGCCATGAAGTATTACATGTTTGAAGGTTGGATGGCCATGAAGTATTACATGTTTGAAGGTTGGATGGCCATGAAGTATTACATGTTTGAAGGTTGGATGGCCATGAAGTATTACATGTTTGAAGGTTGGATGGCCATGAAGTATTACATGTTTGAAGGTTGGATGGCCATGAAGTATTACATGTTTGAAGGTTGGATGGCCATAAAGTACTACATGTTTGAAGGTTGGATGGCAATGAAGTACTACATGTTTGAAGGTTGGATGGCCATGAAGTACTACATGTTTGAAGGTTGTATGGCCATGAAGTACTATATGTTTGAAGGTTGGATGGCCATGATGTACTACATTTTTTAAGCTTGGTTGGCCGTGATGTACTATAGTCTGAAGGCTGAAAAGTACTACATGTTTGAAGGTCGGGTTTGATGGCCATTACTCTTCCTTATGGTTATAATCTCCTACAACTTTGTCTCATTCACATTTTTCACAGCTGAGTCAACTTGAGAGTGATCAACTTATAGTGGACCATCAACTACAGAGACATAAAGCCAGTGAACTAATAACTACTATTGTTTTTAAAATCTGAAATGTAGTATACATATATAAAGATAACATAGATATCCATTCTGGCATGCATATGTTAACATTTGTATCAGATTTATGTTTACACAATTGATTCATTTCTCTTTCCATTTCTTTTTATTCCAAAGTTCCCACACACAAAAAATTATATTCTCTCACTACACCCTTTATAAAACATTGTTTTATCATTCTTTTTGAATACCAGAGCTACTTTTTATCACTGGGCTCTGTATATGCCTTTCTGTTCAAACGCGACATAATAAAAAGCCATAATATGAAAAGTGTTGAGGACAATTTGGCAACATTGTGGCCAAGTAAATCAAAACACTGAAAATGATTTAATTAGAGATTGATGAGTAATGAAGGCTCCTGGCGTACATTTGATTACATTTGCATGCAACTCTGTTTCTGTATTATAAAAACTATTCATCAATTCAATTAAATTTCAAACATAATAACTTCTGTGGTCTGTATTAAGACATCACCATAATTATTAATAAAATAACATAAAATCCTTATATTATAAATGAAAATTACTGATAAACTGATAACACACACACATAAACACTTACCCATGCCAGCCAAAGTGAAAAACAACAATTTGATATATGTATAGTTAATCAGGCAGAAAAATGTAAAATTATAATTAATTTCCTTCATATACCCAAATGCATGGTTCACATTTTTATTCTATGTGGATTAAATGCCACATGACTTCATGTGGATAAGCCAATAAAACAAAACATAATTTACACTATTACGCTTAATCCTGAATACTTTGATGCATATATGCAAAAAAAAAGAAAGCAGTGAAATAAAATAAATATAAACACATCCAATGTGCTCAACACTTATTTTATGGTTTGACAGCGATGAAATGAAAGTGTCTAGATTTCCAAAATAATTAGCCGTAAATGCGTGCACACATTTGCTATCAAGGGACTTAACATGTTTTTCGGAATTTCTAACAAATTTGAAATAACACTGAGAAAATAAAATGAAAATTGATCTAAATCATAAGGTTTGTTCGGACAATTTGCTTAGGAAGTGGGGAAAAGAGATTTAAAAAGAAATTACAAGGTTTTAGTGGAAATAATTGACCAAATGTCAATAAATTAAAAGCTACAAAATGTGGCTCCTGGGTTTCTAGCGATGGTTACTAGAGCTGCATTTTGTGGCTCGTAGTAAGGAAAGTAATAATGAGGCTAATTTTTTATTTATCTTATTTTTTTTTTAATGTTGTTGTGAATATCAACAGTTACAGAAAGTGTCAGTTTTATTCAATAATGACTGTTAATCCTGCGACAATATTTTGTTCCCCCAAGTGAGTAATTAATGAGCAAAATAGAACAGAACAAAATAACCTGGACTTACAAATCATATCCAGCAAAGTAAATATTATAAAGCAATGTAACAAATATAATAAAAAATATGAGCAAGTTGACACTGCAACTTTCATATCCAGCAAAGTAAATATTATAAAACAATGTAACAAATATAATAAAAAATATGAGCAAGCACTGACACTGCAACTTTCAACTCTCGTCCTCATGGTATCGACAATAGTCTAGTCTCATTACTGAAGCTACATGAAATTGGTCCAAAGCAGAATTTTCTGGCAAACAGCATCTCATATAAAGCATTCTCACCCCCATCTTATGATCCCACTGCTAAACATGATTACTCAAGACAATTCAGAAGCAGAAATTGGTCATCACAGAAATGAGATTGAGGAAATTGGGCCAGAGTGATCAGAAGAGAATGAATAAAGAATGGACAAAATCCTGGTAATTCATTATAAGATTAGACAGCAAACACGACACCTGACTCACAAAAGTTAACCTTCCGCATAAAAAAGTCCAAATGGTTGGTTGCGTTTGCCCGATGACTAAAGTATTCTAGAGTATCATGGTAGACTAGAATATTCCTCTTCATCATCCGCCCTTACAAAGACGTAATGGATGTGTCTGCGTTGTGTTGTGGTTTGCAGTATAACTGTTATATTTTGCGCCTTTCGGCCCAACACATCCGATTTCAGCACGACATTTTTGAGTACCAGGTTGTCTTCTCTCTTCGATCCCTGTGCGCTTGGCCAGACTAGACAGGTTAGTCTGTTACTGGAGGCACCACGGAGAGGTGGAGCAGGGTCTGGATGGTTTTGGTTCACCAATCCTGGCGTAAGCCATCAGCTGTGGGTCGCTGACAACTTCCAGCTCTGGTGCTGGGAGGCGCACCTTCGCCTCCAGCCCAAATGAAGCATAATGTAACAAGTAGCCAATTAAATTGTTAGTTTATACAGATTGTACATAAAAGAAAGGGCATTAATTCAAATCAATTATTTTCTTGATGATAGGAAACTCTTTATACAGAGCTTTGAAGGAGGAGGAAATCTGATCTTTAGAAGAGGACCCCATAGAGCAAATCTTTTGCCCTTTAGATCCTTGACATTGACACAGATAAGAGAATAAAATGTGTGGTTGGTGGGGAGACATACCTGGATAATAAATGAATAAATGAATCACTGGCATCCCACCTACTGTTGCATTCAACCATATACTTCACATTATGTTGCACATATAAAGTGACAGACTCTGGTCTACACAAAACTTCTGATAGAATGTACTGTCCGTACGTCCGCACCCAGTCACAAATTCAGTCTTGTTGCTTTTGCATGCTGTGCTTTTTCTTTATTTCACCTTTTGCATATTTTTCTTGTTTTTACTAGTTCATTTGTAATTATTTATTTATTACAGACTTTTAGAGTTAGCATTTTTGTTCTTTTCAATAAAAAGACAGCAGATAACAACTGCAAAGGTAAAATTGCAATAATTTCTCTGTAATATTCAATTCAATGGATATCTCTTATTATAGCCTCTTTTAAAAAGTCTTTATCCCAATCACTATCGGTCACAGAGAATACCAAATCTATTCGGCTAAGAACATTAAAAAAATTTATTTGCTTAATAAGTTAAACATTTTTACAGAAAAATATAACCAAGAAAACAACAACAGAGTTCTTGTAGTTATATCATATCATGTAAAAAAAAACAGTACAGTTGACATCAAATAAATAGTTAGCTTGGCCTGGTATGTGAGTAACCAGACCTACAATTACAAATAATAATCCAACCTCACCAAAAATGATCTCACTTTGTTTTTTACTGATTAATATCAGTAGATGAAGAAGATTTAAAATCTGCAATATAGCTGGGAAAAAAATGTACAAATATCTTTTGTAAAGCTAAATCTCTATCCACAATTTTTTTCTTACACTGTATTTGAAGAAAAATCATAACTTCAATTGAATATGTAACAAATGTTAAGCTGTAATAAGTTTACATAGTAAAGTAAAGAGCCCCCCCGTCACACCAAGTGGCGTATAGGGAATATGGTGTTAATGACCATAAATTTTACAGACCTTCGGCACATGATTTTTGGGGTTATGTGGTCAGTATTACGCCTGTGCCACTCTACTTTCCCAGAAAAAAATCCAATACCCATTTAAGGCTGGGTGAACCCGGAAGCAGTCAGTTGGGATCGAACCCTACCCCTTGTCCTTTGCAGTCCAGTTCACTAACCACTGAGTTATCACGGCTCCCAATAAATTTACATGCACAACAATAATTGTTTAGCTGTAATAAGTTTACATATACAAAGCATAATAAATAATTATATTATATTAATATCATGAATAATGCATTGTGCACAAATATAAGTAAAAAAATCAATAATGGGTCACTTGAAGCTATTTCAAACATAAATAACATTTGTGGAAACAGATTTTTATTAATAAATCAGTTTTTTCATTATTAAACCAGCTTTTTAAATATTTTACAAGTGTTAATGTAATTACTGACTTGATATATTGCAGAAGCAAGGCATATCAGTTTTGATATTTTAACGGACTTTGGGTCTTAGAATTGATCTGTAAATAGTTTATGAAGAATCAATGCTATATGTGAATTAAAATCAAATTAGAATATGCTTGGTCCTTTTTTTCTTTTCTTAATATTCACTATTTCCTCACTTTTCTCAAAATATAAATTTAATATCTGAAGTTAACTAATATGTTTAATATTTCTAGTTAACTAATATGTTTAGTAATTCTTGTTAACTAAAATGTCTAGTACTTCTAGTTAACTAATATCTTTAGTAATTCTTGTTAACTAAAATGTCTAGTACTTCTAGTTAACTAATATGTTAAGTAATTCTTGTTAACTAAAATGTCTAGTACTTCTAGTTAACTAATATCTAGTAATTTAAGTTAACAAGAATGTTTAATACTTTAGTTAGCTAAAAAAAGTAAGTAGCATATCCTTAACAGAACAATGCTATTACTCTAGCATTTTTTGGCTGTGTAATTGTTTAGGTATTATACACCAGTGGTTTGCTATTGCTTTCTGATGGTAGGCGTGGTCATGAGGATGGTAATCCCATGAGTTGTGATTTTTTAAAAAAACAGTGCTCAACGGTTTTGTTCCCTGGATCTGGAGGTTGCGAAACCAAGTTAACTACCTCTAAGTCATAGATGCCTACAGTTAACTAATATCTTTAGTAATTCTAGTTAACAAAAGTATTTAACAATTCTAGTTAATTGATAGGTTTAGTATTTCTAATTAACTGATATGTTTAGTACTTACTAGTTAACTAATATGTATTCTTCTAGTTTAATATGTTTGGTAATTCTGGCTAATATGTTTAGTAATTTTAGCTAAGTAATATGTTTAGTTGCGAAGAAATTCTGGGGAAAAGAGAACATTGGAATAAGGCATGGATGACAGTAGAGACCCTGGATAAAATTAAAGAAAAGACAGAATAAAAAAAGCAAACATATATAAAAGCAAAACGAGAAGTAATAAAGCCAAGACACAGGAAGCTTACACAGAGGTGAACAAAGAAGTAAGAAGATGCATTAAAAAGGATAAGAGGAAATATATAGATGAACTAGTTAAAGAGGCAGAAGAAGCAGCAAATAAAGGGAATATGAAAGAACTGTTCAACAGCACAAAGAAATTAAGTGGAAAATACAAACAGATCAATGCCTTTATTAAAGATAAGAAAGGAAATCTGTTTAGTAATATAAGAGAACAAATGGAGAGATGGAAAGAGCACTTTGAAGAACTTTTCAACAGATGCAGCTCAAATAATCCTCCAAATATACTACCAGCAGAAGAGTTAC
Source organism: Megaustenia siamemsis (assembly GCA_032433765.1). Taxonomy (NCBI): domain Eukaryota; kingdom Metazoa; phylum Mollusca; class Gastropoda; order Stylommatophora; family Ariophantidae; genus Megaustenia; species Megaustenia siamemsis. The sequence continues at coordinate 83,830,905 of JAVIAB010000139.1, forward strand.
ACGTTAACTGTGGAAAACCAAACAAGGAAAAAATAATTAAAGCCATCAAGCTTTTAAAAAATGGTAAAGCCACAGGACCAGATGAAATTCCTTCAGAAGCCATCAAAGCAGATATTAACACCTCTACCAAGATGTTACATAATCCATTAGATAAAATTTGGGAGAGGGAGGAGATACCTAAAGACTGGAAAGAAGGTTATATGATCAAACTATCAAAGAAAGGAAGTTTACAGAAGTGCACAGATTATAGGGGAATTATGCTACTATCAGTGCCAGGAAAAATATTAAGCAGAATCATTCTGGAGAGACTAAAAGAGGCCATAGAGAAACATTTGAGAGATGAACAAGCAGGTTTTAGGAAGAACAGATCATGTGCTGATCAAATAACTACCCTATGTATAATAGTTGAACAAAGTTTAGAACTACAGTCCCCACTTTGTATTGGATTCATAGATTACGAAAAGGCCTTTGATAGTTTAGACAGAAGAATGCTTTGGAAGTTGCAGTGTCATTACGGAATCCCCATATAGTGTATTAAACTGATAAGAACAATGAATGATGAAATGAAATGTAGTGTGGTGCATGAAGGACAGCTTAGAGAAGCATTTGAAATAAGAACAGGAATAAGGCAGAGATGCCTTCTATCTCCATCTCTCTTTCTACTGGTCATAGATTGGATTATGAAAATAACTCAAAACAACAGAAATGGATTCCAGTGGTCACTGACCAAGCAACCTGATGATTTAGACTTTGTTGATGATATATCTCTCCTATCACACAACCATCAACAGATGCAAGATAAAATGAGCATACTTGATGAGTGATCACAACAGATGGAACTAAAAATAAATAGAGACAAGACCAAAATTATGAGAATTAAAGCAGTTAGCAATAAACAAATAAAAATAGGAGAAATACCTCTACTAGTCGTACAATCTTACATACATCTGGGCAGTAATATAGACAAAGAGGGGGGAACAGAAAATGATACCAAAATAAGGATATCAAAAGCAAGAGAAGCATTTGTTGCACTGAGAAATATATGAAAGTCCAAATAAATTAGGTTAAATACTCAAATACAAATTTTCAATTCCAATGTTAAATCAGTCTTATTATATGACTGTGAAACATGGAGAACAACTAAAATGACAATCATGAAGATACAGACTTTCATTAATGGATGCTTACGCAGAATAAAAGGATGGAAATGGCAGGACAAAATCACTAACACAGAATTATGGAAATGTACCAGTCAAATACCAGTGGATAAAGGGATACAGCGAAAATGATGGCACTGGATAGGACACACACTGCGGAAGCCAACTGAGAGTATTACACAACAGGCCCTTTTTTGGAATCCCTAGGAAAAAAGTGCACACACAAATAAAGAGAATGACTAATAAAAATAAAAAAGCCACAGAAGGTGGATGCATTGCAGACAAAAAAGGAAAAATGCTAAGAGACATTAAAGATATTATAGATAGATGGCAGGAATATATAACAGAACTATTTCAGGATCAAAGGGACAAGAAACCAGTTATAAAATGTACACCAGGCTATAAAATCTTAAAATCTGAGATAGAAAAAGCTATAAAAACAAAGAAAAAATGGAAAAGCAGCAGGACCTAACAGCATACAGAGAGAGATGATACAGGCACTAGAATATTTTGGCATTGAAGTGATTACAGACATATGCAACGACATATACCACACAGGATGCATACCAAATGAACTAAAAACATCAACTTTCATTGCATTGCCTAAAAAGTACGGTGCAGTTGAATGCAGTGACTTTAGAACAATAAGCCTAATGAGCCATGTTACAAAAATCTTGCTAAAAGTTATACAAGGAAGGATTCAGAATAAAATCAATACTGAATTAGATGCGCAGCAATTTGGATTTAGGAAAAATAGCGGGACAAAAGAAGCCATATTCTGCATGAGAACATTAATCGAAAAGTACACAGAAGTAAACAAACCAATATATGCCTGCTTCATAGACTACACCAAAGCTTTTGATAGAGTACACCACAAACAACTTATAGAATGCTTAAAAGAGATACATCTAGATGACATGGATATACGACTAATATGCAATCTATACTGGGAGCAAACAGCAATAATAAAATATAACAAAGAGTTCTCTACACCCATTGATATAAAAAGAGGAGTAAGACAGGGATGCATCTTATCACCAATCTTGTTCAATCTATACACTGAGCAAATCTTTAAAAACATCATAGAGATGCCAGGCCTACAAATTAATGGAAAGATAATCAATAACCTAAGATATGCTGACGATACTGTACTACTAGCAGAAAATCCTAAAGATCTACAACAATTACTTAATGAAATAAACATGACAAGCCAAAAATATGGACTAGATATGAACATCAAAAAAACTAAAACTATGATCATAAACAAAGAAAATGCTCAAAACCCACAAGTGGATATCAAAATTGAAGGAATAGACCTGGAGACAGTTCAGAACTACAACTACCTTGGACATACTATAACCAGTGATGGAAAATGTACAAATGAAATAAACAAAAGAATAGGAATAGCAAAAAGTAATTTTAATGTCATGAAGAACATACTAACATCAAAACAAATAACACCAGGGCTGAAAGTAAGAATAGCAAAATGTTACATCTTCTCAATATTCCTATATGGTGCAGAAACATGGACATTAGACAAGAAAACAGAACAGAGAATTGAAGCATTTGAAATGTGGATATATAGAAGAAAAGGTAGAATTGGATGGAAGGAAAAGAAAACAAATGATGAAAGTCTTAAAACAACTAAAAATGAAAATAGAACTACTAAGCACAATTCAAACAAGACAAATGCGATTTTTGGGCCATGTTAAAAGACACAACAGCCTACTAAAAGTAATACTGGAGGGGAAAATATAAGGTAAAAGAGGCAGAGGCAGACCAAGACTAACATGGACGAGTAACATCAAAAGATGGACAAATCAGCCTATGACAACCTGCATCATCAAAGCAAGGGACAGAGCAGAATGGCGCTCCATGGTAGCCAACCTTCGTTGTGGAGACAACACTCGATGATGATGAGGGAAAAAGACAAAGAGGAAGACCAATGAATTCTTGGAGAAGATAGATAGAAGCAGAGATGAAGATGATATCGAAGACATGGAACGATCTTAAGAGAATGGCAAGAAACGGCTTGGAAAGTGTTTGTTGAAGACCTATGCTCCTTTGGGAGCTGAAAGGTAGAAGAAGATGTTTAGTATTTTTAGATAACTAATATATTTAGTACACTTATCCAACTAATATGTTTACTACACCTATATAATTAATATGTTTATTACACCTAGCTAACTAATATGTTTACTGCGCCTAGCGAATATGTTTACTGCGCCTAGCGAATATGTTTACTACACCTAGCTAATATGTTTAATACACCTATCTAACTAATATGTTTATTGCACCTAGCTAACTAATATGTTTACTACACCTATCTAACTAATATGTTTATTGCACCTAGCTAACTAATATGTTTACTACACCTAGCTATTATGTTTACTACACCTAGCTAACTAATATGTTTACTACACCTACCTAACTAATATGTTAAGCTATCATTGTAAAAAGTATTGTTATGGAAACAGCGCCATATATTTTAGAGCAGTGATCTCTGCAATATGTGCCACTTTGGCATGCAAGGTTTCTGTTTTTGAGATTGTGATTCTGCTCTATGTGCCGTCTTTGGCTCAAAAGGACAATAGATAGATACATAGAACTAATATGTTTACTACACCAACCTAACTAATATGTTTATTATACCTAGCTAACTAATATGTTTATTACACCTAGCTAACTAATATGTTTACTACACCTACCTAACTAATATGTTTATTACACCTACCTAACTAATATGTTTACTACACCTATCTAACTAATATGTTTATTACACCTAGCTAACTAATATGTTTCCTACACCTACCTAACTAATATGTTTATTACACCTACCTAACTAATATGTTTATTACACCTAGTTAACTAATATGTTTATTACACCTACCTAACTAATATGTTTATTACACCTACCTAACTAATATGTTTATTACACCTAGCTAACTAATATGTTTATTACACCTACCTAACTAATATGTTTATTACACCTAGCTAACTAATATGTTTATTATACCTAGCTAACTAATATGTTTATTACACCTAGCTAACTAATATGTTTACTACACCTACCTAACTAATATGTTTATTACACCTAGCTAACTAATATGTTTATTACACCTACCTAACTAATATGTTTACTACACTTAGCTAACTAATATGTTTATTACACCTACCTAACTAATATGTTTATTACACCTAGCTAACTAATATGTTTACTACACCTACCTAACTAATATGTTTACTACACCTACCTAACTAATATGTTTATTACACCTAGCTAACTAATATGTTTACTACACCTACCTAACTAATATGTTTATTACACCTACCTAACTAATATGTTTATTACACCTAGCTAACTAATATGTTTATTACACCTACCTAACTAATATGTTTATTACACCTACCTAACTAATATGATTATTACACCTACCTAACTAATATGTTTATTACACCTAGCTAACTAATATGTTTACTACACCTACCTAACTAATATGTTTATTACACCTACCTAACTAATATGTTTATTACACCTAGCTAACTAATATGCTTATTACACCTACCTAACTAATATGTTTACTACACCTACCTAACTAATATGTTTATTACACCTAGCTAACTAATATGTTTACTACACCTACCTAACTAATATGTTTATTACACCTAGCTAACTAATATGTTTATTACACCTACCTAACTAATATGTTTACTACACCTACCTAACTAATATGTTTATTACACCTAGCTAATATGTTTATTACACCTACCTAACTAATATGTTTACTACACCTACCTAACTAATATGTTTACTAACCTACCTAACTAATATGTTTACTACACCTACCTAACTAATATGTTTATTACACCTAGCTAACTAATATGTTTACTACACCTAGCTAACTAATATGTTTATTACACCTACCTAACTAATATGTTTACTACACCTACCTAACTAATATGTTTACTACACCTACCTAACTAATATGTTTACTAACCTACCTAACTAATATGTTTATTACACCTAGCTAACTAATATGTTTATTATACCTAGCTAACTAATATGTTTACTACGCCTAGCTAACTAATATGCATAGTTGTTAATTCTATATACATAATGTTAATGTTTTTTCTTTATTTTCTTTCACTATTTTTAAAATGTTACTGTCACAAGTCAAATGTTACTGTCACAAGTCCATATTAAAAAATAGAAAAGAGACTGAGTAATGGACAGTACATTATCATTTTGTGTTTAATCTTCCAGTATTACTGGTAGCAGACTTGAAACAAAGTAGCAGAAAAGAATATAATCTGATTATAAGGAGAGGTCTGCACATGAAACAAGGATTTCAGTTCTTTACTTCTTTCAGTACGGAAGGTTTTTATCAATTTAGCGGTAGAGATTTCAGAGACAAAATTTTTCATGTTTTTTAAATATTAATCTATGTGTTTATATTATCTAACACTTGACATATTATATATGAATTTTTAGATAATTGAACAAGGAATTAGATTTCACCAATACTAAGATGATACAAGAGATATAAACAAAAAATGTGGTTTGATGACAGTTTACTCTAATCAAATTGAGACTAACACACTACGCAGCTAGACGTACATGATCGAAATTGGCATGGTGCGTCAAAATGTACACAAAGAGTTAACTTTGAAAGACCTTCAATTTGAAGATACTATCCACCAGGAGAGACTCCAGAGCCTATCCTACAGGACTGCAGCACATTACACACCCTAACGACACAAATATAGCCCACAGAAATAACCCTGCATGACAAACTATGGCGATATGGTAAAGATCTCAAGCACACCATTTTGTTTGTGACCCATGCAGCTCTAGACGTTTAAATGCACAGCAGTAGTTGATCAATGAAGAAGATATAATGAGTCTAAATAAGTGCATATATAGAAAAATATTAGGCAATAAGACAAAAGGATGACCAAGGAAAAGGTGGATATAGGGAACAACTCAATATGGAGAACAACTCAAGCTATACAACAAATACTATTCAAGAAGCTACATATACATACTTTCTGAAACACCTCACAGTGCAAACAACAGGACAGTAAAAAGGAATTAGTACAAATTAAATTCCTGAAAGAATCTTTCAAGATACAAGGTGTCAAAATGTTAGCAAAGATATAAAGTAATGAATAGTCGGGAACGCTCTATGATGTATAGGAAGTATGTTGTTTGTGCTCATAATTTTTTTAACATTTTGGGGTAAAGTGGTCAGCATTACTCAAGCAATGTGTTTCTTTCTCAGAAACATATGGTATTCATTAAAAGCCGAATGAAACCTGAAACCATCAATTGGTCTCAAACTCAACCACATGTCCCCAGTAGACCAGTTTATTAACTACCATTCTATCATGGTCCACTAGATGCAGAAAAAAACCAAAATATTGCTACACCACAAAGAAGTGTTTCAAGTCTAAATTTTGTCTTTGTGTATATTTATATTTGAGATGTTACTCATCATTATATAGATAAGGAAGTTTAGGAGACAATTCTGTGATGGCACAAGTAGTAATGGATAATATAAGGAATAATATGTTATGTGTTTAAGCAGCAAGCTGCTGCAGCCATCAATAAACATATTAAAAAAAAGAGTAAATATTGGACTGGCTCAGATGAGATCAGCTCTGTTAAAAAATAACTTACAATCAATTCACATCTAATAATTGTATTAACTTATTCCCAGTATCAATATGTCTCTACTCAGTGATTCAACTTCCAAATAAACTGTGTCTATATATCCATGACCAGTTAGAGGCTGCTCCAAGCAGCTACTGATATCATTGATTGTGGAACTCATTTGGTAAATAAAACCAAGTGAGGCAACAATTAATAATAATCTCATGTCATACGTGAATGCACGGAATTTTATGTAATTTATTATGGTTATAATTCAAGGCACTTTAGACCATCAATTATATATGAAACTTCTTTTGTTTATTTGAATATACTTTAGATTCTCTGTAATTTATTTTCTTTCATTTGAATATATATAATTAATTAATTGTATACATCTGTTTATGTATTCTATACCTTTTATTACATGAATGACTTTCTTTTTAATTATAAAATACAATATATTTTGTTTCATTTTAATGGGATGTTGGTGACATAGTAGATTAAAACCTTTCATATGCCATTCAGGTAAAAAAAACGTTTGATTCCTAACAAGATAAAGTGTTTTTCTACTCAGGGTGGAATAAAAGGACTGACCAGTAGGTATGATATTAGATATGGTAAGACAATTAGGTGATATTTACATGGAGCATGTGATCTTTATTCTCCTACTTCATACACACCTCTCCCTATCCTGTCTCATAAATGGAATACAGTAGATAATTATTGGTTTAATTATTCTGTACATTTTAACACACTTTAATAATTTCTTATATTTACAAAGAGAGTTTAGCCTGGATACTCTTTTCATTACCATTGAATGGAAACAACACAGAGTTAAATTATTAAATGTATTATTTTTTTAAATAATAAAATTACTGGCATTAAAAATGAGTACCTTGTCACAAAATGAGGAAGGGAAGGTTGCGACAGAAGACTTCTAGGCAGTTGTAATTAGATTAGGACAATAGAGTTCGACCATTTAGTTTTGAGCGGGCTATAGCTAATTTAGGTAGTAGAAATAGTCTAATAAATCACATAATGAGGACGTTTACTGAGCTTTCAGGCTCAGATAGCAACAGAAAATGCCAACCTGGAATTCAAAACCTACAGTCAAGAAGCTAAAGGGACAAAACTGCTTGATTTTTGTTTTGTGGGATGGGGCGTGTGTGTTTGTGTGATCTATATAACAAGTTGTATATCACTGACTGAATTAATTGTTGCATCTTGTTTTTCATGTCTCAGATACAGATTGACTTAAATTTTCACAAAACTTAGTGTTTTGTTGCCTGAATAAAATTATTTTAACCATAAACAACTTTCAATCAGTTGCCAGATAGCAAAAATAGTTCATGATTAAATGTGATAAATAAAAAGAAATTTAAATCTCTTGTAGTGATTAGAATTTTTTTTAGCTATATTGCAAGCATCACTGTGTGCAGGCAAACATTCAACCAGTGAAATCAAGGCCCTTCCACTTAAAAGAAGATATTCCCTAGCAGGAACATCCTCACGCTCCTAAAACAACGTAGCTTACTCTGGCTGGGCCACTTACACCATATTAAAGATGGCCGCATATAAAAAGTTATCAACATCATCAGGTACTGGCGTAGGTGATCATGTCTCTCCACAACTTTCGATCTCGGCAGCTATTTATCATTTCTGTTGTTGACCTTCTGCCAAGCCATTCTCTTAAGCTGTCTGTTATTTTTTCTCTTTGCTTCCCACTATCTCTTCGTCTCTCAATTTTTCCAGTTGTTACAATAAATTCCAGTTGTTCTCTTCTCATTACATGGCCAAAAAATGATGGTTGTTTCTTCCTAATATTGGAAATTAGCTCTCTTTTTGCTTTGACCTCTCTCAGAACATCTTCATTACTCTTCTTAGCTGTCCATGATATTCTCAACATTCTTCTGTAAAATCATATTTCTACAGACTCCAGTAATTTTCTTGTCTGTTGTCCTATTGTCCATGATTCGCATCCATATGTTAAGACTGGCTCTACATAACATTTAAGAACTCTTTTTCTTGTTTCTATTGTCAAAAATGGATTGCATAGTATCTTACTCATTTTTTTGGGAAAGCTGCTTTTGCCTGAGCCATTCTGCATCTCACCTCTTTTGTACATCTTCCGTCTGAGGTTAACAAAGTTCCCAAATATTTAAATTCATTTACCTGTTTTAATATTGTTTCACTTGTCTTTATTTTGCACTGAGGTGATGTCTTTTTCTTTGTTGTTACCATTACCTCTGTCTTTTTGCTATTATGGCCGAGTCCTTTATTTTTACTTTCTTTCAATATAATGTCCAACATTTCTTGTAACTCATTTTCACTCTTAGCGATTAAGACTGTATCATCAGCATACCTTAGATTATTTATATTATGACCTCCAATTGTTATTCCAGGCATGTCCCTTATGGATCTTAAAATAATCTCACTATAAATATTAAACAAATCTGGTGACAGCACACAACCTTGTCTAACACCCTGTTTTATTTGTTGAAACATTCCCAGTTGGTTTCCAGTTCTTATGGCTGCTGTTTGTTGCCAGTACATGTTCTTTATTATTCTTACATCTTTGCTGTCTACGTTTATGCTTTCTAAAATTTTGATTATTTCTTGGTGCTTTACTTTGTCAAATGCCTTGGTGTAATCTAAAATAATCTAATAAAAAGTTATACTTTATGAAAAACTAGAAGATGGCTAAAGGACTATGGGGTATCCAAAACTCCAATTTATAGACGTATGAAACGTGACATAAAGACTTTGAACATAAACTGTGCAGCATGGGAAGAGATAGCTCCAGACCACAATCTACAGAAACACACTCTAAAGCTCCAACTCAAACAAGAAGCAGACAGATTAATGGAAAAAGAAAATTTATGGTGACAGAAAAAATAACCGTTCCTAGGGATGCTGCAAAATCCTGTCAAATATGACTGACGGGGCTACTACTACAATGGATTCCATAACAACTGCCCTGCTATGCTGCATCAGGTTCTCTTAGTGTGGGTCAAATCAAATCTCCATTTTCTATTCATAATCTGTTTGATTTGCCCTTGCTCTGTTCTTTTCTAGATATCTTGATTTTTAATATTGTCATACTATCTGATGTTAAAAATTGTCTTCACTCGTTTATTATTGTTTTTATCCTTTCTTTGGTTGTATTATTCAACATTAAATTCTCTGCGCAGTATAATAGGATTCTTTTTACATTTGTATTATATAACCCTATTTGGTGCTTTTTATGCTTTCCACTCATTCCAGACCAGAAAACAGAACAGAAAATTGAGACCTTTGAAATGTGGATTTACAGAAGAATAGGTAGAATTGGATGGAAAGAAAAGAAAACAAACGAGGAAGTTTTAGGACGACTAAGGGTGAAAAAAGAACTACTAAACACAATTAGAGCAAGACAAATGAAATTTTTAGGTCATGTTAAAAGACACAACAGTCTAATAAAAGTAATATTAGAGGGGAAAATACAAGGTAAAAGAGGCAGACCAAGACTAACATGGATGAGTAACATCAAAAGATGGACAAGTCAGCCTATGACAATCTGCACCATCAAAGCAAGAGACAGAGTGGAATGGCGCTCCATGGTAGCCAACCTTTGATGCGGAGAAGGCACCCAATGATGATGACTCATTCCACCTTACTATTGGTACAAAGTATATAAAGTTTAATGTTAATAATCTGTAAGAAGTACTCTGAACATTAACTGTGCAGCATGGGAAGAGATAGCTCCAGAAGGATTTTTGTGTGTGATTTATTCTTATAATTCGTGCGAATAAGTAGAATTACCATACATCATTGTGCTATTACGATATTACGATCACGAACGAAAATGTCAAAATTGGCGTACTATCATATTCAATATGGCTTGGGAAGAAAGAAAAGTCCCAGACGACTGGCAAAAAGCTATCATTGTCCCATTTTGGAAGAATAAGGGAAGTAAAAGGGATTGTGAAATGTACAGAGGAATATCCCTATTGAGTCAAGTTGGTAAAATGTTTGCTAAAATATTAGAGAGGAGAGTAAGATACATAATAGAACCTCAATTAAGTAATAATCAATTCGGATTCAGAAAAGGCAAAAGCTGTACTGATGCTATATTTACATTGAGACAACTATGTGAAAAAACAATAGAATATGACAGAAACCTAAATATAGTGTTTATAGATCAGGAAAAAGCGTTTGATCGTGTGAACAGGAACAAACTTTGGCAAACTTTAGAAACCTACGGAGTAGCAGGACAACTACTAGAAAATATAATGGCATTATATAAAAACAGTCAAAGTGCCGTCAGAACATCGGAAGGTCTGTCAGAATGGTTTCAGGTTACAACAGGTGTAAGACAAGGATGTGTCCTCTCACCACTCCTCTTCATCATATATAAGGACAAAATAAATCAGGAAACAACCAACAATAAGGACAAATGAAATAATAACATAGAGGTAGAAAACTACAACATCAACGAGTTACTCTTCGCAGATGACCAATGCCTAATATATGAGTCTGAAAACCTGCTACAACAGCATTTAACATCTCTAGATAAAAGCTGCACAAACTACAGTATGAAAATTAACACAGCAAAAACAGAGGCTATAAGAATAAGCAAATTAAGACACCCATTAAACATCAAGATCAAGGATAAAGAAATAAAACAAGTAGAGGAATTCAAGTATTTAGGCACAATGTTCACAGAAGATGGAAAACTAGACAGAGAAATTGACATGAGAATACAAAAAGCAAATGCTGTCACATACCAGCTTTCACCATTGCTAAGACATCCAAACATTTCTATGCCAACTAAACAACAAATGATAAATAGCATCTTCATACCAACTTTGTGCTATGAAAGTCAAACATGGACCCTTTCTAAATCACATTTAAGAAAGATCAATACATGTGAGATGTGTTGCTTAAGAAAAGTAACAAACAACACAAGAGATAGAATACCAAATGAAACCATAAGAAAAATAGTAGGAAAAAAACCCTGCCAAGAATATATAGAACAACAACAACTTAAATGGTTTGGCCACCTGGTCAGAATGAATCCTTACCAATCACCATCAAGGGCGTTCTTCTTGAGAATGCATGGAAAAAGACCAAGAGGAAGACCCAGAAGAAGATGGATAGATGCAGTGACAGAGACATGTGACAACAAAGGGAAATCACTAATTCAGACAATTCGAGCAGCACAAGAACGACAAATGATATAAACCACGACACCTTTTAGGTATCAGTGAAAGAGAAAAGAGGAAGAAGAAGAAGAAGTACTCTTTTCTGGTGAAATAATGTGCTAGACGCGATTGTTTGTCACTAACACTCTACTTGATTTGCTCATTTGTGTCTTTCCAGAGAAGATAAAATACACAATCATCTTCCATTTCACACTCAAAGTGATTAGATGATGCTGCTTATATCAATGTACAAACTTTGGTGGTAAAAATGGAAGTTGTACCCCATAAACTCACAGATTGCCATTTCTTTTATCTTCTTTTTGTTATGAGCATTAACAACTAAATTACCATTCATACATCAATATTTACTTTAGCTAAACATCTCATGTTTCATATGTGGTATAGAAGAGAAACTATAAGGGGCAACCGAATCACTTAAACAGACAGCTGCCTTCATAAGAAAGTCCGGAATCCTACTCTGAATGAGCCATGATCGCAGAAGAAGTAGAAGATATGTGGTGTCACAAATTGAAACCACTTTCATTAAAAAAAAACAATTTTAAGAATGAGTGCATAGTACTACACCCAGGACAATCTTCATCCCTAAATGCTGGTAAAATTGTAAAGGTTATAACTAAAATGTCACTTTTGGATGAAAACCAACAACTGAGTAGAATGTACAAATTACAGCTTCAGAATTTATTTATATTTGTAATGATATTGCTAGTTTTGAACAGCTCCTGCCATTTATAGCTACAGGCAGTAACCATGACAGTAAAAATGTTTCCCACAAAGATATGAAGCTGATTTGGCTGAGATATTTATAGCACCTTGAACACAACAGAAGAAGTGGGAGATCTGCTAGAGGCAGAGATTTCTTTCAGACAGGCTATGGTGAAAGTAACATTCTGCATAGGATATGTGACCTGATGAAAATGTATCACACTGACAGAGTATATTATTTATTGTTTTCAGTCACAGCTATATGTTTAAATATTTGACATCTATCAATTGAATTATGAGGCATGTTCTTGACTAATTACTATTTGGTCTAATATGTTCATTAATTATTTTGTGTGTGTAATATTCTGCAATTATGATTGTTTATTAATGACTACATAAAACTGACCAGGAAGTGAGACAGATAAACAGTATATAAATGATAAAAATCGATAAGTAAAGAGAATACTGGAGGCCACAGATATGTGGTTTCTCAGAAAAATATTGCAAGTTCCAAAGTGAGCCAACAAGAATAAGGAAGAAAAATTCTGAATGAAACCAACACACAAAGTGAGGATCTTAACTGCGCATGACAGAAAGCATTCTACCATTTTTGGACATACGATGACAACAGAAAATTTGAAACATATGGTGACATAGATAATACAGTGATAATGAGATTGCAGACAAAAAAAAGAGAAGATTTGATATAGTTACTTCATGGATGGTTGTCAGTAGAACTGATACACTGTAAACTGAAGATTGTTAGAAGACTTGATTATTTACATCATGCAGAATGACACATGAAGAGAAGGAATCAACCGGCTCCAATTATAAGCTTTATAATTTGTGAAAGGATCAGTGCTCTTCATTTATATAAGTCAGGTTCACATTTTTAACACTTTGTTGGCTACTTTTCTGCTAGGAGATGCACTATTGATCTTGAGTCTGCACACAAATACAATGCTTGTTCTACTTAACCTCAAGGTAATGCAGCTGACTCACATCTCTTGTCTTTGTGATATGTCTGTTATATCATCATCTTTAAATTTTTTTTAAAAATCAGAAATGATGAAACAAATTTTGTGCAACACGTGAGATCTTCCATTCTCGTAAGCCAAAAGATTGGAGTGGTACTCATCATCATTTTGTGTCATCTCTGCATCCAAGATTGGCTGGTCATTTCCCTCTATTGTGTTGGTTACATTTCTCCTGTCCATCTGTTGATGCTGTCAGTCCACTTCAGTCTTTGCCTGACTCTGCCTCATTTACCCCACATTTTTCCCTCCAAGATAACTTTAATTAAATTACTGAACTCTTTAAGTATCAACAAAATCAAATTAATCTTGTTTGAATTGGGTTAAGTGGTTCTTTCTTCATTTTCAGCCATTTCAGAATTCATTATATGTTTTCATCTCTGTCCACTCAATTCTACCAATTTTTCCATAAATCCATATTTCAAGGGCTGTAACTTTCATTTCTGTTTCTTATTTAACGTCCAGGTTAATGCCCCATACAAGAAATCTAAAGTAGATATTCCTGATTCTTCAAGTATCTTTTGATGACACATAGGCTCATAGAGTCTCCCACCAATTGTTTCTATTCTGGACTAGCTGTTTGATTATAGAAAGTGGACTATGCCTTTCAACCTCAACTCTTTAATTAGAGTTCTTTTCAGGGTTTCTCAATTTCATCCTCTTTTCCTCTGGCCATTTCTATTATTACAGCATAGTATTAAATTCATTCTATTTAACGCAAAGTATTTTTCTTAGGCATTTGTCTTCAAATACGTTGAATTTTATCTCATTCTTCATTGACATAGTATATATGCCATTTCATTACCCTCAATTTTCATCCTCATATTTTTTGCTTTTAGTTTATGTTTTATTTTATTAAAAATGGATTTTATTGTCATTCCTATTTTTTTATTTATTTTTGTCCTCCATTTCCTGTCACTAGTTATTACATGCCCCAGATAGCTCTATTCTTGATTTCTTTCCAGGTTCTTTCCACTGAGCTATATTGAATGTAGAGTACAATGATAATTTAGAAGAAAAAGAACTACTAATTTTACTCTCTCATCTGTGTGTCTTGTCCACCTGCCTTTAGTCATGTTATTCAAGTATGGTTTTCAATAGTGTATTACATTTTTAACAACTCCTAAATAGTTTTTTTGGGTCTTCTTCACGAATCTCATTTTGCCTCACATTATTTCCAGAATTCCAAGCAGGTTTCCTTGCCATTTTGCCAATCAAAATAATTACTTACAATCTTTTTTAATCTTGATCATGGTAACACCAACAGAGAGTACCACTAAAACCATTCATATACACTTGTATAGACAATCCATATGTTTTGTACATTTTGTTGTTCATTTTCAAAATAACACAACTATATATATGTCAATGCATATGTCCATCTGACTATATATTTTAAAATATATTTTTATCTTGCATGATAGACGTCAATTGATCAAGCTTTGAGATTCAACGATTAAGGGTCATATGAATAAGATACACACTGATTGCAGAAATATGCTAGTTTATTCTAATGTCATCCATTCTGTTGTTAAGAGAAATTTTTTATAATTCTGTTTGGTCTGAATAAAGATTTATGTGAATTTTACTGTACAAGTTTGTTTTCAAGTTCAAATCCGCCTCCATGGATTGGTCACATATGCAATAACTCTACAATGCAAACATCATACACAGATAACTTTAATCTTATAGAGAATACAACTGATAAAATTCATGATTAAATGACACACAAGAAACATTAATTTATTTGTATTATGTAACTCTTAAACAAATCAATAAGGCAGCCATGCATATATCTGTATTTTAGATACTTGCAAAATCAAGTGAAATGGTCAAGATTTGCACAAACTAAAACAAAACAAATTAATTATAAAAATGTCTAACATAATTAATGTATGTATTTATAAGTGGAATGTTTGACAATTGGCATAGATGGTGCTAATAATAACAGTGATCGATTATTACATAAAACACAACACCATTATAACTGATAGAAAAATTTACAGACGCTTTTCCAACACATTAATTTGTTTATATTGACAATATAAAGGCATTTTAAACTAAAGACAGAATAAAGAATATCATATTCCAAATTGTTACTTTCCAGAAAATAATTTTTCAGAAGACAACATGTCCAATATTATAGTTAATTTCAAACTAAAAGTGATATTTTAGTTTCATCCAAAAATTACCAAAACTTTTGTGTAAAAAAAAATGTAAAACCACTGTTATATTAAAAGAACTTCAGATGATCTAGATTCAACTCAAAACTTGAAATGCTTCCAGGACCAATATTGCTTTTTATTTTATTTGGTTTTACCCAGATTCAGAAAAGTGGCACCAAAATGTCATTTTTGAAAAGCAGAGCAACTTGTTGTGATGCTGAGCACATCACTCATGAAAAGTTCTGGTTGCAAAAGATATATGGGCACTAACACCATATTCCCTACATGCAACAAATAGTTCATGAAACTTTTACAATTAACTTTGACGATCTAAAATACTGCACTCTTTTCATTATTAAAATTGCATTTTCAAGAACTAGTTGTAATTAATTTATCATTTTTAAGAATTGCACGATATGGTGTCAATGATTTTTCTGATAAAAATGTGCATATAAATTGCTGTTTATTTTCAACAACTATTTTTATCATTTTCTAATTAACATATTTTTCCAGCAGTAAATAATATGTGATCACTAAATATTTTGTATACTAATCTTTTATGTACCATAAAACGAAAATATAAAAGGACATAAATGAAGGTGTCTCACCACAGAATCAGGATTTTCCTCAGTAATTATTATCCTGTTAGACGTAAATGGTGGTCATTTCCACACAAGACATATTATGATGTTGTCACATATTTTTTTTTTACAAAATAAGATAATTTCGCTTCAGATCTCTTTGCAATATCCTCATTAGTGGTAATACCATTAAAGAAATGTTGGGGTCATAGTGAGTGAGACATGCTATATTATTTGCAAACAGCTCAGGGTTGTTTCAAGAACAATAAATAACAAAACCTAATTAGTTAGTTCTTCTGGGACCACAGATGGGACAGGAATCATAACTCTATGTCTGGTGATTCAATGCTGGGTCTTGTAGATCTTGTAGTATTCTTAAACCCAAAGTTGAACAGAACATCTTTTATTAATTGTTCTACATAGGATTTCTTTCGGTCTACATTGTTTTCTTTTGTACCTGACATCCACATGAAGACTTGGGGTGAGAGTCTTCTTTTATCCACTCTGAGTGCATGGTCAATGTTCTTCCATATAGCTTGGCATCTGTTATTCATTAGTTTTATTTCTTATAAACAATATCTGTCTATCTATTGTCTTTTCAAGCCAAAGTCATCACATATGGCTGAAATTCTAGACTCTGTCCAGCAATCTTTGTTTTCCAGTTTTCATATCATTGCCATCTACTACTCTTGATTATATTTGTCATTTCTCTTACACCTGCACTAAACAATATCTATCAAAAGGTATAAAATCTTAATATGAAAAATTGGCTCTATAATGTTTCATTTAAATGGCTTAGAAAAAACTTACTAATGAAGCAAACAATTTATACCATCCATTAGTGTTATGAATTGACCAACTTTTTTTTATGACCTTGAAAAAATATCCCTGTTCATCATCAGCATTGAGTGCCATCTCCGCATCGAAGGTTGGCTAACATGGAGCGCCATTCCACTCTGTCTCTTGCTTTGATGGTGCAGATTGTTATAGACTGACTTGTCCATCTTTAGATGTTACTCGCCCATGTTAGTCTTGGTCTGCCTCTGCCTCTTTTACCTTGTATTTTCCATTCCAATATTACTTTTAGTAGTAAAAAACGACAGCTGATAATTATTAATTAATAATATAATTAATCAGTGATATGAAGGACTTCACTAGTTATGAAACACAATACAAAGTGTCAAAAAAAAAACACGCTCTGGAACACTGGGAAGTGAACTTTTTTTATTTCCTTTCTTGAGTATCAAGCATATAATTGCCATGTAGTTAGATTTGTTTACATATCCTTATAAATATTTTTTGTGTTGTTGTTTGTTGTTCCAGCTGAAGGCCTACTTGGCCGAAACATTGATTTTTGCTTTGTCCATTACCACGTAAAGCTGTCACCATACCCCTTTTTTTTTTTTTTTTTTTTTTTTTTTTTAAGAATTACTTTTAGTAGGCTGTTGTGTCTTTTAACATGCCCCAAAAATTTGATTTGTCTTGTTCTAATTGTGTTTAATAGTTCTCTTTTCATTTTTAGTTGTTTTAAAACTTCATCATTTGTTTTCTTTTCTTTCCATCCAATTCTACCTATTCTTTACATAAATCCACATTTCAAAGGCTTCAATTTTCTGTTCTGTTTTCTTGTCTAATGTCCATGTTTCTGCATCATACAGGAATATTGAGAAGATGTAACATTTTGTTATTCTTAGTTTTAGCCCTGGTGTTATTTGTTTTGATGTTAGTATACTTTTCATGGCATTAAAATGACTTTTTGCCATACCTGAAATTATATTTGAAAAATATCCCTGCTAGTTATCTTGATATTTTTGCACATAGATGATTTCTGAACTATTAATGGTTGATTTAGGTTTTTTTTAACTTCAATTATAGGAGAACATGACTTAAAACAGGGTATTAGAGAAATAAAACAAGAAAGCAGGGCTTTGAAGCAGCGAATAAAGAGTAAGGACAGATAAACAGTGGAACCAGTTGTAACATAATTAAACACAGTAACAAAAAAATCTTTTAACTATTTCTATTTTGTTGAAAATTCCAATTTGTTTTTAAATAACTTTTCAGACAATATCTGATAGCTGAAAGTATCAAATGTTATAAACATTATTATTTTGTCCCATTTCAGATTATTTTTATGCATAAATATTTTCCTACCTATAGTAGCCTACTATTTAAAGTGTGCAAAAGTCATAATTTGCAAGCTGATTCAAATGTGTAAACTCAGACGATAATAATAAGGTAGGTATTATAATTTCAAATTAACTAAATTATTTATAGGTATACTAATAATGTTTAGAAGGAACAGTTGACAGAGAACGGTAGAGCAAGGTGTAGAATGGAGGGATGTTTTAAGGTTCATTGAAAAAATAATGGGCTATGCATAAGTGAAGGGATTTTATTTGTTGCAATACAAAATGCCACAAAACATGTGAGCCACAAACTGTTTATTAAACTCTGGCCAAGGACAAGATGAAGAGTGTTTAATATTTTTAAGAAAACTAAGGTAATACTTAATAGTTAAATAATACTTTGATTTAACCAAAGATTATGACTGGGTCATAAAAATTACCATTTAAAAATTGAAATTTAAAAAAAAACTATTTTTTTGTGCGCTCTGCTGCTTTGTCGCACTATTCTTGATTCTTCCCGTGCCATTAGATGTTGCATAGGGCTTGTAGTATTTATTATCACTCGTCTCTATTCTGGGCGAGATGTTTCATCCTATTTAATGAGTTTAAGCCTGCCAACTTTGCTTCCCTTATAAGTGTTCTTTTTAGTGTCTCTTTATATGTTCCTCTTTTTCGGTATCCTGATGTTTCCCATAGAAGAGCCTTTAGAATATTCTTGTTTCTTCTCAGCTTTTATTTTCCTACTATGTACCTTCCTAAATGTCCAAGCTAATCACCCATGATGCATCATTGTGACAGGATGGTTTTATTTTTCAGAATACATTCAGAATGGTGTATAAAAGTAATAACTATCAATAACAATTTTTATTATTCTTTGCATCAGATAGTGCTGTCACTACAGGTTCAGGTGAGACTGCTACGATGGGGACTACAGTTACCTCTCTTTGTTTGGGAGATGAGTTAGTAATTCGGGTGATTCCACTGGCACGGGTGGTTGAGCGATTATGGATTTTAATTTGTTTGCAGTGATACCGAGGCCTTCCATAACCAATAACCAATAAATTCAGGTTTGTTCTGGCTGTACTCCTTAATTGCTTCAATTATTTTTTTTTAAACTGTAGTTCTTACAAAGTGTTATTTCTCAAAAGATTTTTTTTTTAAAATAAATGCTTTTTGTTCAAGTTACACATTATTTTTTCCTTTAGTAGTAAATTTTATTATAGTATTGTAAATTTTATTATAGTATTGTAAATTTTATTATAGTATTGTAAATTTTATTATAGTCTTGTAAATTTTATTATAGTATTGTAAATTTTACAATAGTTTCATAAAAATATGATTCAAAATTAGATATTGTAATCTAGGATTAAAGAAAGACATAGAAACACAAGAACAAATAAACACAAAACAAATCAGCTATTCAAGAGAT
Organism: Megaustenia siamemsis; assembly: GCA_032433765.1. Taxonomy (NCBI): domain Eukaryota; kingdom Metazoa; phylum Mollusca; class Gastropoda; order Stylommatophora; family Ariophantidae; genus Megaustenia; species Megaustenia siamemsis. The sequence continues at coordinate 83,850,959 of JAVIAB010000139.1, forward strand.
TAAAAATTCATTTTTTACATGTAATATATGAGAAGAAGAAGAAGGAGGCGGAGGAGAAGAAGAACTCTATCATGATCCATTCATAACATAAAGGGAATATGCTGTCAGCGTGGTATCATGCCCATTATTTATTTTTTTATACGCCACATTTCTGGTCTTTGTGGTCAACATTATGCCAGAGCATAAAAATGTGGTATTCACTTAAAGACTGAGTGAACCCAGAAACTGTCAATCAGAAATGAACTTGATCGCCAGTCCTCAACAGTCCACTGCATCAACCTCTGCTCTTCTACAACTTAAAAAATTACAAAATAAATGCCTGGTTTACCCATAACAAGGTACAAATAATAATACATAAATATTATTATATGGGGAACTTCCGAGGCGATAATAGGGAATAAGAAACTTTGTTCTATTATTCCCTATTATCGCCTCGGAAGTTCCCCATATAATAATATTTATGTATTATTATTTGTACCCAGTATATAACCACTGGGAACTACTATTCGTGCTGTTTCGTCCAATAAATGTTTGTCTACAACACAAGTATTCAGCCCTACTGGGAGATACTTGCATTAATAGGAAAGTACAAATATACAATTTATTTCCGGTCTGTGATCGTTACCCTATGCTATAGTCATTGAGAACGTCATCGTGTAAGACACTACTGCAATAGCCAATTTTTTAAGTTGGCTGCGTGGTAGTGTGCCAAGCGTTCGGCTTCTCGTGGCAAGGCGCGGTGCCACTGAGTACGGGTTCGATCCCACTTCGGACCATATATTGTTCTTCGTTTTTTTTTTTCTATTGTTGTTTGTCTGTCAATTTTTCCGAGTGCTAACACATACTTCTTTGTTCTATTATTACCCATAACAAGTACTTTTTGCCCTCAATTTTTAAAATACAACTACTACATATAATTTATAGTATTAATGGTAAATAAATATTTTAAAAAATTGTATTCAAAATATATTTAAATTTACTGACGTAATCAACCAAATGTACATACTGATGATTGTACACAAGTGTCTGGCAGTGATAATGAAAAGTTGCCTCAAACAATGATTCAAAGTAATACCGACTGTGAAAAGTATGTCTCCATGTTAAACAAAATACATACTTATTTCTGGAGTTGTCTAAGTGATGACACATTTCATTTTGACAGTACAAAATAAACTCGGACACTTTGTATTGTGTTTCATAATTAGTGAAGATCTTCATATCACTGATTAATTATATTATTAATTAATAATTATCAATTTTATATATATATATATATATATATATAAATATATATATGGCCTTTGGCATCTAGAGATGGTTGGTAGCAAGAAAACATGATTAGTCATTAATAGTCTGAATAATATAAAAGTGTCTTATGTTGGATGCAGTTTTACTGAACAGCTTCTCTCATGGATGAATTTGTCAATATTGGATAGATAGATCGTATGAACAAGATGCATTTATGGTGCCTGTTCTTATCTCATTTCTCCTACTCCCTTTGTCTTCTGATTTTGACATAATCACTTCCTCGAATGCTGCTGTACCGTTTTTTTTATTTTTGTTCTCCACATGATCCAATCTGATGCCAGACTTTCCCAGTTGCTTTCACTGGTAGAGAATTCACTCAAGGAAGCTCTGTAAACATCCTTATATCTCAAATGTGGTCTGTCCTTTGGCGTCTTTCTGTCCCTGAGTTCAGCATACAATAATTGTTTGGGAATATGATTGTTGCCCATATTTCTCTCATGGCCCAGCCACCTTAGTTTCCGACTCCTAAGCATTGCCATGATTGATGGGAGGTTAGCTCATTGAAAGATGTTAGTATTGCTTACTTATCTTGCCATTTGATGTTCATTATCTTGCGAAGGCAATGCATGTGAATGCTATTTAACCTGTTCTCCTGCCACGCATAGGTAGTCCAAGTTTCTGATCCACATAAAAGTGTACTAAGAACACAACTTTGGTAAGTTAGAATCCCAGTCCTGAGCGTTATTGTTGGCCCATGCTCTATGTTTATGTTTATCAAATGTTGAAGCTGCCTTTCCAATTTGGGTATTCATCTCTCCATCAAGTGAGGTGTTGGTTGTGACCATAGAACCAAGGTAAGTTAACTTTTGCAGATTCGAGGGGTGTGTTATTTAATGTTTTGATTGCAAAAGTGTGGCTACACCCTGTGGCTACACCACAGTTGACAAAGAGAATAAATCACATGATCTAGCCGGATTGTTAATCATTGACTACAGGACAGTTTCATCATGAGCAACTAGTGCTGTGTTATCAGCAAACAGAAGTTCCTTGATTAGGGTTTCAGTTGTTTAAAATTTTGTCTTCAGATATACTAGGTTAAACAAAGATCCAACAGATCTTGTTCAGATGTAGATGTCTTCAAATATGGCTTCAAAAGCATTGTGTAGAAGGGCAGCGAAAAAAAACATTTTAAAAATAGGTTAGGGGAGAAGACACATCCTTGCTTGTCTCCACATTTCATAACAAAGAGCTAGGATGATCTGTCGAACTGTTTTGTTGAAGACATTGTGAAATGACTTGATCAGCTTGAGCTGGGCAACTTACATTTTCCAGCACCATGTATAGAACTACTCTTCTCATGCAGCCTTTGTGAGATCAACAAAGGAAATAAATAGAGGTCTCCTTTGTTCGTGCACTTCTCCTGCATGTTTTCTTTTAATGTTGCGTGTACAAATTACAATTTTAAAAAAAAATGTTACAATTATTTTACATCTATAAAATTTGAACCTCTTATTGCAAAGTATAATTTTAATGAAGTATGATTTTCCTAACAAAGTATTATTTTCCTAACGTAGCATGATTTGGTTGAAAAAGTATTTGAAGATTCCCAAGATAAAATGAATCAGCTCACAAAACAAGGCAAATCTCAAAGTGCTTCAAACAAACAAATAAATAAAAGATGAAATATTTATATTAATGCACAACATTCAGCACTATAGCCAGCACCTAAAAAATACATATACATGTGTTGTCAACCACAGAGAGCATCAATTTAGTTTTCTATTGATGACTGGTTAAAATGCTCCCCTCCTCCCTCACCATCCCAAATTAAACCAGTCATTAATGAGTTATGATAAATCTGTGTAGAAAAATTGAAATTTCATCATTGCTAGGACAGTCACATATTATATATGCATGTATGTTTGTGAAATGTTGAGTATAAATTTTAAGAGGAGAAAATAGACAACTACTTTTAACAAAATATGTAGAAAAAAAGTAATTTAAGAAAGGCTATGCACGTGGTATAGAAAATGTTTTGTTCATAAGAAGGGGAAATATGCACATTTATTATTCTTATAGCAACAATGTCCCTTTAGAGAAGTTTAATTCAGTAATGAGATAAAAAATATCAACAAGGAATTTATTATTTTTTAATCAAAAAAAGAATTATTGAAAATAATTAGGAAATCTTGCAATGATCAAATGGTTCAATGGATGACCAAGAGAATTGTGAAATAACTAAAGCAATAATTAAATCATTCAGATATATTAATTCATAAATTTAGTAATGAATAACAAAATGATCGGGATATTATCAAAATGATCAGAAAATTACCAAAATATATAGAAAGTATCATTGCAATCATGAAATTATCAATGGAATAATTAAATTCAAGGGAAATGAATTGCTAAGTGAATTATGGAGTCATAAAACTAAAAAAAGGAAATTCAGAAATGCCATGTTAATTCTGTAATCAGTTACTATTGCTGCTCCTTGTGCTCCTGAAAGATCCTCAGCTCAATTCATGGCAAACCCTGAAAGATCCTCAGCTCAATTCATGGCAACCCTGAAAGATCCTCAGCTCAATTCATGGCAAACAATTCTTCTGATTTGAGACATAAGTCAAGTCCATTCAACAGTTTCATTCCAACAAAATAATAAAGTTTATAAAGCTCAAGATAATTAAAAAGGAATGTATTATGGTGAACAGAACAAACACCAAAACTTTAATACCTGCAATAAATCAATTTCTGAATTTGCAAATCAATGTCATAATTCATAATAACCCACAGTGCAACATACAACTGGAAAAGGTTTGATTAATATTTAAAGTTTTGTATTAACTTATGTGAGAATATAATTCTTTAATTTTTCATTCTTTATTTAATTGATAAAATAACACAAAAAATTACTCTTCCATTTTTTTTTTGGTATCACATTATTCTCATAGTAATGATGATTTATTTAATGATAGTTTCAGCTAAAACTTTAATGAAATACCACAATTTAGACTTACTGGGAGCCATGATAGCTCAGTGGTTAGTGAACTGGATTACAAAGGACAAGAGCCTGATCAATGTCTTCCAGGTTCACTCAGCCTTAAATGGGTACCAGATTTTTTTTGTGGAAAGTAAAGTAGCACGGGCGTAATACCAACCACGTTACCCCAAAAATCATGTGCCAAAAGTCTGTAAAAATCATGGTCACTAACACCACAGTCCCTATACGCCACTTGGTGTGACAGGGCTCTTTACTTTCTTTAAGCATACTCATAGTATTCATCTGTTACGTGAGCATGGATGCATTGTGTCATTAGTTTACAGCAATGCCACAATATCTGCACCTTTAGGCCCAACACATCTGTCTTTGGTATGGGGAGATTTGCTTAATTTTTACACAGGCAGCAACCATATTTGGTCTACTCTTTTTGACTGTACACAGCTAGGGATTTTTTAACATGTGAAAGTACACAAGAAACACTGTTTTGACTTTGCACAGCTAGGGGTTCTTAAACATGTGAAAGTGCACGGCGGACCTCCTGTTTTGACTTTACACAGCTAGGGGTTCTTTAACATGTGAAAGTGCACGAGGGACCTCCTGTTTTGACTTTACACAGCTAGAGGTTCTTTAACATGTGAAAGTACACAAGGGACCTCTGTTTTGACTTTACACAGCTAGGGGTTCTTTAACATGTGTAAGTACACAAGGGACCTCTGTTTTGACTTTACACAGCTAGGGATTCTTTAACATGTGTAAGTACACAAGGGACCTCCTGTTTTTTGCCATTTTCTGAGAGGGCTAGACATCTGATCTCACTACTCAGAGATGGCTAGACATCTGATCTCACTACTCAGAGAGGGCTAGACATCTGATCTCACTATTCAGAGATGGCTAGACATCTGATCTCACTACTCAGAGAGGGCTAGACATCTGATCTCACTACTCAGAGACTAAGGGAAGATAAAGTCACAAGGAAGCCACAGAATCAATGACAAAAATTCCCATTTCCAATGGTGGTGTGATTCAAACCAGGGACCTCATTGACCAGAGACAGACATCTTACCTAAAGACCACCATTTCCAGACCATGCGCAATGAAGAGATTTTGTTATTTCCTTTCAAGAACTTTCTACGGAGGATGAACAATGATTGGAGTGTAATCCATAGTCACCAAGAGCAAGAAGAAGAAAGAAGTGTTGTTCTTTGTTGCATGAATCCTCATAATGAGTAAACTGCACTTATTGTCTCTAATAAAACAAGAAACAGGAGAATACACAGATAAATGCAACACAACTGCTTTCTTTTAGAATACAATTTTATTTCTGGAAAATTTTATCTTATATTTGGTGCACAACTTTCAAAATTAACATTAACATTATATTCTATTTATTGCCAAAATAATTTCATCATTTCAGACTGTTGAAATATTGTGAATCATAAATCAAATCTTTACAGCATTTCTCTCACTGAACTTATCAATTTAGCAAAAACTTCTTTGCTGTTTTTTTTTTCAAGGTTGCATTGTCTCTTGCTTTGCTTTCTATAACATAAGTATAACAAAGAGATCGTTCATGACATTTTCTCTGATTTGCTTTACTGGAATATAGCTAGACTTATATTTGACTGGAATACTCTCAGAAAAATGAGATAGAGATGTAAAAAAAAATGTACAAAGAATGGTTTAAGATAACATCTGGATACATAATGACAGAACCACCCACAATAAATATAAAAGATAGAGGGAATTTCTAGAGGAATAAGACAGGGCTTGCCATGAACAATTTCCTCGACATTCCATCACAAAATAATATATATAGTGCAACTTGAATAAATTATGAAAACTATCTTGGCTTGAAAAATCTAAAAACAAAAAAAAACTATCTAGCAGCATTCCACACCTTGTTAGATACTGATAAGGTCAGATCAATTAATTTTATTATTTCCCCTTTTTCAAATCACCATTTCTATAACGCTTTTAAAAAAGCATAACAATTATTATCTAGTTACACTTTCATCTTTTGTGCAAGCTTACTTGGTGTAGTAAAGTCAAGAATGAATCATTTATTTATTTTCATTTCGACGGGTTATTTATATTATGAACTATGTAATAAAGAAGTTTTAAAAAAATATAGAAACATCATTTTATTTACTTCTGCCATCGACAACAAATTGTTAAAAGGAAAGTTTGTTGATAAAAAAGAGGCAAAGGAATGTGGAATAAGGTGTGTTTTGACAGCTGCAATGCTTGGTGAGAATTAAAATAATAAAAACACGCAAGAAAAGTTAAAAGGATGGTCAGTTGAGTTTTCTTTAGCAACGAAAAAATACATAATGACTTTTGGATTGTGTTTATGTAGCTGTTCATTTATAACCATCAGTGATTATAAAAAAAAACATGAAAACATGATCATAACATGCTTAACACACTAAGAGTAACATTTGCTTCATAAAAATAAAAAATTAGAGACGTTTCTGTATTCTTTGATGTATATCAGACGATGTGACTGACACAAGACACTACACACAAAAATAATAAGTAAGTGCATACTAATTTATTCATTCTTTGAAACATAAACAGAAAAATCAATAACAAATTACAAACTTTTTTTTTAAATGAATAGTTACTGCATTGCTCCTTTCTGTTTGCTTATTGAGGTTTAAGATATGAATGATGATAAGAAACTCTTTACAAAGTAGTAAAACAGAAAGCAATCTGATCCTCGGAACAAGATTTTCACTGAACAACAATTTTGGACTCTCAGATTACATGCCTAAAATTAACTGGCTTAGGTCTTGTGGAGTCATAATTCGAAAATGATTGTTGCTTCTCTCAACCCGGGTGTGATACTTTAAGTCAAATGATTATGTAAATATGAAATGAATATAACTACGGTTCATAATTCAAGCCAACAAAAATTTCTACCCAGACTAAGAAATGTTTCAATATACAGAATTTTTTCATTTTCTATTATTTAATTAAATGAAAAGAAAAGAACTCCATAATACTTTGAAATAGGAGGCAATACGATAATAAATATTGAAGGCAATATGATAATAAAAAGAGGACCCAAATGAGTAGGTGTTTCTGCCCATTAGCTTCTTGACATATGCAGGTGGTAATAACTCACAAGTGCCTTCCTCATTTTGCACTTGGAGTATGTGACATATTTTAATGGATGAAGGCAAGGACATGAAACTGACCACTACAGAAATAGAAGAAAGGTGTCCACATCCAGCATATGCAAATAAATATTTATTGTGGCATTTATTTCATTGTGGAATGTGTTCAGAGTGTTAACCAAGAGATTGGAAATAAAAGTCATGTGTCCAGTCACCAGGTAATTGTTAGGAGTTTTTATTTCATCCCCCAAAAGGCCAATAAAAAAAAAACAAAAAAAAAACTTGTATTTTTACCAGAACTGAAGCATGTCCATCTAAATGGGGGACAAACAACTAGTTCAATCCACAAGGCCATTCATTTATGAGAATGAACTTGGCCGTGATTTTTAAAAAAAATGAATTTGGTACATTATGAATTAACAGAAATCGGGACATTTTGTATATTGCATTATTTAAATAATATAAAATATTTATTTCATCTGTCTTAACAGGTACAATGACTATAGCTTTCATTAAAGTAATTATCTCATTTATGGGGTCATCAATGGGGTTTCTAAAGGACTTGCAGCCTAAAGGTCACAAACCAAGTGCAGTTATCATGAGATGGTTAGGTCAGAGTTTTTATTTCACACTCTCCCTCCCCCTTCCAAACAAACAAAAAAAGATTCTCTTTTAATTCTATCTTAAACTGAATCTGTGTCCATCGTAATGAAGACAGATGAAGTAAAAAAAAATGGGACATGATTTATGTAATGATTTTGATAATATTGACAACAGCTGTGATGTTCTCTTTTCACACATGTTCAAAGGAAGCAATCTCTGTCTTTTTCTACAAACATTTTTACATGCAATCATAATTAGAGATCACTTTCAGCAAATAGAGTGCCTACTGCTTCACTTCTTTGTCTAGTAACCAAACAGCAGTCTGTGAGCCTTTACATTCAATTAGTGACATTTTTATTAAATCAGCAAACAAATGGTATCTTTTTTTAAATGCTTATGAAGAATATTGACAATTGACAATATTAACAAACTTTGTTAAGCATTTTTATAATGTAAATCACTCTATATTTTGTTATATCTACTGTAAGACACACATTTACTATAATGTTATTTTATATAAAATAATACACATTTCTATTCAAATGTGGTAGATTTAGCAGCATTTGTTTTAAAAAAAAAAAAACTCAAATTACAGCTTAATGAACATGAACATTCAACACAGGGGAAAAAAATTAACAAAAAATACTAATTACATGGCAAAAACTTTCTTAATTTGCAGTTTTTGGATTAAAAAATTTACTCACATACACAGGCACAATTTATGTGACATACATATACAAAATTAGGCTGTTGTTGGTACAGTCATGTCACATATGCTGAATGGATATATCAGAAATCGAGATGAATTTGAATTTTTAGACTAACCTCTCAAAAAGACTCAAATTCAATGGACACCAGACTTTCCAACCTTGCAGGTAATAAAGAAACAACATGCTGACAAGAGCTGAACGAACTCTAGAAACAACATGCTGACAAGAGCTGAACGAACTCTACCAAAAGTTTATCATCTTTGAGGAGGCAAAAATCTATCTATCTATCGACCTTTTGAGCCATACCCAGCCTGTATGGTTATAGACCCAGATACTCTTTCTCTAATCTAAATTTTTATTCTAGCAGTTTTCAATCCTTGCAAAGATCTTTTATCAAATCTCACAATTTGTCTCTGTTCTGTGCAAGCAACTCTATCTCATTGAGGGAGCCGATTCCTGCTGCTCTTGCCTCTCTGATCAATGTTCTTCTCAGTGTCTCTCTGGGTAGGCCTCTTCTCCTCTTACCTGTTGTTTCCCACATGAGGGAAACTCTTTGTTATTCGGTTATTATCTCTCCTCATCACATGTCCAACATAAGACCATCGTATTTTCTTGATTACTGAATATATTAGTGGTTATTTGGTGATTGGCAAAAACAGCCAGTTAAATCCAAATGAGAAAAATAATCATAGAAATCCAAATACAAACACTGTGTACCACCAATAACCCAGGATGAAATCAAGTAATCTTCTTTCATCTATTTATAAGTCATAAAATATTAAGATTCCATCTAAACCACAAATAGAAAATTATAAAATCAAATGGCTGAATTTGTTGCATTGACCCAATTACAGAATGAATATTATTTTGTAGACCTGTCCATCATGCTTTAACCAATGAAGCTCAAAACCACAAACTATTTCTGTCTCTGATAAACTGAACAGTAGAGCTGGAAACCTTTGATTAAATTGCTGCCATCATTAAATGAATTGTTTTCTAACAAATGATAATGAAGAAAAGACAACGCTTTGAAAACAAATAATGAAGAAAAGACAAAAATGAAATCAGTTATGAAGGCAAAAACTGTCACAGAAATTATGATAAATACTGCTATTTTAATCACTCTTAGAATGAGATGAAGATGCAAATGAAAAAAATGTTAAGAACTAAATTCTAATGAAAAGATCATTTATTTCTGAAAAAATTCAAAATGTAAGAACTCTCTCACTGGATCACTGTTGGAACAAAATGAAAACATGATTTAACTACAAGTTCTGATTTTGTTGAGTACATAACTGTGGAAGAATGAAGAAAACAAGGAAGAAGAATGGAAAGTTGTCTATTAGAACATGTTAACTTTAGAGCCATTAATAAAGCAGGACATGGATGGAGTGGACATTAAGTATCTAGACAGAGTATCTAATGCACTGTTGGATGCTTGTAGGGAGATGTGTTAAAATTATGAAGCTGAAGTAACAGAACTGAATATTGTCTTCCATCATTTTCAGATGACAACTGATGCCTTCCCATAAAAAGCTGACTCCCCTTTCACTTTCACAAACACCTTTTTCACCCTCTGAAATGCTCTAGATAACGGTGATCACCATAAGCTGCTTGCTTTACATGATGGTGATCACTGTAAGCTGTTAACTATAGATGATGGTGGTCACTGTAAGCTGCTAGCTCTGGATGATGATGGTCAGTGTAACCTTCTAGCTCTAGATGATGGTGGTCACTGTAAGCTGCTAGCTCTGGATGATGATGGTCAGTGTAACCTTCTAGCTCTAGATGATGATGGTCACTCTAAGCTGCTAACTATAGATGATGGTGGTCAATGTAAGCTACTAGCTCTATAACTCGTTTCAAATCATGTGCCCAACTTTTAAAATCGATATCTTTTTAATCTCTTTTTGTAATTTTTTCAAAATTTGCATGTAAAGTTATAATGATTAGAACCCAACAGGGAATTAATTTCATTAAAAAAAAACATTTGGTTATTATTGTTGCTTATTTGATTTATATAAATTTATAACGACCCATTGATGTAGTCAAAACTTAATGTTTACAGTATTTTAAGTTAAAAATAGCGATTAAAAATCCATACACGGTACAATTGATGTTTTTGAACGCTTTCCACGTGGGCTTTCTGACACAATTAGACACTTTTAGAAAATACGAGGCATTGTGTGTTCCATTTCCGTTCATTCATAGGTAGAGACGTGGAACAATAACATTTATCATGAGTCTTAAAATTAAATTCTGCAGTTTACAAAACATCACAATAAAAATGTATGACTATTTATATAAGAGGCTAAACGAGGAAGATTATTTCATTCTTTAGAAAACCCTGAGAATAGGACAAGACACATTTTGGATTTATCTAAATGGTCATTTAATCGCTGGATTCAAGCACGTGACTGTCAATGTTCAAAATATACAAAATCACAAGGAAGAGCAAAAATGTTGGATAATTTCGACAGTGAACTTATTAGAAGTGAAATTCGCAAAATGTTGGGTATGAATGAAACTGTTACAATAAGAAAATTAAAAGTATCGCTGAAAAAGAACAACAGTATTGAAATATCAAAGTCTACATTATGGAGGAATGTGAGAGCTGCAGGCTTTACATTCAGAAAGTATTCCAATGGACGAAACATCATCTGTGAGAAGCCACATATAGTAGTCATGAGAAACAAGTACTTACGTGAAGTAAAAGAGGTGCGCAAGTAAGGTTATGATATTGTGTACTTGGATGAAACATGGATCAATGCTCACCACACTAACCAAAGGGAATGGCAGTCATCAGATGGAAAGATTAAGAGATTAATACCTAGCAGCAAAGGACAGCGCTTGATAATTGCTCATGCAGGTAGTCGACAACATGGACTAATACAGAATGCAGAGCTCATTTTTCTTTCAAAATCCATAGACAATCGGGATTATCACTCTGAGATGAATGGTCACATATTTAGACATTGGATTGAAAATTCTGTTCTCCCATCACTAGATCGGCCATCTTGCCTAATAATGGACAATGCAGCGTACCACAACATTGTTGCACTTGAAGATAAAGTCCCGACGTCATCCAGTACAAAAGATGCTATTAAGATATGGCTCACAAAGGAGCACATACAATTTAATAACATGTACTTAAAACCTGAATTACTATCTCTAGTAAAGCAAAAACAGAGGACAAAGATTTTGCAAATAGATAAGATTATCCAAGAGCACGGTCATATAAGTTTGAGGCTGCCACCTTACCATGCTCATTTAAACCCAATAGAACTAATCTGGGCAAAATTAAAAGGACAAGTGGCAGATGAAAATACAACATTCAAAATATGCGATGTAAAGACTCTTGCTAATCTCGCTTTATTAAATATAGACAAAGATTATTGGGCTAAATGTGAAGACCACGTCTTAAAACAGGAAGAGGAATATTGGAAAAATGATGGTTTGTGGAATGTTCAACCCCAAACAGTTATTAATCTCTTAGACTCGTCTGATTCAGAATGAAAGTATATAGCCCTACAATGTTGGCCCCTATATTACCTTAAATTAGTTCAACAAACGGTCCTTTTCAGGACCACACAGCTATGAAAATTGGACATACAGGTATACCTTGATATTATCGTCCGTCCTCGAACTGAGCAGACAATAATTCTCCTGGTGTTTTGTTTTATCCAGTTATTTCCCCATTACGGGCCACGCCTTTACCTAGTGAAAATTAATCATAGACCAGCAACTACGGTAATTTCTATTCTTTAGGGCTTCACAATTTACAATTTTGACAAACATCAAAGAAATATCGCCGCTTTAAGAAAACTGCAGCTGCAAGATATTTGTTAAATATACATTTAAAGGGTCTTTTGCATTCTAATAACATTTGGAAAATTTCAAAAGTTTTTAACAAACGGTTAGAGAGTAATAGCATTTTGAAGTTGGGCACATGATTTGAAACAAGCTATAGATGATGGTGGTCAGTGTAACCTTCTAGCTCTAGATGCTGTTGGTCACTGTAAGTTGTTAGCTCTGGATGATGGTGGTCAGTGTAACCTTCTAGCTCTAGATGATGATGGTCACTGTAAGCAGCTAGCTCTAGATGATGGTGGTCAGTGTAAGTTGTTAGCTCTGGATGATGGTGGTCAGTGTAAGTTGTTAGCTCTGGATGATGGTGGTCAGTGTAACCATCTAGCTCTAGATAATTGTGGTCAGTATAACCATCTAGCTCTAGATGATGGTGGTCACTGTAAGCAGCTAGCTCTAGATGATGGTGGTCAATGTAAGCTACTAGCTCTAGATGATGGTGGTCAGTGTAACCTTCTAGCTCTAGATGATGGTGGTCACTGTAAGTTGTTAGCTCTGGATGATAGTGGTCAGTGTAACCATCCAGCTATAGATGATGATGGTCACTGTAAGCAGCTAGCTCTAGATGATGGTGGTCAATGTAAGCTACTAGCTCTAGATGATGGTGGTCACTGTAAGTTGTTAGCTCTGGATGATGGTGGTCAGTGTAACCTTCTAGCTTTAGATGATGGTCACTGTAAGCTGCCAGCTCTGGATGATGGTGGTCACTGTAAGCTTCTAGCTCTAGTTGATGGTCACTGTAAGCAGCTAGCTCTAGATGATGGTGGTCATTGTAAGCTTTAAGCTCTAGATGATGGTGGTCACTGTAAGCTGCCAGCTCTGGATGATGGTGGTCACTGTAAGCTTCTAGCTCTAGTTGATGGTCACTGTAAGCAGCTAGCTCTAGATGATGGTGGTCATTGTAAGCTTTAAGCTCTAGATGATGGTGGTCACTGTAAGCTGCTAGCTCTAGAGGATGGTGGTCACTGTAAGCTGCCAGCTCTATATGATGGTCAGTGTAATTTTCTGGCTCTAGATGATGACCACCATAAGCTGCTAACACCAGATGATGATGATCATTGTATATAGCTGTTAGTTCTAGATGATGGTGGTCACTGTAAGCTGCTAGCTCTAGATGATGGTGCTCACTATATACAGCTGCTAGCTCTAGACGATGATGGTCACTGTAAGCTGCTAGCTCTAGATGATGGTTGTCATTGCAAACATGAAATTACCCAATTTTTTTACTTTTTCTTCTTTCATTTACAAAAGGTCAAAATCGGCAATGATTTCTTCTCGCTGCATCTGGTTTTCTTTAACAGCTAGATAAGGGACACACAATAATAACAACAAAGAAGTTTGACAGAACTGATCAGCCATGGGAATACTAGAAGGTAGATCAATAAACAATTCATCTTCCTCACTTCCCTTTCAGCAAAAAGAGAGAAATATAATTTGCAGTCTTTTGCTCTTCTGCTGGCCTCTGCTGTTATGTTTCCTAGCATTTCTAATATTTCATGAATCCCATCTTTTTCATGTCTTGCCAGTGAACCTGGTGTTCTTGCAACATTTATTAAAGGCGGATTGTGTAGTATTTTGGTCTTTCTGTCGTATCACATTACTAAATCATTTTATCTCTTTCTTCATGTGTTCTATGGCGGAAATTATTCCTAGTTTTTTTCTCCTCAGTTCTTCAATAAACACATTATCAGACCTAATCCCAAAACAATAACTACAAACCCCTGAAAAAAGTGAAAAGCGAACCATTTTTCAGACTTTGTACCAGACATATTTGGCTTAACATTCACTTGAGCAGAATGCAATAACATATATCAGAATGTGTGTATATATATATATATATATATATATATATATATATATATATATATATATATATATATATATATATATAAACGCATCCCCAGACAAATACTATATGGTGAACTAACACACGGAAAAAGACAAATCGGCAGACCTAAACTACAATATAGCGATATCTGTAAATCATCTCTGAATGACTTTTCCATCTGTGAAAATGACGGGGAACATCTGGCAAGTGATCACACATCATGGGGAGCATGTATAAGGAATGGTATAACATCATTTGAGACTGTGCAAATGGCAAAACTTAGAAGAGAAAAAACTCATGCAAAAGGATGGAAAACTCTGCGGATCAGTGGGCCTGACTTGTTCATTCTGTGGCAGTGTGTATTTGTCAAACATTGGTAGAATTAGCCACGAGAGAAGCTGTTCAACAAAAACAAATCCTCAAAAAAATAAACAATAGCCTCCACTAGACTGTCTGACAAGACGAAAAGGGCCATATATATGTGTTATATATTATATAAATATATATCATATCCTTGTGAAACTGTTAAGGAAAATTGTTGTCCCTAAAGCCTTGGAACTTGATGTTAGGAAGACTCTACTTTCTCTGAGGCCTGTTAGATAGGACATTCTATGTGGAACAAAGACTTAAACATTTAAAAGAATTGGCTTATAAACACCATTCTACAGTGGAAATTAAAATACTGTGGCCATGTGAAAAGACATAGCAGGCTGGAAAAAACAATAATGGTTCCTGGATGACACATCAGGGGTAGACCTAGAAGAAGGTGGTTTCAAGCCATCAAAGAGACCTTGAACATGAGAACAGAAGAAGTGGAAGATCTGGTTAGAGACCGAGATTTTTTTCAGACTGAATATGGTGAATGCATTGTTCTGCAAAGGACACGCAACATCCTGTTGATGATGTGGAACAAACCATCAATTCACAAAAACTTGCATGTGTAGCACTGGACCATGATGAGAGAACCACAATAAATCATAACAAACTATCAACTGACCAACCAATCACCAACTGACCAACCGATCACCAACTCACCAACCAATCACCAACTGACCAACCAATCACCAACTCACCAACCAATCACCAACTGACCAACCAATCACCAACTCACCAACCAATCACCAACTGACCAACCAATCACCAACTCACCAACAGACCAACCCATTCACCAACTAACCAGCCAATCATGACTAACCACCCAACTAACAGTCAACCAACAATAGTACTTAGTAGGCACTGTTGTACAACTAAATGCTGTAAATGTGTTATTTAAGTTCACGCAATTCCAATCTTATTGTTAACCAGGCTTTTCTTGCCACAGTGGGCCTGACTTTGAAATGATGTGCTGCATACTGCAAAAAACAACAATTGACTGGTGCAAAAATATACATTAATATAAGCATATGTGCAGAGGTTTCAAAACACAACCCAGAACCAAATGCTTTTTCTGGTCTGCATTTAAACAAGTAAGGCAAAAGAGTAACTTTCCTGCTAAACCAATTTAATCAAATTCAGTGGTTATGCCAGGTGAACATAAGAAAAACATGATTAAATTCACAATCTTTTTAAAATACAAGAAAAAATATTTGGCATAATTAAATTTATAAAGAAAATAGGGAATTATGAAATATTAAAATGACATCATAATATAGCATCATTTCTTCTTTCCTCTGTGATATAAATTGTGTGTAGAAGGATTTACATACATTTTAAAAAAGAAGATGTGGCAATCAGCAGATCACAAATATTTGTGAAAAAAAAAAATTACTGTTTTAGCTCCTGGTGAAACTTATTAAAATAACTGTCCCCATCATATTATTGATATTTGAATAACAAATTTGTTTAAAATACAAATATTTTATTAAAGTTTAACTTTGTCTAATTCAATCAGTTTTTCCATCTGCAATTTTAAAAAGGACAAATCAAGGATCATGAGTAGCAAATGTATCAAGAGGTCTAATTTGTTTCAGTTGGGTTCACTTGATTTCCTACTTACACAGTATTTTTTTCTACAATATTTAATTATTGAATGTAATATGAACAGATTTTATCTAACCTACTACAATTACAAATGTTTCAATCTTATGACAGAAGTAGATTTTTATTTCAAAGAATGATAACTCTTCCTGTGCTGGCAACAAAAATTGTAATGAAATATGTTCTGGAGTAAGAAGTTATCCTATTTAATTTGTACTTCAGGTGGTTTTATAGTCATGATGAATATTTGTTAGTTTTTCATTACAAGGTTAACATATTTCAGGAGATTGCTCTCTAATATCTATCTATTGTCCTTTCGAGCCGAAGACGGCACCTAGGGCAGAACCACAATCTCAAAAACAGAAACCTTGCGTGCCAAAATGGCACATATTGCAGAGATCACTGCTCTAAAATTTATGGCGCTGTTTCCATAACAATACTTTTTACAATGACAGCTTGTCAAGCCATCGATCAACCTCGTTAGTCGCCTCTTACGACATGCCTCTCTTTTAAAAAAATATATATATATTCCAGCTTTCCATTATCAATTTTAAATGAAGATTTTTCACAATTTCGTCTTGACAACATTTCAAGTTAAACTGAAGACATCTTGACAGGAAGATTTTAATATTTTTAATTTAAAAAAAGGGGGGGTGGATGAAGAAATATTTCATGTAAAAAAAAATTTATATATCTGAAAATATCAAAATATACATACACAGTCTGCTACACTTTCCATACATCAAGCATTTCTACAGATCTATAATTTCATTACAGTTTTACAATTCTCCAACATACATACATCATGTACTACATTAAGGTCACGTACCTCACATATCCCTCATGCTGTTACTAGATAAAACTCAATTTTATGCATCATTAAATGTATATATGCACAGAATATGAAACAAGTCATGCATGCAAGTGGGAAAGGGGGGAGACTCAAAAGAAAAAGTTCCTATTTGCATATAAAATACATTTTTTTCCCTGCTGATATATTCTACTTCTTTCACTCAGCTATTAGTTAAATTTTTTGGAATCACCTACTGCAGTAACTTCACCATTTTTGCCAAGGGAAGTAACTTCCCCATTAAGGGCACTACCAATAATTTCTCCATTCTGGGCACTTGTCACTTCTCCATTCTTGGCACCTCCATTTTTGGCAACACCGTGGCCTTTGACAGATTTCTGTGAAGGGCTGCTGATGTACGCCTTCATGTAAAAGTTGATGAAGAGCAACAGTATTGAAAATGTATAGATGTAAACGGCATACACAAAAATTTTGGGGAATGGGCAGTCATACATGGCATTGATGACTCCTTGTGTCAAAAAAATGACAAACTGGCTCTGGAAAAGAAGAATAAAAATGTAGTGTTAAAACGACTATTATACAAATAAAATAATTTGGACTTACTTATAATCCTGGCTATTTATAAGCGTAGGAGTAAGTAAAGAATTGCGGTTCTACAGTAAAGCTGGTGAGCAGAGGAGGTGAAGACAGTTTATAAAACATGAGAGAATATTGCAAAAAGGACAGTTTATTATGACAGTTTTGCATGAGAGAACAATACAAAAAACACAATTTTGTTATATTATAACAGCTATACATGAGAGAACAATGCAAAAAGCACAGTTTATTATGTCAGCTTTGCATGAGAGAACAATACAAAAAACAGCTTATTATGACAGCTTTATATGAGAGAAGAATGCAAAAAAAACACAAGTTTATTATAATAAATTTACACGAGAGAACAATGCGAAAAACAATGACATTTCTGCCTCACATATGGCCTTGCTCAGAAACAAAACTAAAAAAACAGAACACACATTTATACGTTACAAAAAAACAATATCGACACTAACACTATATTGCCTATTGCCTATATGCCTAAAAAAAAACAATATCGACACTAACACTATATTTCCTATATGCCTATAGGTATAATGAGTTTTTAGAGATAACAGAGATATTTTAAAACTAGTATATTCTGCCACTAACAATATCATTCATGCTTTCTGTATGTTCCAGCACACCATAAGTCATGCAGATTTCGGTCACATATGTTTAGCTGCATATTGCATCATTCTCAATTTGATTAGTGTAAACTGCCACCAAACCATATTCTATTTACATGCCTTCTATCATCTTGGTACTGGTAAAATCTAATACCTTACTCTATTATCTAAAAGTTCATATATAATATGTTATATGTTAGATAAATATAAATATATAGATTGATTTTTAAAAACAAGAAAGATTTTGTCTCTGAAATCTCTTCGGATGCATTGATAAAAAGCTTCCATATGGAAAGAGTTACTATTACAACGTGTTTATGATTAACAGGACATAGCTGTTTGTCACTGATACTTTAGTCAATTTGCTAATCTGTGCATTTCCATGAAATAAAATACACATACTTATTCTATTATTCCTTTAAAGTAATGAGAAGTAGCTGCATTTTAAAGTTTAAAAACTTTTGTGGTTAAAAATTGAATATTCCATCCCCCAATGCTATAACTTTTGCCAAACTTTGATCTTTTAATTATGATTATTACTCTGCTAGATTATCATTTACTAACATTTACTTTAGCTAAAATAGTTTTTGTTTTCTGTGTGTGTGGCATCACAATTTGAAATCACTTCCATGGAATATCAATTTGAAGAATAAGGGTAATGTACTAGGCTACAGACATTTACTTCCATAAATGATATGAACAAGTTATCATTATACGCCTCAGAACAGGACACAATAGACTCCATAGTCACATGTATACAAAATTCAAGATCGGCACATCAACTACTTATACATGTGGACAGGCGCCCCAGACGGCTGAACACATACTTCAAGACTGCACTGAATATAGTAGACTGAGGAAAATCCATTGGCCCATAGATACAACACTACAGACAAAACTATATGGGCCACTGCAAGAATTACAAAAGACAGAAACGTTTATACAGGAAATGACATTGCAGATATAGACAATACTTCAGGCGAACGAAAGATAGATATTCCATAAATGATGCAAAAATTTCCAACATTAGAATTAAAATGTATTTTGAAATGAAAATAAACAGGTGTGAGGAGCAAGTGAAAAGGCAGATGCACTGTAGAAACAGAAGCAGAATAGAACAAGCAAAGACAGAATTCTATCAAATAAAAAACATCCTATGTAACAAATCGTTGTTAATTAATGTTAGAAAATGTGTTCTAGAGTACGACATAGAACCTGTTCAACTATAATGGCAACAGAAGTGAAACTGTTCAAGTATGTGGAATGGGACCGGAAGTGAGTCGTGAACAACAAGCAAGACACACAGAAAATATTGGAGATGGCTGAGATGTGATTTATCAGATCAAATGCTATGAAGTCCATAGATAGCAAAGATTATGCATGAAGATTGTTTAAAAAGAGCTGAAGAAACAAGAAATACCATCAGAATCATAAGAAAAAAAAATCTACATTTATGGGCATATGATGTGAAAAGAAGGCAATGAGAATACTATAACAATGGGCAGAATGAATGGAAAGAGGAGCAGAGAAAAACCAAAGAAAAAACTTTTGAACAGCTTATCCAAATGGCATAAATAGATCACCTAATGAGATTATGACATACATGAAGGACCAAGATATGTGGAACGAAATGATTGGTGCTACACCAACTGGCATGGCACCTGATGAAGAGCATTAAATTGCTATAAAGAGAGTCATAAACAGTTACTGTGATACAGATACAGAATACAATATTTGAACAACTTCTTTATAAATTAACCTTTTTTTTTTTAAAATATATTTTCATACCATTATTCAATTTCAACCTTCCCTGAGGAACTTTCAAACGGGCTGGAAATAATGGTTACATGTCGATTGCGGTAGCTACAAGTGTGCAGTTTTTTTGCTATTTTTTTCATTCACAATTGAAAAAAAAACATTGACCTTATATGGAAAAGAAATGACACCCATTTATGCATCAAATGACTGGATTTATCTTTGCAGCCACATAATTAATAACATAAACTAATATTAGTTCATACATGAACTGCTAATTTGTGCATCTTTCAGGAGCTGGATGGTCTGTAGGTAAGATGTTAGCTTCTGGACATGAATCCTAACTCGGGCATTTGGAATTTTTTCATTTTGAATCTGTGGTTTCTTTGTGGCTTTACCCCTTGGTCTCAGTATAGTGAGATCTGATGTCTAGCCCTCTTGGATAATGGTAAAAAATAAAAAAGGAGGTCCTTTATGCACTTGTGCATGTTAACCCTAGATTACAATACCGTAGTAAAAATTACAGCATCAAAACACAATTTCTTTAAAATTGTATACTTTGTTGAGTTGAAACATTCCACACGCACAAACACCACCCCCAAACCCCCCTCTCCATGTACCTTCCTAATTACTACTTCCGGTGACCTGTTGAGTGTTGGATTTGTGTTTATTGATGTCCGATTTTTTTTTCCATTTCGTGAGATAAGATCCTAACACGAAAAGAATTCACCAAATTTGAACGAATTGGCTGTGACCAGGAAAATTTACTTGGTTGTTGGCGACATCAAACAACCCTTTGTGACTCATGAAACACAGTGAATAACACTTTGAGGGAGTAGAATATACTGACGAGCTTACTGCAACAGTTTCAATATACAAAGTAACGCCCAAGTGGTCGATTTCAGGTCATAAATCAACCTAAGACATGAAATCCAATCTCCCTGTGTGTATACTTGATAACACACAGCTGTGTGTCAAAAGTTCAGAGAAAGTATTATTTTTAGTGCTCCTAATGTTACAATTAACTGGTAGTAATTTATACTACAAAATGTAACGACGTGCATGACACATAGATATCGCATTCTAGGGTTAGAAAACCCTCTGCAGTTAAAAGTTTTAAAAAGTGGGTCACAATAGTTGTTGCCTATGAAACATTGCTATGCAAATATACCCATGTCAAAGATGAATGTGCCATGCTGAAAGGTGCAGGTACTGCGGCTTTGATGTAAACTAATGACATAATGTATCCATGACTTTATGGGTGAACACTAACGAGGAGGATAGTTTGCATTTTTAATTTATACACATTTTTTTTGTTTAAAAAATGTTCACCACATTTATCCAATTTCTGGGATTTGCCAGGCAGGATTGTATGGCTGAAGAATAAATGCCACATGCCCAGTGCATTTGCCACACTGTATTCAGGTCAGAATGTTCATTTTGCATACCTGACTCCCCTCTTCCAAGATAAAATTATTGACCCTACCATAATTCAAACCCATGTTCATCTGGCCTTGTTCAGCACCCTCTTTCTACATTTTTAATAATTCATCTCTTAAGCATATAAATAGGTTTCTTTTTTACATTTTAACAGGCAGTAAGAATCAGATAATGTCCATCTGTGATAATAACCAATAGATGTCATTTTAATGAGCAGCATCTCCCATGATAGATTATATCAATACAATAATAAAAGATCTGATAGCAGAAAGAACAAGGCAGATTTTCTGTCATTAGGAGATGGTCACCTCTTTCATCAACAATCTTTGTTTTCTTGGACTTTGACATTACTGTGCCCCTTTTTATATTTATTTTCCACATGCAATAATCATTTGTCAGGTTTTTTTCTAATCTTGTCACTAACAGAGAATTCATTATGAAATGTGAAAAATATATTTTTCTTCTTCTACCTCTCAGCTCCCTGTGGAGCATTGGTCTTCAACAAACACTTTCCAAGCTGCTCTGTTTCTTGCCATTCTTTTAAGAACATTCCATGTCTTCTCCATCATCTTCATTTCTGCTTCCATCTGCCTTCTCCAAAAATATTTTGATCTCCCTCTTTGTCTTTTCCCTTGGGGATTCCAAAAAAGGACCTGTTGTGTAATACTTTCAATTGGTTTCCACAGTGTGTGCCCTATCAGCACCATCATCTTTGTTGCATCTCTTTATCCACTGATATTTGACTGGTACTTTTCCATAATTTTACATGAGTGAGTTTGTCCTGCCATTTTCATCCTTTTATTCTGCACAAGCATCCATTAATAAAGGTCTGTATCTTCATGATTGTCATCTTTGTTGTTCTCCATGTTTCACAGCCATATAATAAGACTGACTTAACATTGGAGTTGAACATTTAAATTTTTGCATTTAACCTAATTTCTTTGGACTTCCATATGTTTCCAAGTCCAAAGACACTGACAAATATAAGTGAAAATAACGCTAAGTTAGGAAAGCAAAGAAATATGCAGACTATTTAATGATTAAAAAAAGACATTACTAACAATTTGCAGTTTTGTAAGATATCTTTTCCACCATAAATATTTCCTCATACTTGGTCCACATGCTGACAGGCCATAATATGTGTACATAACTGCATGCACAAAACTGTTGATGAGTGGGTAGATGACATCTGAAAAGAAATAAAAGGAAAGCAAATTATCACTTTTGAATTTTCATTAAAGCTTAAGAACAAGCCAGCTATGACATCCTCAGTCATGACTGATCTGATCTGACAATATGCAATAATATAACCCAATAGATGTTCTACTATAAAATGAGGTTTTATGCATTAAAACATTACCAGTAGAGAGTCTGTACAAATTTACTCCTCTGACATGTCTCCACCACAAACCTGTGTGCCCATATCCCCAAGAGCTGTTCTGGTGGTAGCAATGCTACCCAGGGATCACCCAAGGTAGACAGGTAAAAGAGCTGGGACCAGGAAAGGCGAGACACAAACATTTTGAAATCAGATGTACTGGGCAACATGCTGAACAATGCAACATAATCATTACCATGAAGACATCAGTGACTAGATGAAAGCAATATGATGCTCATCCCCATGGAAGATCATCAGGCAGTGAGAGTTCTGTGCTCCTGCCTCAAAAGGGTCCAACCAATGTTTGTTGGTCACTTTCCTCTGAGTTTTGCAATAAAGACACATAGAGAAAGGACAAGAAAGAACAGAGAAGGAAGGCTCATGTGGCCATTACCAATACCACACTGCGAAAAGCTGCATGAAGATGTCGTTAGCCTTGAGTTGACTTACACTTTCTTCAAACTTAATCATATTGATGTTGAAAGGTGCACGATGAAGATGATTTCAAGTTTATCTTGATTTCATTAAGAGACAATTATCATTTTAAAAAGAATATATGTGACCAAAAGAGTGTGCCAATAATGGTGCTGCGCAAGCAAAATTGTCAGCAAAACCTAACCACACAGATCACAGGTCGTGTTACAATGCCTATCGGTATGGTCGCCATCATCATCATCATCGGGTGCCGTCTCCGCAACGAAGGTTGGCTACGATGGATCACCATTCCACTCTATTTCTTGCTTTGATGGTGCAGGTTGTCATAGATTGACTTGTCCATCTTTTGATGTTAATCGTCCATGTTAGTCTTGGTCTGCCTCTGCCTCTTTTACCTTGTATTTTCCCTTCCAATATTACTTTTAGTAGGCTGTTGTGTCTTTTAACGTGCCCCAAAAATTTCATTTGTCTTGTCTTAATTGTATTTAGTAGTTCTCTTTTTATTTTCAGTTGTTTTAAAACTTCATCGTTTGTTTTCTTTTCATTCCATCCAATTCTACCTATTCTCCTATAAATCCACATTTCAAAGGCTTCAATTTTCTGTTCTGTTTTCTTGTCTAATGTCCATGTTTCTGCACCATACAGGAATGATGTAACATTTGATTGGGAAGATGTAACATTTTGCTATTCTTAGCTTCAGCCCTACTGTTATTTGTTTTGTTGTTAGTATATTTTTCATGGCATTAAAATTACTTTTTGCCATACCTATTATTTTGTTTATTTCAATTTTACATTTTCCATCATTGGTTATAGTATGTCCAAGGTAGTTGTAGCTCTGAACTGTCTCCAGATGTATTCCTTCAACTGTGATATTTATTTGTAGGTCTTGTATGGTCGCCATAAGTCTATTAATATGTTTGGCTACCTCATAGCATTATTTGCTACTGTGTTTCCCAAGTCACAAAGGGTTGTTTGATGTCTGCTGATGACTGAGGAAATTTCCCTGGTCATAGCAAAAAGGAAAGATGACCAATTTCTTGAAAATTGGCAATTTTCTCACATTAAATGATGTAAGCAAAAAGTAAAAGTAAAGTATCCCCGTCACGCCAAGTGGCGTATAGGGAAAATATGGTGTTAGTGACCCTATATTTTACAGACCTTCAGCACATGATTTTTGTGGTAATGTGGTCGGTATTACGCCCGTACTGCTTTACTTTCCCAGAAAAAAATCTGGTACCCATTTAAGGCTGGGTGAACCTGGAAGCCGTCGGTTGGGATCGAACCCTACCCCTTGTCCTTTGTAGTCCAGTTCACTAACCACTGAGTTATCATGGCTCCCTAACACTCAGAGGTCACCATAAGTGGTAATTAGGAAGGTACATGGAGTAGGGGTAATATTTGAACGATGGCAAAATGTCAAATTTTGTGGAATTTGTGCTTTGATGTGGTGATATTGACTAAGATATCTTAATTTTGGGTCAATATATTACAAAAAGAAGAAAGAGAACTCTTTTATGACTGTAGTATGTTAGACTTTTTTTTAAGGTTCAAAATTAAGAATGTCCTGTTGTGGTGGTAAGATACATTTTTTTTAAAAAGAAAAATGAAGAAACAGGATGACTCATTTGTGGCTGGGTAATATGCTAATTTTTTTAGGAAAAATTAAATTAAAATTTAAGAATGGTGTTTGTGTTTGATGTTTTAATAAAATTTAATTAAAAGTTAAGAATATTCTTTGTGACGATATTATATTAAATTTTCAGAATTATGAAACCTCTTGAGGCCTTATATTTATTTATTCCGAGTCAATTTTTGTAAAAGAATCTGTATGGTGGTGACTTGCAAGAAAAATGTCATTGATAAGGTAAAGCCATACTTGATCCCCCAGGCAGGAACTTAAAATACCAAAACACGATCTTTTAATTGTAATGGGAGACTTCAACGCCAAAGTAGGACAAGATAACGCAGGAGTGGAACATGTGATGGGGAGAGAAGGCTGTGATAATACTAGTCAGAATGGAGAAAGATTAATAGAATTATGTTTAATAGAAAATTTAGTTATAGGTGGGACATTATTTCCACACAAAAATATTCACAAAACAACATGGATATCTCCTGATGATAGAACCTCCAATCAAATTGACCACCTATGTATTAAACAACAATTCAGATCATCATTAATAGATGTAAGAGCTTACAGAGGTGCTGATGTTAATAGTGACCACAACCTGTGCATTGGGAAAATAAGATTAAAATTTAGAAACCAACAGAAGAGGTCAATTACACATAAAATTGATAGTCATAAACTGAAAGATGAAGCCATAAAGGAAAAGTTTAACATAGAGCTAAGTAATTGTTATACAGCACTCGGTGAAATAGACTTAGATATCAATGAGATGTGGGACTCACAGAGCAAAATACTAATGACAGCAGCAGAAGCAAGTGCTGGACTGAAGAAAATGGAAAAACGAGCTTGGATCTCAGACACCACGTGGAAATACATCAAAGAAAGAAGAGAAGCGAAGAGAGCCATGACTAATGTAAAGACAGATCTTGGAAAGGTTCTGGCAAAAGCAACATACAAAGAATTAGACAACAAAGTGAAAAGTTCAGCAAGAAGAGATACAAGAGCTTATATAGACAATTTGGCAGAGAAAGCAGAAACAGCTGCAATTACAGGAGACAGCAGAACTCTTTATACTGTGCAAAAGATGCTGACAAACACCTATACATCCAGTGGAACACCAATTCTAGACAAATCTGGATCAATGCTAACAACAAGCGCAGACATAAAAGCCCGTTGGGCGGAACACTTCAAAGAAATTCTTAACCGTCCACTACCCCACAGTTTAATAGATTTTGAAACTGAAACACCAGCAGCAGAATTAAATGTAAATTTAGATGACTTCACCTTGAGTGAAATAGAAACCACCTTAAAGCTTATGACCAATAACAAGGCTGCTGGAGAGGATAAGTTAACAGCTGAGATCCTCAAGGCAATTGATAGCCATAATCTAATACATCTCCAAAAAATGTTCAACATCATTTGGAAAACAGAGAAGACGCCTCATAAATGGAAAAAAGGAATCATTGTTAAGATCCCAAAAAAGGGCAATCTTAGAGATTGTAACAACTGGAGAGGCGTGACACTTTTGTCAGTTGCCTCAAAGTTATTCTGCAAAATCATCCTAAATAGAATACAGGATTCAATAGATACAGTAATGCGTGAAGAACAGGCTGGGTTTAGAAAAGGGAGAAGCTGTATTGACCACATTTTCACTCTACGACTTATATTGGAGGAACACATTGAAAAGCAAAAACCTTTTGTACTTAACTTCATCGACTTCAAAAAAGCATTTGATAGTATTCATAGAGATTCTTTGTGGAAAATTCTGAAGCAATATGGTTTACCATCAAAAATCATAAATATTATCAAAGACATGTATGATGGTTACACATGTGCAGTTCGAACAGAGGAAGGACTGAGCGAATGTTTCCCAATAGAAACTGGGGTTAAACAAGGATGTATTTTATCGCCCTTGTTATTTGGAATTGTTATGGACTTCATAATGAAGAAATGCTGCACTGGTAATAAAGGCATCGAATGGATACAAGGAGACCATTTGGAGGACCTCGACTTTGCTGATGACATAGTCCTCATCAGCAGTCAGATAAAAACGATGCAGGAAAACACAAATGAACTATCATCAATAGCCAGCAAAATTGGGCTTGAGATCAATCATGAAAAGACTAAAGTCATGACTAGTTTAATTCCAACAGGTGACAAAATATACATGGAAAACAAACCAGTAGAAGAGATCGATCACTTTATCTATCTTGGAAGTCACATTGATCGAGAAGGGGATACGAGCAAAGAAATTAAAATCAGAATAGCTAAAGCAGCAATGTCTTTCAGAAGCCTTGAAAAGTTGTGGAAATCAAAACTTATCAGCACAAACACAAAACTTAGGCTATTCAAATCAAATGTACTATCAACTCTTACGTATGCGTGTGAAAGCTGGAAAACAACAAGAGATATAGAAACAAAGTTGAACGCATTTGAAAATAAATGTCTAAGGAAAATACTTGGTATAGCATGGAACGAATTCAAAACAAATGAGGAAATTAGAGAAATCGCCAATCAACCACTAATATCTTCAGTAATAAAGAAAAGACGATGGTCATACGTTGGACATGTGATGAGAAGAGATAATAACCGAATAGCAAAGCAAGCCCTCATATGGGAAACAACAGGTAAAAGAAAAAGAGGAAGACCCAGGGAGACACTGAGAAGAACATTGATGAGAGAGGCAAGAGCAGCAGGAGTCGGCTCCCTCAATGAGATAGAACTGCTTGCACAGAACAGAGACAGATGGCGAGATTTGATAAAATATCTTTAAAAGAAAACTGCTAGAACAAAAAAATCCATATAGGAGAAGGTGTATCTTGGTCTACGCCCTATGGGCCGGTTACGGCTCGAAAGGTCAATAGATAGAGAATATGCTAATTTTTTTAGGAAAAATTAAATTAAAATTTAAGAATGGTGTTTGTGTTTGATGTTTTAATAAAATTTAATTAAAAGTTAAGAATATTCTTTGTGACGATATTATATTAAATTTTCAGAATTATGAAACCTCTTGAGGCCTTATATTTATTTATTCCGAGTCAATTTTTGTAAAAGAATCTGTATGGTGGTGACTTGCAAGAAAAATGTCATTGATAAGGTAAAGCCATACTTGATCCCCCAGGCAGGAACTTCACACCCAACCAGGTGAAAACAGTCATGGTTGCATGATGGTACACATGAAGGAAGGTAATTTGGCTGTTCTTCTTGCGAAGGATGAAAAATACCTGAAATGTAAGTAGAAAATTAAATATGGCAGAAACAAACGCTGGGCCAGTATAAGAATAATGGTGAGACCCTAAAACAAATATAAAACTACATGAGATTGTAGCCAATTGTTTATGCATTAACTATAATCAGCACAATGAAGATGACTTCTGGGAAGATGGCGACTAGGGTTGCAGTCCTTTAGAGAGTGCCATCACTGAAACTGTTTTTTTTTTTTTTTTTTTAATGTTTTGATAGCTTTTGGTGTGGTTTTTATTTTTTTCTGCAATTTATTTGAGTGAAAATGACTGGGAACTCCTTTCTCTGCGATGTCTGAAATTGTCACCCACATAGTCAACTAGGCTCGCACTGGAGTTTGATATTGCTAATGCCATAACCAACAATCCAAATGATTGCATATCGTCCTGTTTCTGCAGAGATGAACATAGTCACTTATACCATTGTGGTTGCTTTGTTTTAAATGTATGTTTTAGAGAAAATTGGAGTGAGGAAGTGACTGCATACTCTTTTTTTCGATGGACAACAGAATTTATCAACACACTTTGAGCATCTTTTTTTACGGGAGCTGTGACATGTGCTGGAGCAGGTAATGGGGAATTCCTAACTCTATACCTTCTATCTATTATATTCAGGACAGATTTTATGTCTTTTTTGTGTGTTAATTCTAGTCATATGTCTAATTGATACACGTATATACTATTTTTGCTAAACTATTTTTTTCTCC
Organism: Megaustenia siamemsis; assembly: GCA_032433765.1. Classification (NCBI taxonomy): domain Eukaryota; kingdom Metazoa; phylum Mollusca; class Gastropoda; order Stylommatophora; family Ariophantidae; genus Megaustenia; species Megaustenia siamemsis. Next base: position 83,879,912 of record JAVIAB010000139.1, read on the forward strand.
TTCAAATTTATCTATAAATCTAATTTGTCTAAAACCGTATACTGGCTACTTCCGGAAATGGCAAAAAGTCAAAACCTATTTTTTTTCCTACAGTCTGGAAGTTACAGAGAACGGCAGGAAGGTCTCACATTTTAACTCATTTAACCAGAAATATCTGATATACTAATAATATATTATTAGTGTTTTATATATAAATATATATCCATTTAAACAAAACCAACAAATACAATTTTATGTTTATTTTGAAAAAATTTGAAAGTATCTCACTATTAATTCCCGTCAAAATAATTATAATTTTTAAGGAAAGGGGAGCATCTCCACTAAGAAGAAAGCCATTTTAATGATTATTCAGTAGATTAATTATTAAACATATATATATAAAAATACCGGGATCTCATTATGAGTAAAGAATAGTGACACTGTGACCTTCCAAACATGTCGTAAGAGGCGACTAAGGAGGTTGATCGATGGCTTGACAAGCTGTCATTGTAAAAACTATTGTTATGGAAACAGAGCCATAGATTTTAGAGGCAGTGATATGTGCCATTTTGGCATGCAAGGTTTCTGTTTTTGAGATTCTGGTTCTACCCTATGTGCCGTCTTCGGCTCGAAAGGACAATAGATAGATAGATATATTAAAATGCAGTACTATTTAAATAATTATTGACGATTTGACTAACAATTAATATGGCTGATTCCTTGCTTTCTTTTTAGAGGAGATGCTCCCCTTCCTTAAAAATTATTATTACTTTGACATGAATTAATAGTGAGATACTTCCAAATTTGGTAGTAAAACTTCATTTTTTTTTTTTCAGAACAATGGATTTTTGAATTTAGCACTAATTTACAGTTAAACATAACACAAATACAAAATATGAAAGAAATCTGATGATCATGGTGAAGATGTGTCCAGTCGCCAAGTCGGAACTTCTTTCAAAAACTATTAGTTATTATTAATATTTTAAATATTATTAGCAGTTATTAATTATTATTATGATTACAAATTAAGACTTAACATTGACATGTACATTGTTTTCCTCATTATTTTGTCTGGTGTAGATGTTTTTCCTGTGTGTTACCGGGGCCTCATTATGAGGGAAGTAAAGAATTGTGACACTTTGACCTTCCAGACATGTCGTAAGAGGCAACTAAGGAGGTTGATCGATGGCCTGACAAGCTGTCATTGTAAAAAGTATTGTTATGGAAACAGAGCCATAGATTTTAGAAGCAGTAATCTCTGCAATATGTGCCACTTTGGCACGCAAGGTTTCTGTTTTTGAGATTGTGGTTCTGCCCTATGTGTCGCCTTCGGCTCGAAAGGACAATAGAGAGAGAGATGTTTGCCAAAAAAAATAAATATGGAAAGTGTGGGTGAAATTGATTCCATGAAATGAACATGAACATAACTGAGTCAAAATTTACAAAACAAGCAACCTATGAAGATTATACTTGGATGAACTCACTGGCAAGTCAAACATTATCATTTCTATTACCCAATTCTTTCTTCTTCTGCTGACTCACTTTGATATTCTGGATTCTCTTAATAAAACTGCTGCCAGCTGCACTATATAGTTTCTATTCCAAGATAGTGAGCCAGGACCACATTTTCCATCTCAAGTCAGTTTTTCACCTCTAACCTCTCAGCTTCTAATGATGCACAGATCGACATGAAGACATTTATATTCTTCTTTATATTTTGGGGACTAAACTACTATGTTCTGTCCATCTTATGCTTCCATCCCTCTATTTTGTGTTTTTTCATGTTTTCCTATGGATCCAAGTGCAAAATCTGTCTTGTAATGACATGACAAGATTTGTCATGAAGATGTACAGAACTCTAAGGTAGTGATCACAAAGATAAATCACAGCCGGAGAAGATTAGAAAAGTACATAAAAGACTGGATAGCTCTTGTAGTTTGGCTCAATAGAGGATTAGAATAGAATAGAATAGAATAGAATAGAATAGAATAGAATAGAATAGAATAGAATAGAATAGAATAGAATAGAATAGAATAGAATAGAATAGAATAGAATAGAATAGAATAGAATAGGTAGACAGACAACAAGATTGCTATAAGCAGACACTAATAAAAATAGTGCAAGATTCCCCCAACAGTGGGAGTTGCAGGTTATTACTGTACTGTAACACTGCCAGGACAAACAAACTGCAAAATCCCTGGAGGTAGAACATCAAGAAAACCCTTTACTGTCCCCTGAAAGCTGCAGCTGAGCAGTTAATAGTCAACTGATCTACAGAGGAAAGGTCTGACTGGATCCTGACTGGAGGCAAAGGACATGACAGCAACAGAGCTGGAAGCTGTCAGTGACTCATAGCTGATGGCTTGCACCAGCTTCGGTGATCCAGAAATATCCAGACCCTACTCCACTTCTTCGCTGTCCCTCTAGAAACAGGCTAACCAGTCTAGTCTGGCCAAATAAGTAGGGATCAAGGATGGAAAGCAACACAATACTAAAAAATGCTGTGCTGAAGTTGGATGTGTTGGGCTGAAAGACGAAAATAACACAGTTATACTGCAAACCACAATACAATGCATTGACACCCACTTTACATCCTTTTAAGGACAGATGACAAAGAACACAATCAATTCCCTTGACTGGATTTGGTTATTTGGTTATGGAAGGTCCCGGTATCACTGTAAAAGAATTAAAATCCATAATTGCTCAACCGCCCGTGCCAGCGTAATCATCCGAATTAATATCTCATCTCCCAAACAAAGAAAGGTAACTGTAGTCCCCATCGTAGCAGTCTCTGCACACGCCAAAAGACATAAGGCTAAACCACGCAGAAAGTGAACACAGCCAACTGTTCCCTGTCATACGATATCATCATTCATCGTAAACAAATGGAATATTGAAACATTATCAAAACAGATGAGACACACAGCGTTGTGCACAGAGCACTTAACTCAGTAGCTCCTGCAACAAGCTGGACTTCGAATATGAGGAAACTGCAACAAGGAACACTTTTCATGCATAACCTTCAATCGTTCCCGCCGCCTATCCACCATATACCAGAAGTTCACGTCCTCTTGAAAATGATGATCGCCATATTTTTTTAAAATGTATAGCGCTTGATGATGTTAGACCATCGTTATTGACTGCACTTCTGAACATATAGACACACAGTTAGTCGTCAGATTATCCCCGTCACACATCAAACAACAGACCGTAATATTAGCGTATGCCCGGTCTAGGGATATAGATAGATTGTTGTAATCAGTCACTGGATGAACACCTGAAAGTAAGAATCTTGACTGATGGTTTATAAGCTTTAAATGAGTAGTGAAATTTTTTTTTAGAGAAAAATAACACAGATGTAATGCTGACCATATTACTCAAAGAAAAATATCCTGATAGTAAAAAATGTAGATAAACATAGGCATTAACATCATGTATGACTATGGGACATGACAGAGCTATTTTCTTCTTCAAAGCAACCGGCAACATTGCCAAATTTCAAAAGGCATCATAACACAGAGCATCATAACACACAAATGAGTGGCATTAAATAACAACATGATACATGCAAATACAAATATAGTAACACTATATTGTAGATGTTCTCATAGTATATGTACATATAACAAGATAGAATGACATTATAATTTACACAGAATTAAAAATTTATTACATTTTTCACGTTTACTTACCGTATCTAAAAATTCTATAGGCTTTGATATAAAGAATAACCATCCAATGGTCATATACTGAAAAAAAGGAAAGGAAACATGTACTTTATCTACATGTGTGTCCCAGTGATATGTATAAGTTTTATAAAGAATATATCAAACATTTGTTGATAATAATAATAATAACAACAATAATAATATTACACAAAATAATAGGATTAAGGATTAAGTAACACATATCATCATCATCATCAAGTACCATGCTTGCTGATGTAAGTAATTACATCACTCCACAATTTTCTGTCTCTATGGTACTTTTCTGTCTTTATGGTACTTTCTTTCAGCTTCCCTCTGTCTTCTTCCTTATCTTTTCCTTTTGCTGTAATATATTCTAGGTGTTCTCTTCTCATTCCATGACCAAAAATATATAATTTTCTCTCTTGATTTTACTTTGATAATCAAATTAATCAAGATAAATATATGTTTTGTCTTCTTCAATTTACTCTGATAATCAAATTAATCAAGATAAATATATGTTTTGTCTTCTTCATTTTACTCTGATAATCAAATTAATCAAGATAAATATATGTTTTGTCTTCTTCATTTTACTCTGATATTCAAATTAATCAAGATAAATATATGTTTTGTCTTCTTCATTTTACTCTGATAATCAAATTAATCAAGATAAATATATGTTTTGTCTTCTTCATTTTACTCTGATAATCAAATTAATCTAGATAAATATATGTTTTGTCTTCTTCATTTTACTCTGATAATCAAATTAATCAAGATAAATATATGTTTTGTCTGCTTCATTTTATTCTGATAATCAAATTAATCAAGATAAATATATGTTTTGTCTTCTTCATTTTACTCTGATCTTGACAATAAACATTCTTTTATTGTCGAACTCTCTTATAATATCTTCATTACTTCATTTTAGCTGCCTGGAGTAGTCTCAACACTTTTCTGTAAAACCACATTCTATACATTTTATGTAAAACCACATTCTCAGCATTTTTCTGTAAAACCAAATGTATATATATACATATAATTTGAAATGAAAACAAAAACCTGCTTCATTACAAAACAGCTTGAAGATGATGAGTATGATGTCTATTTACTTCAATACAATATGTTTAACTTGTGACGACTATTTACTTCAATACAATATGTTTAACTTGTGACGACTATTTACTTCAATACAATATGTTTAACTTGTGACGACTATTTACTTCAATACAACATGTTTAACTTGTGACGACTATTTACTTCAATACAACATGTTTAACTTGTGACGACTATTTACTTCAATACAACATGTTTCACTTGCAATGACTATCTACTTCAATACAACATGTTTAACTTGCAATGACTGTCTACTTCAATACAACATGTTTAACTTGCAATGACTATCTACTTCAATACAACATGTTTAACTTGCAATGACTATCTACTTCAATACAACATGTTTAACTTATGATGACTACTTCAAAACATGTTTAACTTACGATGACTACTTCAATACATGTTTAACATACGATGACTACTTCAATACATGTTTAACTTACGATGACTACTTCAATACATGTTTAACTTACGATGACTACTTCAATACATGTTTAACTTACGATGACTACTTCAATACATGTTTAACTTACGATGACTACTTCAATACATGTTTAACTTACGATGACTACTTCAATACAACATGTTTAACTTATGATGACTACTTCAATACATGTTTAACTTACAATGACTACTTCAATACAACATGTTTAACTTACGATGACTACTTCAATACATGTTTAACTTACGATGACTACTTCAATACATGTTTAACTTACGATGACTACTTCAATACATGTTTAACTTACGATGACTACTTCAATACATGTTTAACCTGCAATGGCTATTTACTTCAATACAACACGCTTGACACTTTAAAAATAATTAAAAGTTACTACCCAACTTACTCTTTCAAGGAGAAAAAAAAAAATACAACATAGTCCTTTAAAAGAAAACAAAACTACTTACATGATATTCCTGTAGGAGAGAAAAGAAAACAGAAAAAGAACATATAAGTCATTAAAAAAAAATTCCTCCTTTCAAATAAACTGTCATTACTTATTTTTCCCTCTTTCTCTTAATTTTCTCTCCATCTTTTTTTTTTTCGACCTCCTCGTTTCTTTCTCTCTTAAAATCATCATGCTCCTTTCTATCTACTTTCTAGATTATATAAAATGTTGTCATTATAATATAAAATGTTGTCATTATAATATAAAATGTCATTATAATATAAAATGTCATTATAATATAAAATGTCATTATAATATAAAATGTTGTCATTATAATATAAAATGTTGTCATTATAATATAAAATTTCATTATAATATAAAATGTTGTCATTATAATATAAAATGTTCATTATGTCAATAAAAATGAGAAAAAGAGTTCATCGGTGTTATAAAGAACCAATTCTGACCTATGGAAGCGAATCATGGGCAGTAGACAAACAAATGAAAAGACGATTAGAGGCCACAGAGGTGGGATTTCTCAGAAGAATGTTGAAAGTTCCCTGGACAGCTAAAAAGACCAATGAGGAAGTTCTCAAAGAGGCCAACACAAAAAGGCAGCTCTTAAAAAACATCAGAAAGAAGCAATCAACATTTTTCGGGCACATCATGAGAAGAGGAAAGTTTGAATACTTGGTTACAACTGGCAAAATAAAATGAAAGAGAGATTGCGGATGACAAAGAGAGAAAATACTGGATAGCTTGGTGTCATGGCATGGAAAACAGTCAACAACAGAACTGATACGATGCACTGAAGATAGAAGATTGTGGAGGGATATGATCGCCTACGCCAACCGGTATAGCACATGATGATGATAATATAAAATGTCATTATAATATAAAATGTTGTCATTATAATATAAAATGTCATTATATTATAAAATGTTGTCATTATAATATAAAATGTCATTATAATATAAAATATCAATTTTTACCATCATACAAATTATCACAATTATTCATTAAAAAGTTAACATTAATTCTGCTATTACAAACAATGAATGTCAGTTTTACCAAAACAAAAAAATGGCAATACAAAAAAATTATTTCCATAACTAACACTGGAGTGTGTTCATGTTCTAACATGTGTATTCCATTAAATGTTTGATAAAAGCAAAAATAATTTGTATTTTATAATTTAGAATCATCCATTTATACACAGTGGGATTTATCTATTTTGATGGACACAAATTTTGCAGATAGATTATGGTAAAGATTAAAGTAAAAGATCTAAGTAACATCTGCTTTGGTTACACAGTTTTTGCCAACGATGGTGGAAGTCAGACTGAGAGATGAAATTGAAAGTGAACAACATAGAAGACAGATAAAATCAGCCTTCCACCACACCCAACTGTCAAGTACAAGGGTGTGTTCAAATGAAACCTGTGCCAGTAGCTTTATTACAGACATATGTAAGGTCCATCAGCAGGTATGACAGAATGAAATAAACCAATTGTTGTGAAACAAGTACTCAACAGGGTTCTTTAGAAAAATTTGCCATAGGCATTTAGATATGCGTCACACTGCTTAGGTAGATGGCGCTGGTTGTCTGAGAGAAATGACTGCTTGCTTACTGAACCATTTTGTCACCGATGCCACGACGTCTACACACCGAGGCCATGATGTCTACACACCGAGGCCATAATGTCTACACACCGATGCCATAATGTCTACACACCAATGCCATGATGTCTACACACCGAGGCCATGATGTCTACACACCGAGGCCATGATGTCTACACACCAATGCCATGATGTCTACACACCGAGGCCATGATGTCTACACACCGAGGCCATGATGTCTACACACCGAGGCCATGATGTCTACACACCAATGCCATGATGTCTACACACCGAGGCCATGATGTCTACACACCGAGGCCATGATGTCTACACACCAATGCCATGATGTCTACACACCGAGGCCATGATGTCTACACACCGAGGCCATGATGTCTACACACCGAGGCCATGATGTCTACACACCGAGGCCATGATGTCTACACACCGATGCCACGATGTCTACACACCGAGGCCACGATGTCTACACACCGAGGCCACGATGTCTACACAGAAGTTAAATCATTGCTCCTTTAGGAATTTTTTTAAGGGTCAGAACAAATGAAAGTCCCATAGTGACAGATTGGGGGTGTCGGCTGGATGCTGCAGAACTTCCCACTGTTTACTTTCTTATGGTTTCTGCATAATGTTTGAAATCATGTGGACAAGCACTGTCACACAATGTAATCACACCATGCGAAAGCACGCAGGGTCTCTTATTTTAGATGGATGTAAGCAGGTTTCCATTATGTCTTTGTAGCAGAGGGCATGAATGCTCAGCTGTTAGGAACTGAATCACTGCTCGCTGATTGTCCGGGGATGGATTTTGTATCACACAGGGCCATTTTTCCAATGGTCCACAGCAAAACCATTAGTACTACGTGGAAAATGAACGCATACACAATTACACATTGACGTAACTTATTGTGTCAGATGTGACATCATGATACCCCCTACATATGTCCACTTGGCACAGCTCGGTCAGTTTTCATTTGAACACGCCTCACATATTATATTTAAAAAAAACAATAAATTAAATGCGCTGGCCACATCAGATGACATAAACAACTAAACACACTCCATGCAATTATAAACAAATGCTACAAAAATAACAAAGAGGGCATTATTAAACACACAATCATAGACTGAATACCAAAAACACAAAGCAAGATGTAAAAGCAAAAGGCCCAAGCAAGGAACAAAAATCCACAAACTGTCTGCTTTCTTAGTGTTCATGAACACGTGAGAAGAAAATAAGAAATTCAACTGTTGTGTGTAAACAATGTTTTGTATAGCAACTCTGAAACTGGTATATATCAATTCTATTCTATTGTATTCTATTCATGAAATCAGTTTCCTTACAGTCAAAAGTAAAGTAAAGTACCCCCGTGATGCCAAGAGATGGCGTATAGGGAATATGGTGTTAGTGACCATAAATTTTACAGACCTTCGGCACATGATTTTTGGGGTAATGCGATCGGTATTACGCCCGTGCCGCTTTACTTTCCCAGAAAAAAATCCGGTACCCATTTAAGGCTGGGTGAACCCGGAAGCCATCGGTTGGGATCGAACCCTACCCCTTGTCCTTTGTAGTCCACTTCACTAACCATTGAGCTATCGCGGCTTTTCTTTACAGTCAAGGCATCCCCATATTCACTCCACCTCATGGTCCCAGCATTTCTCAAAGTGAATGCAGACTGATTGTTCCTGTAGCGTGTTGATTGTAGATGCATCTGCTCAATTCTTACACTGCTTTAAGTAAAACCTTAAATTGTTGCATCATCTCTGAAGCTCTTTTTGTGCCAAACCTTAAACTGTTGTGTGTCAAACCTTAAACTGTTGTATGTCAACTCTCGAACTATTGCATGTCAACTCTTAAACTGTTGTATGTCAACTCTTTAAACTGTTGGTATATCAACTCTTGAACTTTTGTATGTCAACTCTTTAAACTCGCCTGTCAACCATGAAACTGTTGTGTACCCTACCGTCAAACAGTGCAAGACAGTGTGAACTAACTATTCCACTTACTACTTCATTTTTCTCATTCACTTGATACTTCTCCAGGGTATCACAAAAGATTGAGTAGCCCCCTGCCTTGTATATTCCATGAAGAGTCTAAGAAAGGAAAACAAACAAATTAAAATTCTAATGAAACAATGCTCTAAAAATTATCTGATTTTCTGATGATGTCAGAATTAGAATCCAAGTTGAATATTCAAGTGTGGGTTTGAGTATGATGAGGTTTCATGCCAAGATAAAATATTTCAGTGCTGGATTAGAGTTCAGAATAAATCTTTCACTTCTTGAATGCTGCCAGTGAAGGAGTTTTATCTATCTTATCTCATCATAAAGTACCGGGCCTACTGGCGTAGGTGATCATGTCTCTCCACAACTTTCGATCTCAGCAGCTATTTATCATTTCTGTTGTTGACATTCTGCCAAGCCATTCTCTTAAGCTGTCTGTTATTTTTTCTCTTTGCTTCCCTCTATCTCTTCGTCCCTCAATTTTTCCAGTTGTTACAATATATTCCAGTTGTTCTCTTCGCATTACATGGCCAAAAAATGATAATTGTTTCTTCCTAATATTGGAAATTAGTTCTCTTTTTGCTTTGACCTCTTTCAGAGATACCTATAAATGCCGAAGTTTACATTTTGACACCCTTAACAATATAATTACTTGGTTTAGAATAATCACCCTACAGCATTAGAAAAATGTAGTTTAACTTCTCTCAGAACATCTTCATTACTCTTCTTAGCTGTCCATGGTACTTTCAACATTCTTCTGTAAAACCACATTTCTACAGACTCCAGTTATCTTATCTACTGTTGAGAAAAGAAGATGGACATATGTAGGGCATGCATTTAGAAGAAACAACCAGAGAATTACTTGGTAGCCTAGTTAGGAAAACCACCAGGATGGGGTACCAAAGTTTGGACAATCTGTGTTTGATTCCTGATGGGAGCAATGTCATTTGTACTCGTGGTTGGAAAAAAAATACCCCTGCGGTCGACCCAGCTGCTGACAGAAATGGATACCTAGGTAGGACTCTGGGAATGAGTTTCGATACTTGAAGTGACACTATCCAGAAGTCTCAGAACATTTCTGGATAGGTGGCCAAACACACATGTGTGAAAACTCGCATGCTGATTCAAGTCTCATACTTTACCGTTACCTTTAACAAGAGAATTACTAAGCGGGCTTCAAATGGGAAACATCAGCTCAGAGGAAAAGATGATCTTGAGAAACACTGAAAAGAACTCTAATAAAAAAGGCAATATTGGCAAGCAGAATTACTGTCCATAATCAAACAGCTTGCCCAAAATAGAGACAATTGGTGGGAGATTCTACAAGCCATATGTGCCATCTAATGGCACTTTTAAGAATCAAGTGTTGGAGTAGAATTAACCCTAGATTACGAGAGCTATCTGTGAGTCATGTTTTTAGACTCTGCAGTAAAATTTACTATGACTTTGTTACATTTGAAGTTTGGAAAATAAGATTTTCATTGAACTTTTGCTATACAGCTGTGTATTTATCCAAGTAGAGACACATTAACTGAATGCTGTAATCATTTCCTGGGTCATGTTTGTTTTATGGCCTGAAATTCGACCCTATTGTGCTGAGGCTACCTTTGTCTATTGATATGGTGGCCGTCAGTCAGTCTATCAAACCAGCCATATGTTCAGCTCCCTCTTAGCGTCATCCACTGGCTATCCCATGTTACAATTATTTGTTTGGTGCCCTGCTGAAAGTTGAGGAAATTTTCCCCATCATAAGAAGAAAATGAGAAAAAAAAAGAATTTCTTGAAAGTTAGCGAAATTGAAAAAAAAAACAGCCTGTTTTGTACAAGACTATAGTATTTTTTACGGTGCTCACATGTGTCTGACCCAACAATAAAGGAAACAAATCCAACGTTCAGAGGTCACCAGAAGTAGTAATTAGGAAGTTATAGAGAGAATAGGTGGAATGTTTGCTTGTGGCAAATTGTCAAATAAAAAAGGATTTGTGTTTTCAGGTGGTCATTTTTATGACAGTTTGGTAATCGAGGGTTAAAGATAATGCTAATATATCTGACTAATTTATGTCAAAAGTGAAGATGAGTTTATAATCTCTCACTTACAGATAAATGTTTAAAAAATATGTATCTCACATGTCAGCGATAAATGTTAAAAAATATGTATCCCATATGTCAGCATTAATTGTTGAAAAATATGTATCCCATAAGTCAGCGTTAAATGTTAAAAAATATATCCCATATGTCAGCGTTAAATGTTAAAAAATATATCCCATATGTCAGCGTTAAATGTTAAAAAATATATCTCACATGTCAGCATTAAATGTTAACAAATATATATCACATATGTCAGCATTAAATGTATAAAAATATGTATCTCATATGTCAGCATTACATGTATAAAAATATATATCTCATATGTCAGCATTACATATATAAAAATATGTATCTCATATGTCAGCATTACATATATAAAAATATGTATCACATATGTCAGCATTACATATATAAAAATATGTATCTCATATGTCAGCATTAAATGTTAAAAAATATGCATCTTATTTGTCAGTATTAAATGTTTAAAAATATGTATCCCATATGTCAGCTGACAAGAAAATTCAACATCTGGTCTTCTAGTTGTAAAATTGTCTTCAATGAGTTGAGAATGAGTGGATGTCAATTTCTGGTCCCCCAGAACCTGTGACTCTAGGTATATGTAGCTTATTAGCCCTGAAGGAAAACTCATAAAGGTACATAAGAATGTTGATTTCAAACCACATGCTGACATTTCAGTTAAGTTTTAAATTACCGGCTGATATCTCAGCCAAGTTTTAAACAACCTGTTGACATTTCAGTTAAGTTTCAAACTATCTGATATTCGGTGGGTTAAGTTTCAAACAACACATATATATTTTATTGTACAAGAGGTAGAATGGACAATTAAACAATATTCAAATTAAGTTAAATAAAATGAACAAGTTCATGACGTTCTAAGTGTAAGAAATAAATGAACAAATGCAATGATATTAAAGGAATGTAATGAACTAATTTAAAAAATATAATATCTGAAGTGAAAAAAAAAATACACAACATTTGAATCGTATGAAATAGAATAAATAAACTTGATCTGCTGTTTAAGAAATAGAAAGAACAAACACACACACTAACCTACATATAAGCAATAGTAAGAACTGATAACATGGAACTTTAGGATTTTATGTTTGTTTCATTTCAAATGCCAAATATATATATATATATATATATAAAACAGTTATATGGAAGATCAGAAATCTTCAGACAATATATGTTGTGTGCACGTATGTCTGTGGCACCTTTGTGGCTCGGTGGTCAGTGCTTCCTGATCAGAAGGATCTGGCTTCTAGTCCCAGAAGTGGTGATTTTTTTTTTTCCAGATCGACAAAGTTCCTCTGGGATTCACCCAAATTAAAAAAATGGATACAGATATTTTTCTGGGAAGTGATGGTGGCCTGGCCTGATGCCGACCACATAACCCAATAAAAGGCTATAGTAATGGAAAAATAACACCATATTCCCAACATGCCTAGCAAAGCAGGGGAGGAAACTTTACTTACATGCATGTCTACAAAATGTTATGCTCCTTTATGTTGTTGTGTTTCACCAACATCTATCGTTGTTGTGTTTCACCAACATCTATCGTTGTTGTGTTTCACCAACATTTATCTATCTATTGACCTTTCAAGCCATGGCTGGCCCCTAGGGCATAGACCCATATACTCTTTCTTTTTTTCTTCAAAATCTTTTTTCTAGCAGTCTCAATCATCGCAAAAAACATCAAATTTCGCCATATGTCTATTCTGTGCAAGTATCTCGATCTTGAGGGAGCTGATGCCTCCTACTGCCTTTGCCTCTCTCATCAACGTTCTTCTCAGTGTCTCTCTGGGTTGACCTCTTTTCCTCCTACCTGTTGTTTCCTACATGAGGGCTTGTTTTGCTATTCGGCTATTATGTCTTCTCATCACATGTCCAAAATATTTCCATAATCTTTTCTTGATTACTGATGATATTAGTGGTTGATTTGGCAATTTCTCTAATTTCCTCATTTGTTTTTAATTCGTTCCAAACTATACCAAGTATTTTCCTTAGACATTTATTTTCAAATGCATTCAACTTTGTTTCTATGTCTCTTGTTGTTTTCCAGCTCTCACATGCATATGTAAGGGTTTATTGTACGTTTGATTTGAATAGTCTAAGTTTTGTGTTTGTGATGATGAGTCTCGATTTCCACAACTTTTCAAGGCTTCCGAAAGACATTGCTGCTTTAGCTATTCTGATTCTAATTTCTTTACTTGTATCCCCTTCACGATCAATGTCACTTCCAAGACAGACAAAGTGATCACCAACTTACCCCAATAGAAATATATGAAGATAGGATAACCATCATGAAATTATAAACTATTATAGTGTTCTTGAGATCCAATGGCTTATAGGGCACCATCCACTTAGGTCCTTGCCACACAATGAACAGATAAAGCACGATCATGGCTAACATCTTGTCAGGGGAACCCAGAAATGGGTAGCTGTCACACCGGGGATCTGGATGAGAAAGAAAGCATTTGTACATGAATATTGATTAGGATGATATCAGGTGCTATTTCTCATTTATACAAGAATAGTGATATCAGATTTATTTCTCATTAATATAAGAATGTTGATATTGCTGGTACAAGGTCTCATTTCTCATTGATCTATCTATTTATTGTCCTTTCAAGTCAAGGATGAAGAACAGGGCAGAATTTGTGGACTCTTTGTCTAAAGATCTTTATTATCGTCAGACGTGAGTCAAGACCAATGTTATCTCACCACACGTCCCTGTTCTAGGCAAGTCTCTCAATCTCAGCAAGAAGCCAATGCCTGCTACTATTGCCTCTGGCATCAATGTTCTTTTTAGTGTTTCTCTCTCTGCCTTCTTTTTCTTTTACCCTCTGAATCCCAATTTCTGAGCTTGCTTTGAGATTCTCTTGTTGTCTCTGCTCATTTATACAAGAAATGTTAATGATAGTTCAGGTGTTGTTTCTCAGTTATACAAGAATGTTGATAATGAATACATTAAAAGTGTTGTTGTTCATTTATGCAAGAATGTTGATGATTATATCAAATATCATTTTTTATTTATAAAAGAATATTAAAAATTATATCAGGCTATGTTTCTCATTTTCACAAAAATATTGATCATAATAATTTTTAGTGTTGCTTCTGATTTATAAATTACTGCTATAATGATATCATATGTTCTTTTATATCAATGAATCCAATCTTTCTTCTTCTTCTTTTCTCTTTTCACTGATACCTAAAAGGTGTCGTGGTTTATATCATTTGTCGTTCTTGTGCTGCTCGAATTGTCTGAATTAGTGATTTTCCTTTGTTGTTACATGTCTCTGTCACTGCATCTATCCATCTTCTTCTGGGTCTTCCTCTTGGTCTTTTTCCATGCATTCTCGAGAAGAACGCCCTTGATGGTGATTGGTAAGGATTCATTCTGACCAGGTGGCCAAACCATTTAAATTATTGTTGTTCTATATATTCTTGGCAGGGTTTTGTTCCTACTATTTTTCTTATGGTTTCATTTGGTATTCTATCTCTTCTTGTGTTGTTTGTTACTTTTCTCAGGCAACACATCTCACATGTATTGATCTTTCTTAAATGTGATTTAGAAAGGGTCCATATTTGACTTTCACAGCACAAATTTGGTATGAAGATGCTATTTATCATTTGTTGTTTAGCTGGCATAGAAATGTTTGGATGTCTTAGCAATGGTGAAAGCTGGTATGTGATAGCATTTGCTATCATGCAATGAATCCAATGCAGTCTTCTATTAATTTTGTATACATTACTCTGTTTTAGTTGTCTTAAGTAAATATTTAAATGCTATTCTCCTATCTACAGCCCTCCAATTTCCTAGTCCGTTTTGATGTCTTAAGTATTGTATCATGTCTCCCTTTTATTTTCAAATTACTGCCAGGGAAAAAATGGATTAACACACAAAATTCAGTTCCTAGTCTCTAGGGACTTCATCAGAGGTAAAAGCTGGTGAAAAAAAAAAAAAATTACTACCATTTTCTGCTCTTCGTATCCTTCAGAAGTTGTGAGTTTTTTTTTTCTAAAACTTATGTTTTTGAAGTCATGGCGTCTGAGTGCTTAGTGCACTCATTATTGACTGGAGAAAGGTTCTGTCACATTAATTCTTGTAAATATCCTCTGTGCCAGGTACATTAATGCTTGTAATTATCTGCTGTGCCAGGCACATTAATTTTTGTAAATATCAGCTGTGCCAAGCACATTTTTTGTAAATATCTGCTGTGCTAGGCACATAAATTTTTGTAAATATCAGCTCTGCCAAGCACATTAATTTTTGTAAATATCTGCTGTGCTAGGCACATTAATTCATGTAAATAACTGCTGTGATAGGCACATTAATTTTTGTAAATATCTGCTGTGCCAGGTACATTAATTTTTGTAAATAACTGCTCTGCCAAGCACATTAATTTTTGTAAATATCTGCTGTGCCAGGCACATTAATTTTTGTAAATATCAGCTCTGCCAAGCACATTAATTTTTGTAAATATCAGCTGTGCTAGGCACATTAATTTTTCATAAATATCTGCTGTGCCAGGCACATTAATTCATGTAAATATCTGCTGTGCTAGACGCATTAAGTTTTACATCTGCTGAAAAGAATTATACTCGTTCAGTGGCAATACTAAAGTTAATGAAAGTCATGATCATTACCATCAAAAACTACACCTGTTGGCATAGGTGATCATGTCTCTCCACAACTTTATATCTCTACAGTTTTTCTTTTGTTAACTTCCAACCAAACAACCCTCTTAAACTGCCTTGTGTCTTTTCTCTCTGCTTTCCTCTATTTCTATTTCCCTCAGTTTTTCCTGCTGTCACAATATATTCCACTTGCTCCTTTCTCATAAATCGGCCAAAGAAATTATCATGCTTCCCTCATCAAGGCCAAATACTTGTCATGGGGATGGGGCTTAACAGTCACCAGGGACTGAAAACCAAGACTGGCCAGGCCTTCCTACACCCGAGCAAGACCACAGTCTGCTCTAGCAAGTTTAAGTGCTGAAGTCGGAGGCAACCAGCCAAAAGGTGCATTACAACAAACAGGATGCCACACACTCATGCCAATGGGAAGTCTGTCTATAACCGCAAATCGATATGGCACTCGCCCTGTGATGGACACTCAGGCAGGTGCAGCGCCTCAGCCTCAAAAGGACCCAAGCTCTATTACTGGATGTCCTTCTCAACTGCTCTGTGGAGTCATGGACGAGAGAATAGAGCTACTGGCCAATCCAAAATAAGACCACTCAAAATAATGCACTGGAATGCTGAAGGCATCAACAGCAAAAGAGATAGTAATACGAGATAATAATCATCTAATAAATAAGAGATAGTAGATAGGGTACAGTAAAAAGATAGAATTAGAAAATATCCTGCATGAAGAACAAGTAAGCATATGCTGTTTGCAGGAAACCCATCTAAACAACGACATAGCCTTGAAGATTAGGGGATACCAGTGCTACCGATCTGACAGAAAAAACAGACAAAAGGACGGAATATTGACACTTGTAAAGAACATCAATGCATGTCAGATTGAAGTGTATATGGATGGGGTGGAATATCAAATACTGCACCTCAGGACAGAAAATACAGACTTTCATCTACTTAACTACTACTGTCTGAGTGACCGGCCTCTAGTACTAGACACAATTACATTAAAAGAAAGAATAATTGTATGTGGAGACTTTAACAGCCATTCACAGAGCTGGGACTATGAGCATATGGACAAGAGAGGTGAAGAACTTGAAAATTGGCAGGATGACAATGGTCTTATACTATTAAACCAGACAACAGATCCACCAACATTCTACTCTAGATCATGGCATACCACATCTACACCAGACCTTGCTTTCCATTCTGGCCAAGTGGCAATGAATGCAGATGACTTGGTAATGTGGTGCATAGAGGAGTATGCAACAGTGGCCTCCAAATTGCTACAAAGAGCTATGAATGCACTGAATTCATGGACAAATAGATGGTGTATCAGCATCAATACAGACAAATGCAGTACTACACTTTTCACTCTCTCCCCAAAACAAAAAGCAGGAGCCATCTACATAAACAATGAGCCTGTGAAAGAAGACATACATGCTACATATCTCGGAGTTACATTTTATAACAAACTATCTTGGAAACAGCAGATAAATAAGGCAACCCAAAAAGCAAGGAGAAAGTTGGCTATTCTAAGAAAGCTGTGTGGAACCACATGGGGTGCGAGTGGGAAAATACTCAGTAAAGTTTACCAACAGAGTATACGCCCACATTTAGAATATGAATCATCTGCATGGTGCTCAGCATCAAACACCACACTGCAAGAACTGGATAAAGTACACAACCAAGCACTTAGGGTCATCACAGGAGCAATGAAATCAACACCAATATTGGAGATGGAGAAATTGTAGAGGATACCAGCACTGAGAGAACGGAGGGACACAAAGGTGCTGATACAGGCAGAAAAATGTGCATGCATGCCGAGACATCCAATGAAGGACCGATTCCAAAATCTTGCATTGGGACAACTTAAGAGAAGGAGTTTTATCCACCAAGCCATGCGTATTAGTAGACAAACACCAGACATGCCAAGAGTTGTTAACCCCCTACTGCCCATACCAGAACAGACTCCCTGGACAGAGGAATCAGGGTTAACAATACAAATACAGACCGAAGTGAAAGGAGTAGTTGACAAAGAGGAACAGAATAGTCTACAGCGAAAAACAATAACTCTCAGTTTCCTGGATGAAGAATACCCACAAGACCTATGGATTCGTGTGTACACAGATGGATCAGCACAGAATGCAGTAAAGAATGGGGGAGCAGGTGCATATATAGAGTACCAAAATAACACTAGGGATATGAATAAAATAGCAACAGGGAAATATTATCACAATTATGATGCAGAAATACAAGCAATAAAGTTGGCAATAGAAAAACTGCTGAACAGTAATCTTAGTCCACAGCCTGTAGTGTTTTTGATGCAAGATATGTACTCCAGGCACTACAATCCAGAAAATTACCACATCTGCAGACCTTATTGACTGAACTCTGCAAGCACCACAGGGTTGCCCTGCAGTAGATCCCATCTCACTGTGGAATACCAGGAAATGAGAAAGCAGATCAGTTGGCAAAGGAAGGTTCAACAGGCACACAACTAGAGACTTGTCATTACATACCATCATAAGAAACAGATAATCAAATCAATCAGAGGACCACAAGTCCCAAATCAGGATGCCTTTCATAATATGAATAGATGTGAACAAGTTATCATTATACGCCTCAGAACAGGACACAATCGACTCCATAGTCACATGTATAGAAAATTCAAGATCGGCACCTCAACTACTTTTACATGTGGACAGGCGTCCCAGACTGCTGAACACATACTTCAAGACTGCACTGAATATAGTAGACTGAGGAAAATCCATTGGCCCATAGATACAACACTACCGACAAAACTATATGGGCCACTGCAAGAATTACAAAAGACTATAAAATTTATACAGGAAACGACATCACAGATATAGACAATACTTCAGGCAAATGAAAGATAGATAGATCACAGCTTCTTTCTGATGTTTTCATTGCTCTTTAAAGGTGTCCATGATATTCTCTACATTCTTCTCTAACATCACATTTCCAATGCCTCTATTTATTCACTTGTCTGCTGTCTGATCATCCAGAATACACATCTATATATCCAGACTTGATCCACATAACATTGATGCTGTTTCTTAAAGATGTCACATGACAGTTGATACATCTCAGCTGCCCCAAATTCAGTGAAATCACTTTTAAGAACAGCAACCAAAATATTCTTCTTTTTTGCCTCAAGCATATTGATGCAGGTCCTGTTAAACAACAATCCATTTATTTCTCTCAACTCAACTCTGGATTATGAATTCAGTCCAGCTAATCAATAATCAATATAATCCTCAGTTGCCTCAAGTACACTGAGATAGGTTCTATTAATAATCAATATATTACTCTCATTTGTCTCAAGTTCATTTTGTTAATCATCAATAATCAATATTTCTCTCTCAGTTCTCTAAAATGTAGCTGAAGTGGATTTAGTTAATCAAAAATGATGATTTTCTCCCAGTGTCCTAAAAAAAAGTATAATTATGTGGGTTTGGTAAATAATAGTGAAGACATTTTTCTCAGTCCCTTAAAAAGTACACAAAAACAGGTTTTATTAATCAATAATGAAAATATTCCTCTCAAATGATCAGCATCTTCAGATGCATTTAGAGTATCTCACACTAAGTCTTCCAAGGAACAACCAGTTTTTTTGCAAAAGGAGAAAATTAAAGGAGTAGCCATTACATCATTGCTGTATTGGTCAGCTATATGGTGTCATCCTCGTCACATCTCAGAATGCTGCTCTTAACTGTGTAATTTAGAAGAAAACTGTGAGAGATGTCATCAGGAGTGCTCCAATGACCAAATGATGATGTTCATGCTCGTTATTATTTATAACCAGCTCACCTCTATCCTCTATATGTGATATGGTCAGTGATATGAATAACTGGGAAAAATGAGGGATGAAGAGATAAGAGGGAAGCAAAGAGAAAAGATACCAGACATCTCAAGAGAATGGCTTGGCAGAAGGTCAACAACAGAAATGATAAATAACTGTCAAGACTGATAGTTGTGGAGAGACATGATCACCTTTGCCAGCAGGCACAGTACTTGATGATGATGGTTACTGCAATTTGAGAAGATGAAATAAATCGATGAAAACTGAAAATTTAAAACAACAACATCAGTCCATCAGAACATGGGCTGAAAGTGGTCAGCAACCCAATACTGACTGTTTATACTTGGACTTGTGAACCAAAACTGATCAAGATAACACTTCACCTCCCTGTGATGGTCCATGTAATAGACTAACCAATCTTGCCAAGCGAGTAGAGATTAAAGAAGGAAGGCAAACAGGTACTAAAAAATGCCTTGTTGAAGTCAGATGTGCTGAGCGGAGAGGTGCAAAATATTGTGACTTGCAACAACACTGGGCATCTTTGTCCACTCAATATCCTTTCAAAGGCAGACAGTGGAGAGTTGTAATACAAATACAGAAGATGAAAAAATCATTTCTTTAGGTGATAATTAAATTTTGCTACTAAGTGAATGTAAATTCACCTTATAATTTCACATATGTGAATTCACACTACTGTAGTTGTAGTCAGTCACACTGTTGTAGTTGTAGATAGTCGTAGTTGTAGTTAGTCACACTGCTGTAGTTGTAGTCAGTCACACTGTTGTAGTTGTAGATAGTCACACTGTTGTAATTGTAGTTAGTCACACTGTTGTAGTTGTAGTCAGTCACACTGTTGTAGTCAGTCACACTGTTGAAGTTGTAGATAGTCACACTGTTGTAGTTGTGGTTAGTCACACAGCTTTAGTTGTAGTTAGTCACACTGTTGTAGTTGTAGTCAGTCACACTGTGTTGTAGTTGTAGTTAGTCACACTGTTGTAGTTGTAGTTAGTCACACTGTTGTAGTTGTAATTAGTCGCACTGCTGTAGTTGTTGTTAGTCACACTGCCATAGTTGTAGTTAGTCACACTGCCATAGTTGTAGTTAGTCACACTGCCATAGTTGTAGTTAGTCACACTGGTGGAGTTGTAATTAGTCACACTGTCGTAGTTGTTGTTAGTCACACTGCCATAGTTGTAGTTAGTCACACTGTTGTAGTTGTAATTAGTCACACTGCCGTAGTTGTTGTTAGTCACACTAGTCATAGTTTTAGTTAGTCACACTGGTGTAGTAGTTAGTCACACTGCCATAGTTGTAGTTAGTCACACTGTCA
Source organism: Megaustenia siamemsis (assembly GCA_032433765.1). Taxonomy (NCBI): domain Eukaryota; kingdom Metazoa; phylum Mollusca; class Gastropoda; order Stylommatophora; family Ariophantidae; genus Megaustenia; species Megaustenia siamemsis. The sequence continues at coordinate 83,901,131 of JAVIAB010000139.1, forward strand.
TAGTTGTAGTTAGTCACACTGTTGTTATAGTTAGTCACACTGCCATAGTTGTAGTTAGTCACAATGTTGTTGTTATAGTTAGTCACACTGCCATAGTTGTAGTTAGTCACACTGCCATAGTTATAGTTAGTCACACTGCCATAGTTATAGTTAGTCACACTGCCATAGTTATAGTTAGTCACACTGTTGTTATAGTTAGTCACACTGCCATAGTTATAGTTAGTCACACTGCCATAGTTATAGTTAGTCACACTGCCATAGTTATAGTTAGTCACACTGTTGTTATAGTTAGTCACACTGCCATAGTTATAGTTAGTCACACTGCCATAGTTATAGTTAGTCACACTATTGTAGTTATAGTTAGTCACACTGCCATACTTGTAGTTAGTCACACTGTTGTAATTGTAGTTAGTCACACTGCCATAGTTGTAGTTAGTCACACTGTTGTAGTTGTAGTTAGTCACACTGTCATAGTTGTAGTTAGTCTCACTGTTGTTGTTATAGTTAGTCACACTGTCATAGTTGTAGTTAGTCACAATGTTGTTGTTTTAGTTAGTCACACTGTCATAGTTGTAGTTAGTCACACTGTTGTTGTTATAGTTAGTCACACTGTTGTTGTTATAGTTAGTCACACTGCCATAGTTATAGTTAGTCACACTGCCATAGTTATAGTTAGTCACACTGCCATAGTTATAGTTAGTCACACTATTGTAGTTATAGTTAGTCACACTGCCATACTTGTAGTTAGTCACACTGTTGTAATTGTAGTTAGTCACACTGCCATAGTTGTAGTTAGTCACACTGTTGTAGTTGTAGTTAGTCACACTGTCATAGTTGTAGTTAGTCACACTGTCATAGTTGTAGTTAGTCACACTGTCATAGTTGTAGTTAGTCACACTGTTGTAGTTGTAATTAGTCACACTGTCATTGTCATAGATAAATACTGTCACATAATACCATATTGTGAAAAATGCCTCTGATCAGTGGTCGATAACAGAAATTTACTGATCCCAGCTTTAAAGAACAAAATAACAGGCTTTGCTGTAATCAGTTGCTAGATTGCTATATTTGTCATAACTTTAAAAATGCAATTATAATTACTTGTTAATGAGTGCTATAATTGTTACCAACCAATTTTTTTTTTTTTTAAACAATTGAAATTTAAAAAATGAATTCTCGAGAGTTATATAAAGCGAGTCTTGATATATGGAAGTGAATCATGAATAATTAGGCAACATACATGAAAATTGTTGGAGGCAACAGAAATGTGCTTCTACAAAAGATTGTTGAGAACACGTTGGATCAGTTGAAAAGAGCAATAAAGACATTTTAAAAGGGGGTAAAATAAAAAGGCAGTTTATTGCCTATGGCCGGAGAAAACAGACATTTATTTTGTGGTCATGTAATGGTGAGGTAATAATTGGAATAAATTGTGACCGTTGGAGAAACTGGAAAGTGGTAAAAGAAATGAGAAGATAGTGAGAAACAGAGAGAAGTTAGTGAGAAACAGAGAGGGAAAAGATAGCGAGAAGCAGAAAAAAGATAGTGAGAAACAGAGAGAAGATAGTGAGAAACAGAAAGAAGATAGCGAGAAGCAGAAAAAAGATAGTAAGAAACAGAGAGAAGATAGTGAGAAACAAGAGAGAGAAGATAGCGAGAAGCAGAAAAAACATAGTGAGAAACAGAGGGAAGATAGTGAGAAACAGAGAGAAAAGATAGTGAGAAAGAGAAAGAAAAGATACAAGACAAGACTAAGAAAATGGTTTGGTAGAATGTCAACAACTGAATTGATAAATGACTATAGTGACAGAAAGTTGCGGAGAGACAAGGCCTAGACCAACAGGCATGATACTTGATGATTACATGACTGGTATGTACTACAAAAACTGACCTCCTTGTGCCATGGTCTGGTTGTAAAATTTCCTAAGATTTTCTAAACTTAGCGACGTCATTGTAAAATTATGTTGTCAATGCTGCTGACGTTCAATAATCAGTAACTGCTGCTCAGCCCTCGTCAAGCGCCAGACAGCCTAAAATGATACAAATGAAACTTTAATAATAGTAGAAATATTAGTATTATAATTATATTCATTGATTCATGATCCATGCCAAAAGGAACAGGATATCATATCCTCAATAACCCTTAGTCTTGTGTGTGTTATACAAAAGTTTCAACATCGATTCCCTCTCACGCCACACAACACTATCAAATCATTCAGCATTTTTGTTCCCATCTGTCTACCTCTATCTCTCCTGCCTTCTATTTTCCCTGTTTTTACTACTAGGTATTCCAACTCGTCTCTTCTCCATACATGCCATACAAATCTGGACTGCATTTTCTCAATTTGTTTTATTATTTTTTTTCCTTCATCTGCCTCCTTTAGTACCACCTTACTGGATTATTTTTGACCGCTCACATGGCACTTTAAGCACCCTTTTAAAAATAAATAAAAAACACCCACATCTCAATAGATTCTATTCAGTGTTGTATCTCTTTGTTTACTGTCCATGGTTCGCAACTATAATTTGAATTGGTTCAGTGTAACACTGTAAACACTCTGTTATGTAAACTTTCAAGGTAGTACTGTATATTGTAGAGAAATTAGTAGTCCTGATGAGAGTGAATATTATACAGTGAAAGGAATTGAATTATTAGAGGGAGTGGTTCTTGTATTGTGAGAGGAATTAAATTATTAGAGGGAGTGGTTCTTGTATAATCTATCTATCTATTGTCCTTTCGAGCCGAAGACGGCACATAGGGCAGAACCACAATCTCAGAAACAGAAACCTTGCATGCCAAAATGGCACACATTGCAGAGATCACTGCCTCTAAAATCTATAGCTCTGTTTCCATAACAATAGTTTTTACAATGACAGCTATGGCCATTGCAGCGTTAATAGTTTTAGTAGTGCTGTTAACATGACAGTAATGTTAGTAGTAGTAGTAGTTGCTGTTGTTATTTTTAACATAATAAAAGATGTGGCGGCGGCAGGAGCAGGAGCAGCAGCAGCAGCAGTAGTATTAGTAACTGTTGTTTTTGTAGTAGTAGTAATAACTGTTGTTTTTGTAATAGTAGTAGTAGTAACTGTTATTTTTGTAGTAGTAAGAGTAGTTGTAGTAGTAGTAGTAGTAGTAGTAACTGTTGTTTATGTAGTAGTAGTAGTAGTAGTAGTAGTAGTAGTAGTAACTTATTTTTGTAGTAGTAATAGTAGTTGTAGTAGTAGTAGTAGTAACTGTCATTTTTGTAGTAGTAATAGCAGTTGTAGTAGTAGTAGTAGTAGTAACTGTTGTTTTTGTAGTTGTAGTAGTAGTAGTAGTAGTAGTAGTAATAACTTGTTTTTGTAGTAGTAATAGTAGTTGTAGTAGTAGTAACTGTTGTTTTTGTAGTTGTCGTAGTAGTAATAGTAGTAGTAGTAGTTATAGTAGTAGTAGTAGTAGTAGTAGTAGTAGTAGTAATGGTAACAGAGGTTGTTCAAACTTTCTGTGCCAGCGGTAGCCGCGTAGTAGCGCTAGCAGTGGCGGTGGCAGTAGTAGTAGTAGTTGTTGTTGTAGTAATAGTGATTTTTTTATCCACAGATAGTTTTGCTAGTTTTTCACATGCTAGATGTTCTATTAGGGCCGCTTGCAAAGAAACTGTGGAAGGTGCACAAAGAAGAGGTTCACAGAGGAAGAGATTGGAAGACATCAAAGAATGGGAAGGCCTTGAAATTGCAGTGTCCCAAATATTGATGGAAGATATTGAGAAATGGCGAAGATTTAAGAAGCATGTCAGTGGTGCCACGAACACCTGGATTAAGGGAAGGAGAGGAGAAGAAGAAGATTGGATTGGATTGGATAATGATTATGATTATGATTTAGATTTAGATTTAATTAGATTAGATTTAGATTAGATTAGATTATATTAGATTAGATTAGATTAGATTAGATTAGATTAGATTAGATTAGATTTGTTTGGATTAGGATTAGGATTAGGATTAAGATTAGGATTAAGAATTATATTAGATTAGATTAGATTAGGATAAGTATTAGTGTCAATGGGGGCCTCGGTAGCCTAGATGGGAAAAACTCCCGACTGGACTACCGACGTTCGGACAACCTGTGTTCGATACCCGCTGGGAGCAGTGTGAATTGTACTCGTGGTTGGGGAAAAAAAATACCCCACCCAGTCGACCCCGCCACTGACAGAAATTGGTACCAGGGTAGTACTCTGGGAAGGCGAGGAATGCCGTCTCGCATTGTGAGTTTCTATGCTTGAAGTGACACTATCCAGAAGTCTCCGTACATTTCTGAAAAGGCGGCCGAGCACATATGGGTGGAAACTCGCGTGCTAAGACGTCGATTCAGGTCTCATACTTTACCTTGACCTTTACTAGAGTCAATATAATTGTTATTGCATTCTTTGTAAAGCCATATCTGTCTCAGTTTGAATGTACTTTACTTTTTTTTTGACTTACAGATAAAATGGTTTGGCCACGTGACAAGGCAGTGTGATCAAAACACAACGAGCCCTCAATAAACGTTGCGAGAATACCAGACCCAAATGTCGACCAAGAAAAAGCTGGATCGATGGAATATTAGAAGTACTAGGAAACATAACAGCAGCAGAAGCGAACAGAAGAGCAAAAGACCGCAAATTATATCTCCCCTCGACGTTGAATGAAAGGCAAATGAGGAAGGAAAGAAGAAGAAGACACTCATACGGAATAATCAAGAAGGAAAGGTCAGTCACGAGTTTCAAAAATACATAAGACCTACAAGAACTAGCTGTAGAATACCCCATGTGCAGATCATCGGTTTCAGTCTTTTGTCTTGCCTGCCCTAAGATAACGACATCGTCTACTCTACATGTGAATTAATGATTAAATCAAGGCAACTTGTTGGAACCTCTGCCGACATGCAAATGGAGTCATGATATTACCTGTGCAACAAATACTAACAGTAATGATTATTTATACCGAGAAATTCTGACGGCATGAAACCAGATTCACGATTTCAAACGGATCTTTGATATTAATGTTAATTTTCTATCCAAGAAATGTCCCCTTCTAAGCGGATAGCTCCACTCGTTCACACACGTTTTTTCCTTTTTTATTAAAACACTATTTGAGTCCAAAATGGTGCGCTGCGAACAAAGCAGAAAGCATCGTTGCAACAACAACAACAAAGGTGCGCAATTGGTTCACATTTGAAAAGATGGTAACACGGCCAACTATATACGTGGAGAAATGAATATATATATATATATATATATATATATATATATATATATATATATATATACATAGAGAGAGAGAGAGAGAGAGAGAGAGAGAGAGAGAGAGAAACGAAACGGTATGGTAAAAACTTCAAGTAACAAGTGGAAAACACAAACCAGAACGACGTTTCGGCGCATTAGGCCTTCAACATGAACAAAGATACAACGTACGTACAAATATGTATTTAAAATAAAAAAAAAAATAAAATAATTCGAAATTATTATATATATTTTTTTTAATTTTAAATACATATTTGCACGTGTGTTGTTTGTTTGTTCCTGCTGAAGGTCTATTGCGCCGAAGCGTCGTTCTGATTTCTGTTGTCCACTTGTTACGTAAAGCTTTTACCATACCATTTTTTTCTATATTTATATTTTTCATTTCTCCTCACTATTAACTTCACTGCTGATTCGCATTTTGATGCATTTTTTGGGTGTGCATTTCTTTGCCTTGATACAACCATATCAGTGATGGCAACGCTACAATTATAATAAAAATGAACAATTTAAAACTGCTTCTTGAAAAAAAAACAGTACAAAGAACATGGAAATTTTAATGCAAAAGACACATATCTATCGATAAAGATCAAATAATAATATTCATATCAAGAATCGGCCACTGCCGATTAACTACCACACAATAAAGAACGAATGGAGAAAAGGAACGTGTGTTCATAAAGGCAGTGTGTCAAACATGGCTGGTCATATAAACATATAAGGAAACTAGTCGCCACAGAGATGAGATGTGTGAGAAAAGCGCGTGACCAGAAGAGACATATTTAGAAATGATGTCATAACAGAGAGAGAGAGAGAGAGAGAGAGAGAGAGAGAGAGAGAGAGAGAGAGAGAGATATGGCGACTGGTTGGACTCGAGACAAGAAACCGGCCTCGAGATAGAGAGGGTTCAAATCTCGGCTGCTCCAGCTGGGATTTTTATTTATGATTTCTCTCTGCGGCAACCACCCCTGGTCTCAGCAGGGAGGTCCGGCTTGAAACGTCACTTACTCATCGACAGAAAAAAATAGCAGAAGAAAAACCTCCGAAGACGGAGTTATCTGCTTGTGCGGCGAGGGACCCCTGTGCATACGGCTGCCAGGGAAAAAAACGGATTAACACGCAAACTTCAGTTCCTAATCTCTAGGGACTTAGTCAAAGGTAAAAGCTGGTGAACGAAAATTAAAAAAAGTAAACTAGAGATAGAGTATTGAATCAGTTCTAAATGACATAAAGAACAACATGAAATGGTTTGTTCATCTGAAAAGAATGTCAAAGGATTCTATTATACGACACAAAACATATAATTAATGAGGGGATGAAAGAAGAGCCCGTGGTAGACCCAGAGTAAGATGGACGGACAACATCCGAGAAAGGCTATTTATTAAAAAAACAACTGATAATGGCTGAGGCTGCAAGAATGGCTAGATCTAGAACTCTATATTTCCTTCGACATCAAATGTGAGGATTAGGATTAAGAATCCAGAATCCAAATAATATGTGAGAGTAAGTGAGAGAGAGAGAGAGAGAGAGAGAGAGAGAGAGAGAGAGAGAGAGAGAGAGAGAGCTCATAGAGGAAGAAGAAACAAATAGAACCAGTTCTGCTAAACCAAGTATATAGTGAGATTCTCTTGTTGTATCTTCCCATTTATATGTCCAACAAATTACCACCTTATTCTCTTGATTATATATGAAATTCATGATTGTAATGAAAATGTTTGGAAAGAGGGCAAAGCAAAAAGAGAGCTAATTTCCAACATTAGGAAGAAACAATCATCATTTTTTGGCCATCTAATGAGAAGAGAAGAACTGGAATATATTGTAACAACTGGAAAAATTGAAGAACGAAGAGATAGAGGGAAGCAAAGAGAAAAAAATACCAGACAGCGCAAGAGAATGGCTTGGCAGAAGGTCAACAGAAATGATAAATAACTGTCGAGATCGAGAGTTGTGGAGAGACATGATCACCTACGCCAGCAGGCCCGGTACATGATGATGATGATATATGAAATTTGTGGACGCTTTGTCATTTCTCTTATCCCTGGTCTATCTTGAATTCAAGCCCATAGCATACGAAGTCTTTTCCTGCGGAATTTTTTTTTTGGAGCTGCATCCAGTTTATTTTGTATTTCTTTAGTTATTTCTGGCTCTCGCAAGCATAAGTAAGAGTGCATAATACATTTGATTTGAAAATCATGAGCTTTGTTTTTGTGCTTAGTAATTTCGATTTAAATATTTTTATAACAAAGTTTCTGATCCAACCTGGCAACAGTATAGTAACACATTAGTACGAAATTAAACTACACTAAAAACTTAAACAATTAAATGTGCACACCGTGAGCTGTGCGTTTCATCCGTTTTGATCGTGTTTCTATGTTCCGATTGCTTACGATGAATGATATCGTTTGACGGGGAACAGATGACCGTCTTCACTTTCTGTGCGGTTTCGCCTGATGTCTTTTGGTGTGTGCTGAGACTGCTATGATGGAGACTGCAGCTACCTTTCTTTGTTCGGGAGATGAGATATTAATTCGGATGATTCCACTGACACGGGAGGTTAGGGAATTATGGATTTTAATTTGTTTACAGTGATACCGGGGCCTTCCATAACCATAACACGATTAGATTGACATTGACTACAAGTTGGTATATATTATTATATATAGTAATATATGAGTACATTTTGCAATAATTCCTGGAATGATGTACAAGGTTAATCGAGAAAATTGATCACAATTGTTTTGTTCTTTTTCTTGCATTTATTCGAGGTCTGACTTCTTCATTGCCCGTTCTGAAATGAACGTTAAGTGAGCGTAGACTGATGATGTCGTAGTTAAACGCAATCTGCGATACTTGCACCTTTCAGTCCAATATATCCGACTTCATATGAAATTTTTGACTTTCCCTCTCTGAATTGGTCAATTTGGTGAGTCTGTTACTAGAGGCACAGCTTAGGGTTGGAGAAGTGGTTCCCAAAGTGTGCGCTGAGGCCCACAGGGTTTTTACTCTTAAACGAGATTCTACAGGGCAGTGTTAATTACTTCATCATTCATCATTTCATATCTCCTATCAAGGAATCATGGGGAAACTATTCCTAGGCCTAGTTGGGGAAACCAGCCGACTGGACTACCGACGTTCGGACAACCCGTGTTCGATTCCCGCCGGGAGCAGTGTGAGTTGTACTGGTGGTTGGGAAAAAAATACCCCGACGGTCGACCCAGCCGTTGGCAAAAATGGGTACCAGGGTATTACCCTGGGAAGGTGAGGAATGTCGCCTCGCATCGTGAGTTTCGATGCTTGAAGCGACACTATCCAGAGATCTCCAAACATTTCTGGATAGGCGGCCGAGCATATATGGGTGGGAAGTTGCGTGCTAAGACGCCGGTTCAAGTCTCGTACTTTACCTAATCATAGTTTACCCGACTCAAGCGATTCTTAACTGTCACGAGGGAGCCGACGATATAATATTAGCAGGAAATGGAAGCCATGGGTGTTAAAGGTTTGGGAATCACTGGGTTGAAGTAAAATATGCATATCTCTAGACCACCGATGCCTTCATCTTTCGTTGACAACTTTCATCTTTCGTTGACAACTTTCATCTTTCGTTGACAACTTTCATCTTTCGTTGACAACTTTCATCGTTCGTTGACAACTTTCATCATTCGTTGACAACTTTCATCATTCGTTGACAACTTTCATCTTTCGTTGACAACTTTCATCTTTCGTTGACAACTTTCATCTTTTGGTACTGACGTTTGATGTTTGCCCTTAATACTTTAGCTGACTTGCTCATTATGTTTCTCTGCTAAAATCAAATACTTATTTTTCTTTTGTTAGAAATCCAAAGTGATTAGAAGAAACAGTGTCGTAAAATTTACAAACCTTTTTGGGATAAAAATAGAATATTGGACCTCAGAAAAAAAACTCTCAGATTTGTCCATCTTTGATCTTTTTTGTTACTGCGAGCATTATAACATTCATACATAAATATTTAGGTCGGCTAAAAAATAATAATCGATTTCTTATGTCTAGTGTCACAAACTGAAACCACTTCCATAACATATCAAATATAAGAATGACAGGAATGCACTACGCTCAGGACATCTTCACTAAAAAAATACTGGAAAAAGTCCAAGATTAGAACTAAAATTCGACTTTGAGATAAAAACAAACAGCTATGACAGGCGCCTTCGTCATGTCACATATTCAGAGTGACTGGCCAAAAAAATGTATTTTAAAAAATTAATAAAAAAACAACGATCCAAACCTTACAAATGGAATAAGTAAGATGTGAATTTATGCAATTAAAATATATAAATGAAATATACTTTTGTGACGTGAAAATTGAAGGGGGAGGACAAATTTAGCAACGAGAAATGAAAGCGAAATACTGAAATAAAAATAATATAATAATAATAAAAATATATAAACTTAAATACCAGTGCCAAAACTAAAAATAGCAAAATGTTACATCTTCTCAACATTCCTGCTTGGCACAGGAACACGGACATTATACAAGAAAACAACAGAAAATTGAAACCTTATAAATGTGGATTTATAGAAGAACATGAAGAATTGATTGGAAAGAAAAGATAACAAACGATGAAGTCTTCAAGTAACTAAAAATGGAAAGAAAAGAAAACAAACGATGAAGTCTTCAAGTAACTAAAAATGGAAAGAAAAGAAAACAAACGATGAAGTCTTAAAATAACTATAAATGAAAAGAAATGAAAACAAACGATGAAGTCTTAAAATAACTATAAATGAAAAGAAATGAAAACAAACGATGAAGTCTTAAAATAACTATAAATGAAAAGAAATGAAAACAAACGATGAAGTCTTAAAATAACTAAAAATGCAAAGAAAAGAAAACAAACGATGAAGTCTTAAAATTACTAAAAATGAAAAGAAAAGAAAACAAACGATGAAGTCTTAAAATAACTAAAAATGAAAAGAACTACTAAACACAATTCAAACAAGACAAATGAGATTTTTGGGACATGTTAAAAGACACAGCAGCCTACTAAAAGTAATCTTGGAAGGGAAAATACAAACACCCCCCCCCCCCCACACACACACACACAGATGACAACACATCTAAGCAGGCGCTCAGACTGACAAGATACATCATCAGTTTTTCCAGGTGAGATGTTATTCCATTTAAAGTTCAACGCGCTAAGATCCACGCCTGTACAGGCGCTCAAACTAACACGATACGTCATCAGTCCGTGTGAGATTTGACATATTTTGTTTGTTTGTTTAAATAAGTACTAGGATTCACTTCCGGTTCACTCGTTAAAATTATAAATGGAGTTTTTTTTTTTTTTAATAAGCGTGGCTTTCATTAAGCACATCTTTATGGAAATATATACAGTATTTATGCTCCACAAACACAATTTTGGATGTTATTTAACTTTATTTTGTCCTCCAGTTCGCCTTGGGCGAAATAGAAAGAGAGAGAGAGAACGATAAAAATAAAAACAAGCAATACTCGGTCTGTCGGTGACAAAATGTCTAACCGGAAGTTTGAATTCGTGATTCCAAGCTGGGTTGAGGTCAGTTTTTTTTTTTAAACACAAAATAGTGCGTTGAGCAAATTAGTTATTCATCATCATCATCATCATCATCATCATCATCATCAAGTACCGGGCCCAGTGGCGTAGGTGATCATGTCTCTCCATAACTTTCGATCTCGGCAGCTATTTATCATTTCTGTTGTTGACCTTCTGCCAAGCCATTCTCTTAAGCTGTCTGTTATTTTTTCTCTTTCCTTCCCTCTATGTCTTTGTCCCTTAATTTTTTCAGTTGTTACAATATATTCAAGTTGTTCTCTTTTCATTATATGGCCAAAAAATGATGATTGTTTCTTCCTAATATTGGAAATTAGCTCTCTTTTTGCTTTGACCTCTCTCAGAACCTCTTCATTACTCTTCTTAGCTGTCCATGGTATTCTCAACATTCTTCTGTAAATCCACATTTCTACAGACTCCAGTGATTTTCTTGTCTGTTGTCCTATTGTTATTAGTTATCAGCACCTAAATATGTCAATTTGAAAACATTGAGTTGATAGGAATCGCGATCTTATGCCATAGGTTTTGAATTATGTATATGCGGATGACATTTGATTAAGAAATAATGCGCATAGCGTTTTAAAATGGCGGAAATTAATTAACAGACGATAGAAGAATCAAAATAATAAAACATTACAAAATAACAACCAGAAAAATGTACAAGACTTGAAATGTGAGGAGTTTCATGAAATAAGAATGATGAGGAGGTGGTGGTGGTAGCAGCGGCAGTAGCAGTTATAGTAGTAGTTATAGTAGTTGTAGTATTTGTAGTAGTTGTTGTTGTAATTGTTTGTTGTAGTAGTAGTTGTAGTACTTGTAGTAGTAGTTGTAGTACTTGTAGTAGTAGTTGTAGTACTTGTAGTAGTAGTTGTAGTACTTGTTGTAGTAATTGTAGTACTTGTAGTAGTTGTCGTTGTTTTTTGTGTGGTTGTAGTAGTAGTAGTTGTTGTTGTTGCTGGAGTAGTTGCAGTAGTAATAACTGTAGTAATAGTTGTATTAGAACTAGTAATAGACTAATAGTTGTAGTAGTAATAATAATAGTAGTAGTAGTAGTAGTAATATTAGTAGAAGTAATAGTAAGAAGAAGAAGAAAAAAAAGAAGAAGAATGAGAAGAAAAGAGGAAGGAGAAGAATGAAATTAAGAAGATGGATAATATATTAAAGAAGAACGTAAAGAAACGTGAAGGCAATACAAAAGTCATTTCATCCAAAATTCAATTCAGACAGGCGATGCAACACATTGAGATGAATACTCGAACACTCACAAACATAAACAAAATATAAGTAGAAATGAATAAACGCTCATAAGGTTTAAGCTACGGTTGTATCAAGCTAATACTTCATCTGCTGAATAGAAATTTATTATTGACGTATACGAATCGTTTATCATCTCGAAAAACATGATAAACATATTTTGATAAATCTTACAAATAAACAGTTTTTTTTTTTTAAACACAATTGATATACGTGTGTGTTCGTGTGCGAACATTCAATGTTAAACACACGTGCGTTCCGTGATATATGTAAATGATGCAGTTTACATACGATGTATGGGGTTGAGTTGATCATGATGTGTGGTGTATATTTTATTATTACAGTTTTTGTACTTCGTCTTTCCATCCTCATTTGCCTTTCAGCGTCGAGGGGAGATATACATTGCGGGCTTTTGCTTTTCGGTTGGCCTCTCCTGCTGTTGTTTCCAAGTGTCTCTAATATAATATAAAGAGCTGACATGTTGGCTAGCTGTGCTGTCGTTGAAGACGGTCAACCAATGGATTGGGCGGACTTCATTAATGCCCTCCGAGATGTGGGAAGGGCACAGGACTTCGTCAACCATGAGTCCACGTCACTCCTTCGGATGAAAGAGATGGGAGCTAAGATGGACACAAAAAGAAATTTAGGGGAGGTAACTCAACGTTTTCGCAGAGTTCGGCTACAGAAGAATCAAGCAGACCTGCCTCTCCTTCACGACAATATGCGCCCTCATACAAGTCTGGCAACACGGGGAGCAATCACTAGATTGGGTTGGACTGTGCTCCCCCATCCACCCCTGATTTGGCACCCTCTGATTTCCATCTCTTTAGTCCACTTAAAGATGTCCTCCGTGGAACAAGGTTTGAAGATGATGAAGAAGTGATTCATGCAGCGAAGTAGTGATTCATGCAGCGAAGAAATGGCTACACGATCAAGACAAAGACTGGTACACATGCACTTGTTGCGCGCTGGCGTAAAGCTGTACAAGTGGATGAGGATTATGATGTTTACATAACATATCCACATATAATGTGTAAACATTTAATACTTTTTGAATCAGCGGTTCCCAGGAAAGCCGATGTGGTGCATTACTTTATAAATGTATTAAGTAAAATATAATTCAAATTATATTACATTTTAAATGTTTACTGTCGTATTGATCAAAAATAATCCCAGCGAACAATCGGTCAATTTTGGAAGATAAAGTTAACATTTATACAATAAAGGCAAAACAGCGAGATAAGATACTCAGCTTGCGTTTAAAAAATAAAAGTCTGTCTTTACAGTACTGAGTTCGCTATTGAAGTTCAACACGATGTTTGGAACGGTTCATTACTCCATTGTAACAGCCTTCAATGCTAAATCTATGCAACGCTCGGCTTTACAATGAAGATAAAGTACGGTACGCAAAACAATTTACGTCATTTTGTGTTTGTCCATGTTTTCTTCAGCGATGTTTGTCGAAATATTATTAACGAAACATGTTTTTTTTTTTATTGCAGACGTCATTTAACACATTAATTCGACATATTTGTATTCTTTTTCTTAATCCTCTGATTTCCAGTCGGAGCATAGGGCAATCACATGAGATCTCCACCTAATCCGGTCTGGAACAAGCATGGACAACTCTCGTCAGAACCTGCCAGCCTCTTTCATTTCATCATGTATGGTTCGCTGCCATGTCCCCAATGGTCTGCCTCTCTTCGTTTGCCAGGTGGTGCCCATGTTAATGCTACGTGTGGATGCTTGGATCGTTCCATTCGAAGAACGTGACCTAGACATTTCTAACGTCCTCTTTTCACTTCTTGAATGATGTTGTTAATGCCTGATCTTCTTCCGACTTCTTTGTTCGTAATGTGTTCATCCCAACGGATATTTATAATCTTCTTCAGATTTTTGTTCAGTTTTATTTAATTTTAGTCGTAAAATTCACACGTAAAATATTCACAGATCTAATATTTTAAATTTCCTTTTTAAAATAAACATCAGTCAACAAAGATTTTTAAAAGAAAACTGCTCCATAATAGCGTTGTTTTACGGATTCGGTGCGCAAACCAAATATTTACCTTATTTTCCTAAACCTATTTACCAGATTGTTAAGTTCTTTATATGTCTGTATCATCAAGACTGAACACTACTGGAGTATAACAAGAATAATAGAATACTAAGACCATACATCGTCTTCGCCACGATGGTTAGCTACCATGCCACTTGCCAGGAAGATGGTTAACTTTATGACCTATTTCCCCATAACATCTCTTGATATTGTTTTTAATTCTTTTCCTGGCTTTGTTTCTTTTTCCCTGTACTTTTTTTCATTTTAAGATTCGTTCTATATTTTTCTCATATTCCATCTACTTTATGAACGGGTTTAAACCTTACAATTCTTTACTGGCTAAAAGCAACAAAGACTCATCAATAATCAGAAACTCATATTGTGATAATATCATAAGGAAACACACAACAAATTGTAAAAGAAATAAAATATCATTAGAGTAAGGAATATGTTTGCTGCTAGTCTAAAGAAGCATGAATATGCTTCACCTGTTTCTTCCATTATTTCCTCAACATAGTGACCATAAAGTGTCAGTACCACATTTGACGTCATTAGGACCACGGTCACATTTTCCACTTCACTTACTCGACCAAAAGTCATCCTAGTTCGCGTTTCCCGGTCTGGCTCACACTATACATTTCTGCCCTCATTGATCAACGAGTTACCTCAGAAGTCAGAGTTATCTGCCTATACGGCGAGGGACCCCTATGCAGAGTGCTAAACGGATTAACCGCACAATGAAGAAGTAAAGGCATCAAGATACACCAAGATGCGAAGCTGATGATAATAGCAATTCTAAAAAAAAAGTCACTTCTCTGTGTTCCGGAGCGTGGTCAGCCTCCGAATGGACTAAAATGAGAAATATGCTAGATACTAAAGAAAGGAAAAGTTATAGTTGGTCATCCCGCCTTCTCATTTTAGTCCGTTCGTAGGCTGACCACGCTCTGTAACACAGGGAAGAGATCCTTTTTTTTTAAATTTCTTTTCTTTAGTATCTAGCATATTGTCGCCATGTAGTTAGATTTGTTTACATAGCCTTATATATATATTGTTTGTGTTTGTTGTTCCAGCTGAAGGCCTACTTGGCCGAAACGTCGACTTTTGTTTTATCCATTACCACGTAAAGCTGTCACCATACCACTTTTTTACTTCCTTTTTTAGTATTGCTATTAACCTCACAATTCAGTTCATAAACTCTAGGAACTTCGCCTGAAGTGAAAGGTGAGGAACGAAAAAAAAGTACATGTACCAAGTTGTCTGAAGTCTGCTTTTTTAGCTCCTAAGAAGTTCTCTGGATGACAAACATTAATTGTGCTTATCTTTGTCCTTTTTCCACAAAATGGCGGAAAGTTTGTGTGCCGAATTTGTGTGAGCAGACGGCAACTCCTGAGTTCAGACTTTATGTCTGTTATCTGTACGCGCCTTTCCAAATGGCTGTAATGAGTGTTTCTTGTTTCATGATTATGTTTGGTGAAAACATACAGAGATCATTTATCAAACGCGTTATATGGAAGTGAGATAGGCATACATCTAAATATGCTGCAATAAAGCTAGTGAAAAGTATAACAGGGAGAATATCTAGAATAATAGTTTAGTTACAGCTTTACTACGATAAAAAACAATGACACAAAACAACCCGACGTTTCACCCTAAGAACTGGCCTTTTGTGGCTATGCTAAATGAAACAATAACAATCTCGGTACTCCTTTTCCTGCATTGAAAGAAAACACGCGTCCTTATTTCGAAACGTCAATATTTTGTATTGTCCTTTTCGGTAAAGCTGTCACCATACTTTGTAGTAGTGTATGTTACACCCCACCATTTGCTCCCAGTTTGTGACCCTTAACGGGTCTAAATGTCAAGCAACAGCTGACCGCTGAAGTAAAACACATATCTATGACAATAATCATATTTATATATACACATTTATATATATTTATATATATATATTTATATATATTTATATATACACACATATTATATATTTAGAATTGGTGTTGGCTAAGATGACAGGCGTCTTCGTCATGTCACATATTCAGAGTGACTGGCCAACAACAACAAAAATTTATTTTTAAAAATAAAAAAAAAACGATCCAAACCTTACAAATGGTAAGATGTGAATTTATGTAGCAAAAATATATAAATCTATATATTTATATTTAAACACATAATATATATTTAGAATTGGTGTTGGGGGAGAGGGGCGGAAGAGGAGAGGGGGAAGGGAGTGGGAGGGGGTGAGAGTGAGAGAAACAGAGAAAGAGAGGGAAATTCGTATAAACAAAGGACGGGAGATCTAACCAAAACAAGAAAATGTAAAAGACAAAGTGAAAGGTTTGTTGAAGTTGTTGAAAAAAAACAAAAAAGATGCATTTGGAAGAAACTGATCATTAACGTCTCTAAAAGACATACCCTACACGGTGATACCACACAAAAAGAATGGTAGCATTCAAGTCACACTAGAAGAATTAATAAGAAATGACGGCGAACAAATAACCACATGATAAATGTACATAAAGATGTGATGAAAAGACAATACCACAGTTTAACTAAGAGGTTTCACAAACGATTGTACTCATCTTTCAAGGAAACATCACAGAATGAATATGAACCTCCATTCCCCTACACTATTTGAAATAAAAAATTACATTTGTGAGTTACAGAGGCGTAACAATTCGAACAAACGTTTAGGGCACTCACTCGTTCACGTCTTGGCGACGTTCACTTGTGGTTCATATCTTAGGTGGAATTACATCTACTATACGATATGGCCCATGGAAGCCTAAAATCCAATGTTTTGAGCAGATTGGTCAGATGTCTTTGTCTTCTATTTCGTCTCAATAATCACTGCGTTGTACCACCTTTTGTGTCTTTCGGTCCTGGAAATCTGACTTTGGCAAACTGTTTCCATAGTTCTTGTTATCTTTGATCTTTCTACAAGGCAGCAGTCGTTTGTAGTCAGCTTCAACTTTTCTATAACAGAAGTCTTACTAGACTAATGAGTATTACCAAAATCTTGTCTAAATGGCCTCTCTTTTGTCATATAAGGTTGATGGAACAATCAAGAATACTAAAGTGTCTTACCAGACTAATGAGTCTTGTCTAAATGGCCTCTATTGTAGCCATATAAGGTTGGTGGAACAATCAAGAATACCAAAGTGTCTTACCAGACTAATGAGTCTTGTCTAAATGACCTCTCTTGTGACCATATAAGGTTGATGGAACAATCAAGAATACTAAAGTGTCTTACCAGACTAATGAGTCTTGTCTAAATGGCCTCTATTGTAGCCATATAAGGTTGGTGGAACAATCAAGAATACCAAAGTGTCTTACCAGACTAATGAGTCTTGTCTAAATGACCTCTCTTGTGACCATATAAGGTTGATGGAACAATCAAGAATACTAAAGTGTCTTACCAGACTAATGAGTCTTGTCTAAATGACCTCTCTTGTGACCATATAAGGTTGATGAAACAATCAAGAATACTAAAGTGTCTTACCAGACTAATGAGTCTTGTCTAAATGGCCTCTATTGTAGCCATATAAGGTTGATGGAACAATCAAGAATACCAAAGTGTCTTACCAGACTAATGAGTCTTGTCTAAATGGCCTCTATTGTGACCATATAAGATTGATGGAACAATCAAGAATACTAAAGTGTCTTACCAGACTAATGAGTCTTGTCTAAATGGCCTCTATTGTGACCATATAAGATTGATGGAACAATCAAGAATACTAAAGTGTCTTACCAGACTAATGAGTCTTGTCTAAATGGCCTCTATTGTGACCATATAAGATTGATGGAACAATCAAGAATACTAAAGTGTCTTACCAGACTAATGAGTCTTGTCTAAATGGCCTCTATTGTGACCATATAAGATTGATGGAACAATCAAGAATACTAAAGTGTCTTACCAGACTAATGAATCTTGTCTAAAGGAGACGTCTTCCTTCTCGTAACCATCTCGGTTGATGGGACAATCAAGATAAAACGAAACACTAATTTCAACTGGCACTTGTCATGTACAGTCACACAGAAAGACACTGCGAGTAAACCAAGAGAATTAATCCAGTCACATTTTTAACGGCAGAATCGATGTAGAGAGTATCAGCTACTTTCACAACTTTGGGAATGTCTGTTAACTGTACGTAAAAAAAAAAATGAGAAAGAGACCTGGGTGAGACCTACTGCAAAGGCTACAACAAGTCTAGTTTAGTCGACAGGTCATCCTAACTTCATATCGAACAATCCATAAGTGCGCATATCTCTTCCGAACAATATCCACCAACGTGTAGCGACTAATGACACCGGTGTTCTGTTGGTTGATAAGACTTTTTTTGGATTCCTACGTAGCGTTCTCGTCTGGCATCTCCAACCTTGACTTGATATTTCTGAAGCCTGTTCATGGCTGCGGGTTCGGGGTAATAGTTTTAGTCCTTTTTTATGTCCTGCGTCCCTCGGGCATTCATAATGTAATAGCGGTCCATTGCCCTTCTGCACTCAATAATCAGCCAAACTGGTAAGAGTTCATTATCTCTTACCGCGTGCCCTGGCACAAACATGAAGCAGATACTTGTCAGAATAGACCTCCCCAGAAACTCCAACCACTGCCGTCGAGCACAACCAGATGCGATTTTTCCGAGCATACTCATTGAGCCACTGAGGAAACACACATGTGTACAAGAGTGTGTCTCAAGCCAAGCAAATGCCACTGACAGCCATAATTTCCATGTTCAAACTACTTGTAGTCAATGTGAAAGCTATACGATCTTCAGTCACAGCTGTGCCTACAAAAGCCCACCTGTAATTCAGGAATAACAGACCCGTCTGTGTAAATGACTGCGTCACTATCAGAAGAGTTTCTTAAATTCAAGACCTACACTTCTGCCTCAACCACCAGTCGGGTCTTTTTTGTCTACATTCTCTGTCCAGTGTGATTACGACGAGAAAGTGACGTACTACAGCCTGCAACTGATCCCCCACAGAGCATTGCGCACTTTGTGCCCAGTTAAAGTCGCTAGTTGGTTGTCACAGGACGAGAACATGTCTGTTATTTTTTACAGATAAAAGAACCTTACTTTTTCTTTACTGCTAAACCTACTGCTGCTACTAAATAAAGGTAAAGTAAAGTACGAGTTTTGAATCGGCGTCTTAGCACACGAGTTTCCACCCATATGTGCTTGGCCGCCTATCCAGAAGTGTTCGGAGACTTCAGGATAGTGTCGCTTCAATCATCGAAACTCACGATGCAAGGCGGCATCCCTAGACCTTCCCAGAGTGCTAGCCTAGAACCAATTTCTGCCAGCAGCTGGGTTGACCGCGGGGGTATTTTTTTTTCCCAACCACGAGTAAAATTCACACTGCTTCCAGCGGGAATCGAACACGGGTTGTCCGAACGTCGATAGTCCAGTCGAGTGGGTTTCCTAACTAGACTACCGAGGCCCCCTACTATATAAAATAATTCTGTAACACTACATAGTATTGTATTACTGTAATGTGTTTATACATATACATATACACATACTCATCATCATCATCATGTGCCATACCGGTTGGCGTAGGCGATCATGTCCCTCCACAATTTTCTATCTACAGTGCATCGTATCAGTTCTGTTGTTGACTGTTTTCCTTGCCATGACACCAAGCTATCCAGTATTTTCTCTCTTTGTCGCCCGCGATCTCTCTATCCTTTTATTTTGCCAGTTGTAACCAAGTATTCCAACTTTCCTTTTCTCATGATGTGCCCGAAAAATGTTGATTGCTTCTTTCTGATGTTTTTTTAAGAGCTCCTTTTTTGTGTTGGCCTCTTTGAGAACTTCCTCATTGGTCTTTTTATCTGTCCAGGGAACTTTCAACATTCTTCTGAGAAATCCCATCTCTGTGGCCTCTAATCGTCTTTTCATTTGTTTGTTTACTGTCTATGATTCGCTTCCATAGGTCAGAATTGGTTCTATGTAGCACGGATGAACTCTTTTTCTCATTTTTATTGACATAGATTTGTTGTATAAGATATTTTTCAATACACATACTACAATATATATTAATAACGAAATTTGATTTAGGACATAGGGCCCTCAGTAACGTTGTTTCTTCTAGTCGCTGTTAGGCCTCAATACGTACTCTTCCGTTCAGGTGTTATCTTTATTGTATTTATTTATTTTTTATAGAGCTGGGGCGAGAGGGATAGATTTATTTTGTGGTGTTTCCTGTAAACACGAGTACAATTATTTTCGAGTTTCTTAGAAAAACCTTGAATTGGAATGTTTGTGACGTTTTATGTGGATTTACTTTTTGTGGTTATTTGTTGGTTTTCGAAAAGGAATGAGCACTTTAACAACAGAAATAAGGCAATGAAAATAAAAGAAAAACACGCACTACTCTATCATCAAACAACCAGAATTTAAAAAATTCAGTTAAAAAAATGTAATACCAACCAGACACGGGAAATGGCTTCACGTACGGTCAATGCAAATGAATGTGCCGATGCTGCTCGAAGCGAATACACAACCAAAACAACATTAAAATATATATACTTGTACCGAAACGGAACTACGTTCTCAAACAAGGTCACAACCAACCAATCATAGCTCGATCCACACTTTGCTTGAGAAGTCGCAAGCAGAAATAGACAAAGAAAAACAGAATAATTTGACAATATTTCAGGCAATTTGCGAGTGTGCAGAAAATGATTATTGGGGCCAGAGTAAAATTCCACATATTTACTTATATATTTTACCGGCTTTTTTTTTTTTTTTTGTTAAGTAACCGCTAGAAATAACCGTTACCTCCAACCTGCCCTATTGTCTCTTAATCTTTCAACCAGACTCTAGGTAAATCATAGCCACCGTCTTAACCGTCATTTTTTTAAAGCTGTGCTGTTGTGCTTTCTGAACAGGTTTTTCTGTGGTCAAAAAAGTAAAGTACCCCCGTCACGCCAAGTGGCGTATAGGGAATATGGTGTCAGTGACCATAAATTTTACAGACCTTCGGCACATGATCTTTGGGGTAATGTGGCCGGTATTACGCCCGTGCCGCTTTACTTTCCCAGAAAAAAAATCCGGTACCCATTAAAGAATGGGTGAACCGGAAGCCGTCGGATGGGATCGAACACTTCCTCTTGTCCTTTGTAGTCCAGTTCACTAACCACTGAGCGGCGGCTCCCCAGGTCAAATTGTATAGTTTGTTTGATGTACCTGACGACAGCTCTTGCCGAAACGTTGTAGTAGTTTGTCTTGTCTTTCGGTTGGTCTAGCTGCTGAAAGCCATTTTATGTTTATTTTATAACGATATAGGAAAACGACAAACAACAATCCTGGGAAAACTCTGGCGATCTTAGAGATGTCAATACTCACAAACATGAAAACACTAAAATATCATTAGTATAAGGGGTAATTATGCCAGTGAATGTATATTGTTGTATGGTTTCACAGATCTTAACACAAATATTAATTCGTATGATTTTAAAAGAATGGCATATCCAATTCCTCGGGCTGTGTGGGGAGAAACCAACGGTCGAAATAATAATGATAAGAATATGTGATCTGCAAAAAACAATTATAGGATTGGAGAATAATTATAAGAATGGGGGATCTACAGGAACAATAATAGGATTGGAGAATAATTATAACAATGGGGATCTATAGGAACAATAATAGGATTGGAGAATAATTATAACAATGGGGATCTATAGGAACAATAATAGGATTGGAGAATAATTATAACAATGGGGGATCTACAGGAACAATAATAGGATTGGAAAATAATTATAACAATGGGGATCTACAGGAACAATAATAGGATTGGAAAATAATTATAACAATGGGGGATCTACAGGAACAATAATAGGATTGGAAAATAATTATAACAATGGGGGATCTACAGGAACAATTATAGGATTGGAGAATAATTATAGATGAACGTAAAAAGTCGCTAAAATTTCTCCCTGGCGAGCTCCTTTCTGCGGCCATTAACTACATTTACATTAAATATTACATGATAGGTAAAAATATATGAAAGATAGATTATTGAAAAGCAGTGATACAGTCATTAGATGACCCGGCAAGGTGCAATTATTGGAGAGGTTCAGATATATGTGACTGAAAGTGGAGAAACAGATATACTTGTAGCATCAATTTTTGTTGTTTGTACAGACGGGTGAGCAAAATGTGTTACATACTAGTCTTTACCAGCGTGGAATAGTCCACACGGAGATTATGTCTGACAATTCGGAAAATGGATTTTGAAAGAGGATGCAGTTCCAAGATTAAACAAGGAAGGGATTAAACAAGACATAAAATAGCAGGATTAAACAAGATGAAATATAGCATAAAGAAGGCTAAACATGGGGAGGATTAAACAAGGCAAAGTCATAAAAGGGATTAAACAAGGAAAACAAGAAAGGGATTAAACAAGGCAATACATGTAACGGATTAAACAAGGCAAATCATGGCAATATTAAAGAAGGTAAAAAACAGCAGAATTAAACAAGGCAAATCATGGCAATATTAAAGAAGGTAAAAAACAGCAGAATTAAACAAGGCAAATCATGGCAATATTAAAGAAGGTAAAACATAGCAGGATTAAACAAGGCAAATCATCATCAATCATGTGCCATATCGGTGCGATCATGCGACGATCATGTGACGATCATGTTCTTCCACAATCTTCTATCCACAGTGCATCGTATCAGTTCTGTTGATAGCGGGGTATTCTGCCCTACCAAAGGAGGAGTAAGACGGCTCCTTTCCTCAGCTAGTCTTCTGGACACCCTTGGGCAAGGTGGAGCTCCCATTTTGTCCCCCTATCAGGGTTATGTGAAGCCATTGGAGTATGTGGTGGATGGTGTGGGAGCAGTCGACAAGTAGTGCCGGTTATGGTCCCCACACCGCGATGGCAGGCAGAGGATCTCATGTATAGAGACAATGGCTGCGAGCTCCGACTGGTACAGTCACTGCCAAGAAGGAAAGGAATGACAAACTACCTTCTTATATTGTCTAGATTAATCATGACAAAGCGCAACTTAATATCTACAGTTAACAACGTTAATGGGGACTTCACAGTCACCTCGTCCGGTAGGAAGCGGCATATGCTACAGGTGACACCCGATCGACATCAAGCTACTGTATGCAAGATAAAAAAAATAAATAAATAAGACAAGTCATAGCAGGATTTAAAAAAAGGCGCAGAACACAGTGCAACGTTTTAACGGGTGCTCAATCAAAGCGGATCTGGCAGACTCTAATTGTGATGTTCTGTCTGTGGGGGCGATCAACACACTTAACCTGACAGCTGACTTCATGTGAGAGTCTGGAATCCTACTCTGATTAAGTCCTGATCAGAGAGAGAGAGAGAGAGATAGATAGAGAGAGAGATAGATAGAGAGAGATAGAGAGAGAGATAGAGAGAGATAGATAGAGAGATAGAGTGAGAGATAGATAGAGAGAGAGAGAGAGAGATAGAGAGAGAGATAGAGAGAGAGAGATAGATAGAGAGAGATAGAGATAGAGAGAGAGAGATAGATAGAGAGATAGAGAGAGATAGATAGATAGATAGAGAGAGGTAGAGATAGAGAGAGAGAAAGAGAGATAGATAGAGAGAGATAGAGAGAGAGAGATAGATA
Organism: Megaustenia siamemsis; assembly: GCA_032433765.1. NCBI lineage: Eukaryota > Metazoa > Mollusca > Gastropoda > Stylommatophora > Ariophantidae > Megaustenia > Megaustenia siamemsis. Next base: position 83,924,879 of record JAVIAB010000139.1, read on the forward strand.
GATAGATAGAGAGAGAGATAGAGATAGAGATAGAGAGAGAGATAGATAGAGAGAGAGAGAGAGAGAGAGAGAGAGAGAGAGAGAGAGAAAGGCAAAACGTAGCAGGGTTAAACTGTGAAAGGAGAACACAACTCTAGAAAAGTTCAATTTAAATGTGAATGAAGAAATAGTCTGAAAATGTGATTATAAAACAATGACAAGTAAGAAAGCATAAACATCGGTGGAACGACAAGCGTGCGCATCAAACAGAAGAACAGCAAAGAAAGCGAATCCGCCATCACATGAGGAGAAAGAACCAAACTAACTACCAACACAGTCAGATTTCATGGCTCAAGAAAGACTAAGAGTAAAATGGACAAAACAGATAGTATCACAGAAATCCTGCAGTGGTGCGACCTAACAACCGAAAGACTAAGAGTGAAATGGACAAGACATGTAGTATCACAGAAATCCTGCAGTGGTGCGACCGAACAACCGTCATTCCGACTTACTCGGTCTAAGATAGAAAACTGCGTCTTCCCATAACGTTCTAAGTCGAAAGCGGATACCTCAAGCAAGTATTACAGAATATAAAAAAGCAAAAAAACAAAACAAAACAAAACAAAAACATATAATAAGGAAAACACCATTTAAAAAAAGAACAAGAATAAAGAGAAAAAATTGAGGGAAAAGTAAAATGCGTTACAAAAAAATAAAAATAAATAAAATGCAAAGATATAAACAGGCTAAAACAAAAGATATAAAGTAAACACAAATCAAAACAAATTTTACAATTAAAAAAAACGACGCAACAAAATTAAACAGAGCATACATAACATGAAAAGATATGGCTACAAAAACAAGTTATGGAGACAACAAAAGCGACAAATCAAGAACACAACAATACAGGACAATCAAAATGTGACAAAATGTCTCCTATGAAAACAATCAAAATGTGACAAAAAGTATCCTTTGAAAACTATCAAAATGTGACAAAAAGTATCCTTTAAAAACTATCAAAATGTGACAAAAAGTATCCTTTGAAAACAATCAAAATGTGACAAAAAGTATCCTTTCAAAACAATCAAAATGTGACAAAAAGTATACTTTCAAAACAATCAAAATGTGACAAAAAGTATCCTTTCAAAACAATCAAAATGTGACAAAAAGTATCCTTTCAAAACAATCAAAATGTGACAAAAAGTCTCCTTTGAAAACAATCAAAGTGTGGCAAAATTTAAAATCCAGAATGTGACGTTTTTATGTCGTAACTGACAGATTTAGCTGCACAAACATATTGGTCAAAAACTAAATATGTTCATTCACTGCTGTACACGTTTCTTAACTCACTACAGTACAGTCCCCTGCATGTTTATTTTAATGGTTCATTAATAAATGATCTGGTAGATAATCTATTCTCGTGATATCAACAAACATGAGATTGTTTGTGCTGCATTAAACAAACTGAACATTTCAGGATACAGCGGAAATGTATCAAAAGGCTAACAACCAAAATATGGAACAAAAAACAGAAAAGGCGATTGTTAGACCAAAGTAAGACAAACTAACGCACCGGATGTATGTTATCTTGGGGTATGATCATGACGGACAATTGAAGCGTGGTTTTCTTGGTTATTAATTTGAAAACAGGGCAAGCAGGCCCCAGATAAAGAATAAACTGATAGCAGTTGGAGACTCAAAGCTGACTGATGACATCGCTGTGGTGAAAGAATCCTGAGCTGATCAAACTTCATCTTCTTGTGCCAGTCTACGGGAGTGGAAAACCAACCTGACTAAAAAAGTGAGGGATTCTCTCTCTCTCTCTACGATCAGGACTCAATCAGAGTAGGACTCCAGACTCTCACAAGAAGACAGCTATCTGTTTAAGCATGTTAGCTCCACTCCGCTTGAATACCTATTAAAACGTTGCACTGTGTTCTGCGCCAGTGGCCCAGTGCATCCGATTTCAGCCAGGATTTTGTTCAGGTTTGCTTTCCTTAGCCTTTGATTGTCCCCAATCTTCCTGCAAGGCAGCAGATGATCTTTTCTGTATGGGGATTCTGCCTTTAGATGGTCGGCCCTCCCAGGTTTAAGAGCACCATCTGCCCGAGTCACTAGAGGTGACTAACACAGACACGCGACTTGGAATATGACGAAACTGCAACAAGGAACACTTTTCATGCACAGCCTCCAATTGTTCCCGCCGCCCATCCCCATATACCGGTAATTCACGTCCTCTTGAAAATGATGATCGTCGTAGCACTTGATGATGTTAAGCCATCGTTGCTGACTCCAATCCCGAACATATAGACACACAGTTAGTCGTCAAATTATCCCCCATCGCACATCAAACAGCAAACCGTAAGATTAGCGCACGGCCAGTCTAGGGAACCATTACGATGACGTAGCACACAACAATGTCGAACACACAATCTCGACCCCTTTAGATTTCTGATTACTCTAGTGTAAGCAGCCTACGACGAACAAAACACGAAGCAAATTCCACAAAGAGACACAGCTGCGGCTGACGAAGTAGTTTCCAGTAATGTGTAACATGGAAATAACTTGCGTCAAGTAATTCCAACAACGGTCATGAACAGCACCAATGTGACGTAAAGCGCAGATCAAGTCTAGACGGTGGAAGGTCTCATTCACAACACTTGATTTGTCAAAAACGGACTGTTGTCGGCCAACGACCTCGCTTTAGCGGCACAGATGTATTAAGTATATCATCATTTTGACTTTTAACGCAGAAAAGTGCAACGGAGAACCGATATTAATCAGTATTAATCAGACGCTAGATGCACTTTCTGCAGCGATCGAGAGGACGTGGACTAGATCCGCCATCTTGGGGACTATCAAAATTCCAGTGTGGGATTAAAAATGGAGGCAAGTCCATTCCTGATGGATGCGTCGGGTTGAAAGGCACAAATATAGTGGCGCATTATAAAAAGAATGTAATAAACATCGATGGTGGTGAGGGAGTAGTAGTAGCAGTATTCGCAGCAGTAGTAGTAGAAGTAGTAGTAGAAGTAGTATTAGCAGTAGTAGTAGTAGTAGTAGTAGAAGTAGTATTAGCAGCAGTAGTAGTAGAAGTAGTATTAGAAGTAGTAGTAGTAGTAGAAGTAGTATTAGCAGCAGCAGTAGTAGTAGTAGTAGTAGTATAAGTAGTATTAGCAGCAGTAGTAGTAGTAGTATAAGTAGTATTAGCAGCAGTAGTAGTAGTAGTAGTAGAAGTAGTATTAGCAGTAGTAGTAGTAGTATTAGAAGTAGTAGTAGTAGCAGCAGTAGTAATAGTAGTAGTAGTAGTAGCAGCAGCAATAGTATTAGCAACAGTAGTAGTAGTAGAAGTAGTATTAGCAGCAGTAGTAGTAGTAGTAGAAGTAGTAGTAGCAGCAGCAGTAGTAGTAGTAGTAGTATAAGTAGTATTAGCAGCAGCAGTAGTAGTAGTAGTAGTAGTATTAGAAGTAGTATTAGCAGCAGTAGTAGTAGTAGTAGTAGTATAAGTAGTATTAGCAGTAGTAGTAGTATTAGAAGTAGTATTAGCAGCAGTAGTAGTAGTAGTAGTAGTATAAGTAGTATTAGCAGTAGTAGTAGTATTAGAAGTAGTATTAGCAGCAGTAGTAGCAGTAGTAGTAGTAGTAGCAGTAGTAGTAGCAGTAGCAGTTGTAGCAGTAGCAGTTGTAGCAGTAGCAGTTGTAGTAGTAGCAGTAGTAGTAGTAGAAGCAGCAGTAGTAGTAGTAGTAGTAGTAGTAGCAGCAGTAGCAGTAGCAGTAGTAGTAGCACGAAAAATAAGGAGAAAGAGGAGAAGAATATGGATGAAGATAAAAAGAAAATGAAGAACGAGGAGAAAGCGAAGGCGAAGAAGGAGACAATGGGGAATGAGAGAGAGATGGAGAAAACGGAGAAGGATAAAGTGAAGGAGAAGGAGACAATGGGGGATGAGAGAGAGATGGAGAAAACGGAGAAGGATAAAGTGAAGGAGAAGGAGACAATGGGGGATGAGAGAGAGATGGAGAAAACGGAGAAGGATAAGTGAAGGAGAAGGAGACAATGGGGGATGAGAGAGAGATGGAGAGAACGGAGAAGGATAAAGTGAAGGAGAAGAAGACGATGGGGGATGAGAGAGATGGAGAAAACGGAGAAGGATAAAGTGAAGGAGAAGAAGACGATTGGGGATGAGAGCGAGATGGAGAAAACGGAGAAGGATAAAGTGAAGGAGAAGAAGACGATTGGGGATGAGACGGTGGATAAAACGAAGGAGGAGGAGGAAGGGGAGAAAAAGAAGGAAGGGGAGAAAAAGAATAGAGCGAAATAAATGAAGATGAAGGAAACGCAGAAGATGAAGAAGTAGAAAGGGGAGAAGAGGAAAAAGAAGGCGGAGAAAAAAAAAAGAAGAGAAAAAGAAGGTGAAATAGAAGAAGTTGACGAATTTAGCATCCACGAGCTATATGCGTGAATTAGAACACACTTTCCATTTGTCGCCTTCCTCTACATTTATGTTGACATTCTTGTACTGTTCGCTCATAGGAAAACCATCGTTGAGTTATCGTCATCACATCCCGCGTGTTGCTTGCTTTGTTCACAGCATATAAAACACGTGCGCAAATGTTTCAACATAAAAGCAACAATTGGGAGGTAACTGTGTAGAAACATAACATAATATGTCTGCAGTTTGAGCAGAAATAACAGTAAAGCAGGTATGCAAGTGTGTGTGTGTGTGTCACTGTTGTTTATCACCGATACTTTAGTTGAGGTGGAAGGAGGGGGGGGGGGGGCGCCTCGGTAGCCTAGTTGGGAAAAGCACCCGACTGGACTACCGACGTTCGGACAACCCGTGTTCGATTCCCGCTGGGGGCAGTGTGAGTTGTACTCGTGGTTGGGAAAAAAAATACCCCCCACGGTCGACCCAGCCGTTGGCAGAAATGGGTACCAGGGTATTACCCTGGGAAGGTGAGGAATGTCGCTCCGCATCTGAGTTTCGATGCTTGAGGCGACACTATACAGAAATATCCGAACATTTCTGGATAGGCGACCGAGCACATATGGGTGGAAACTCGCGTGCTAAGACATCGGTTCAAGTCTCGTACTTGACCTTCACCTTTTACCTTTACTTTAGTTGATTTGCTTACGTTTGTCTGTCCGGGAATGTAAACTGCAGATGCTACATAGGACCGTGCATACCGTCAGAAGGCAATGGCAAACTACTGATGTACAACGCGTAGACAATTCATTATCATCATCAAGTACCATGCCTGCTGGCGTAGGTGATCACGTCTCTCCACAATTTTCGATCCCGACAGTTATTTATAATTTCTGTTGTTGACCTTCAGCCAAGCCATTCTCTTAAGCTGCCTGGTATCTTTTCTCTTTGCTTCCTATTTTCAGAGTTTATTTTATCTTCATCTTGCTTACAGTAGCTTAATGACGATCGGACATCACCTGTAGCACATGTCCCCTTACAGTACAAGGGTATTCCAATGGAATCCCCATTAACGTTGTTGCCGTGAATTCTGTTATTGTGGCGATCCATGATTATACAAAGAATTCACAACGGTCGTTTTCTTCTGCCTTCCGTCGGTTTGTTTACGGTTGGCTCCGCTAGCCTTTGACTAAACCGTTTCACCCACAAGGCAGTGGGGTTGTTTTACTTCAGGGTACCCTCCTTTAGCCTTTTACTCTCCCGAGTATACCTGCAAGGCAGCAGGGCAATAATAAATAGACAATTACACAGCCAAAAAAACTCTGGGGTATTAGTAATGTTCTGTAAAGGCAATGGTTCTTATTTTTTTAGTAGTATTAGCTACTTTTATTATACATTTAAAACGATTAAAAGAAGATGTATCTTAATATTTAACAACTTTTGTGCTTAAAAATTGAATATTGCACCCTGTGCCCTCTCAGATTTGCCAAACTATGATCTTTTTGTTGCAAAAATTGAATATTGCACTCTGTGCCCTCTCAGATTTGCCAAACTATGATCTTTTTGTTGCGGGCATTAACTACCCAAACATATTTTTTTGGTGTTGTTTGTTGTTCCAGCTGAAGGCCATTTTGGCCAAAACGTCGTTCCACTTTTCTTGTGTAATTCACATACGTAAAGCTATTACTATAGAAATTGTTCCTTATTTAATCATTTTCTGTAATTCATCAGTAAGAAGTCATTCACCATTTTTCATCCATAAATAATTTTCATCATTTCCAAATCATCATTCGTATATCAATATTTTACTTCCAAACAAAATCCATTTTTAGAAAGAATGGAATCTACTTTTAAGCTCATGATATCTTCACCCGTAAATTCTGCGAAATTTTGCACGATTGGAACTAAAATGCCACTTTGAGATGAAAACAAACAGCCGTGATGTGAGAATTTGGGAGGAAAGGGGTGGGGTGAAATTATTTAGGTAGCCTATAGACAGAGACAGGTATGTAGTTGTGCAAAAGAGTTCTTAAATGTTATGTAGAGCCAGTCTTAACATATGGATGTGGATCGTGGACAATAGGACAACAGATAAGAAATTCACTAGAGTCTGTGTAGAAATGTGGTTTTACAGAAGAATGTTGAGAATACCACAGACAGTTAAAAAGATAATGAAAACGTTCTGAAAGAGGCCAAAGCAAAAAGAGAGTTAATTTCCAATATTAGGAAGAAACAATCATCATTTTTTGGTCATGTAATGAGATGGGAACAGCTGGAATATATTGTAACAACTGGTAAAATTGAAGGACGAAGAGACAGAGGGAGGGAAGCAAAGAGAAAGGATACCAGACAGCTTAAGAGAATGGCTTGGCAGAAGGTCAACAACAACACCTACGCCAGCAGGTCCGGTACTTGATGATGATGATGATGATGATGAGGGGGAGGATGATGATGATGATGATGATGATGTAGTTGTGCGAGGAAACACTTTCTTTAAATAATTAAACAGCAAGTGGGGAAACAACAAATACATAATTACATGATACTACGCCTTCCTTGCCTCAATGCCTCCTTTCATCCATCTTCATGAAACCCCCTTTCTAATTTTACACTGTTTGGCTCCTTTCGGTGCAATGAAATCCTACCTGCCATATTGTCTATTAATTATGTAACCAACGGTTACGTAACCGAGCCGATGATCTTCTTGTCTATGTGGCGATGTCTAACCTCTAGACCACCCATCTCCCGAGAGGAGATATAATAATGTGGTGTTTTGATCCTCTTTTCGCCCCTGCTGCTATGTTTTCTAGTGTTTGCAATATTCCATCAATCCATCTTTTTTCATTGTCGGCCCTTGGGTGTGTCTATATATGATTTTGTTGATATTTTTATGAGTTTGTTTGCCCCATTCTTCTGGGTTTGCGTGCCAGTTTATGTGTTTGTTTGCCAGATTCTTCTGGGTTTGTGTGATAGTTTTATGGGTTTGTATGATGTTTTAAAACAACTAAAAATGAAAAGAGAACTACTAAATACAATTAGAACAAGACAAATGGAATTTTTGGGGCATGTTAAAAGACACAACAGCCTAAAAAAAAGTAATATTGGAAGGGAAAATACAAGGTAAAAGAGGCAGAGGCAGACCAAGACTAACATGGACGAGCAACATCAAAAGATGGACAGGTCACTCTATAACAATCTGCGCCATCAAAGCAAGAGACAGAGTGGAATGGTGCTCATGGTAGCCAACCTTCGATGCGGAGACGGCACTCGATGCTGATGATGTCCAAGATTAGACAAATATGAGTGCTTCCACAGGTGTGATATTCACTTTTTTTTACCTCAAGTTTTTTTTTTTCTATTTTAAGCTACACCTTCTTCTAATCACTTTAATTGTGAGAGAACAAGCTTGTATTTTATCTTTTTGGAATATCATAAACAATGAAAATCTACAAACGTATCACAGACAAGCAACTGTGTATGAGACAAGTGAAGGTTAGAAGAGGAAAGACGTGCTAGCGGACAATAACAGACCAGCGAAATATCAAAGATAAGGAAGGATAACACAATTCACGAGACAAATTATCGAGAATTTACCCGATCCCCAAATATTATTCTTATATGCTGAAGGAAGAAACAAAGATAAAAGTACGCAGGCTAGGTTAAAAATATAAATAAATAACAAGCGTTAAGCGTTACCTTAAACAAACTCAACATCTCAGGAACAAAATACAACATGGAAATCAACATCAACAAAACAGAAGTCATGAATGTCGCCAAAAATAAACAGAACATCAACATAACTATAGAAGACAGACAACTAAAACAAGTAGAGGAATTCAAATACCTAGGAAGTCTAATGACAAACGATAATTCTTAAACAGCAGAGATAGAATCATGATGCAACAAAGCTTGTCAAAATCATCGAACAGTTATCACCACTATTGTCCAACAGGGAAATAACTCTGGAGGCAAAACGGGCACTATGCAATACAATCTTCATCCCAACGTTGTGCTACCAATGCCAGACCTGGACCCTAGATGCAAGAACAATAAGAAAATAATCTCTACATAGATGAAATGTGTTAGACGAATGACAGGAAACAGTCTGAGAGATAAGATCAGAAATGAAGAACTGAGAAAAAAGCTAGGAATAGCCCCGCCATAGAATATATAAGGAAACAACAGATAAAATGGTTTGGGCACGTGACACGGCAGAAAGAACAAAACACAACACAACGAGCCTTCAACAAACGTTGTGAGAACACCAGACCCAATGGTCGACCACGAAAAAGATGGGTCGATGGAATATTAGAAGCACTAGGAAACATAACAGCAGCAGAGGCGAACAGAAGAGCAAAAGACCGCAAATTATATCTCCCCTCGACGCTGAAAGGCAGATGAGGAAGGGTGTGGAATTTACTACTCCTTACGCATGTTTGAGAGTTCACTGCCCTTTGAAGCACAGCAGTTCTTGAAATGCTAATATTGAGGTCATGACACGGAGACTCTCTCACCTCCTCTGTGTCCAACCCGAGCAGCAGGCAGATATGCAGACCACGCGAACAGGTAGTTACACGAAGGCTGTTTGCATCATTGAACAACAGTTCCATGCAGTGTCACCGCATCGCATAATTAGGCCCCCGTGTTGACTATTCTGTATTGCCAAATAGCACGCAAGAAGCCTTATAGGGCATTAATGTCAGAAGTTCTCAAAAAGTAGTTATTATGCCTTTATAATTTATTGTTTCTGTGTATATTTCATGTGGCTAATGGTTCTTGTATGTTACCAATAAAATGTGCCTTTGGGAAGGAGGGGGGTGTTTGAAGTGTGGTCTAGGAGTAAGGCGCCGCCGCTGGACAAGATGGACATATTTTCAAATCGCACCACAGGCAGGGGGGAATAAAATAGAATCCTTTGTTTCTTCGTGGCTTCATCATCCGTGGTCTCTGTGTAGTAATCTTAGATGTCTACCTCTCTCTCTGAAACCGGCATATATATATATATATATATATATATATATATATATATATATATATATATATATATATATATATATATATATATATATATATATATATATATAAGAATGAATATTTTTTGTTAAAGTCCCGTGTGCATTGTGCGCACGTTAAAGAACACTTAGCAGCCTGAAATCAAAAAGTGGAGTCCCACAAAATGGCTGCTTCCTTGGCAAAATTAAAAGGGGAAAACTATCACATCCAAAACGTTGAGACTCTCGACGATAAGAAAATAAAATGAGAGGGCCTCTAAAGTCGGATAATATCTGTCTGTATGGCGAGGGACATCTGAGAAAAAAGGTTGTCGGTGTGATAAATATCAAGAAGTGATATTCACGTAAAATTCAGTTCCTCGAGACTTCGCCAGAGATATAAAGCTGGTGTAGGCAAACAAATAAATAATCACATCCCATGCAGGAGAACATTCTATACAGGCTTGTGTGTTCTTGTGCACTAACATTTGTTGAATAGTTATAACATTTGTTGAATGGATATATCGTTTGTTGAATGTATATAACATTGTTGAATGTATATAACATTGTTGAATGGATATAACATTAGTTGACTTGATATAGCTTATGTTGAATAGTTATAACATTTGTTGAATAGTTATAACATTTGTTGAATGTATAAAGCATTTGTTGAATAGTTATAACATTTCTTGAACTGATATAACATTCGTTAAATGAACATAACATTTGTTGAATGGATATAGATTTATCAGTTAATATTACCCTACTGTATTTATATTATTTTTATCAATTTGAAATTAAAAGTAGACATTAAATGAATCGTGAGGTACAGTGGGTTGTTTATCCCCTTAATACTTACCGGAACGCGTTCCGAACAGTTCCGGCTTGAAAAAAAAAACGTTCTGCAAATAACTCACAGTTGGAAACGTCTTATGGTCAGAGATTCTTGGTCGTTACTGTTGTTCTATGTTCTTGAATATCTTCCATAACCAATGCTTGTGTTATATGTTACTAAACCTATCATTCTGGGTTCGTTAAAAGTTAATAGCGTATGTTGATAATACAACTCAACAAAGTAAGTGACATTCAAAAGTTATTTTTCTATTTCTGACGTTCACCCGATGACAAATAAAATAATGGAGAGCCCTATTCGTCATCCCCCCTTAACTCTTTCCGTACGGAAGCTTTTTATCAATACAATAGAAAAGATTTCAGATACAGCATTTTTCATCGTTTTAAGAATCAATCTACATATTTATATTTATTTAACATATAAATATTATATGCGAATTGTTAGATAATTGAACAAGGTATTAGATTTAATCAATACCAAGATGATACAAGACGTGTAAAAAGAGTATGGTTTGATGATGGTTCACACTAATCAAATTGAGAGTGACGCACTATGCGGCGAAATGTACGGAAAGAGTTAGGACATGGGCATGAAGGCGCTATGTGGTGATTTACGCCTTTCGGCCCAATATATCCGACTTCAGTATAATTTTCAGTACTGGGGTGTTTTTTCCCTCTACGTTCCCCATTCACTTAACCAGACTGGATAAATATTCTGTTTCCAAGAGAACCGCTGGGTGGTGGAGAAGGGTCTTGATCAACTGTTGTTTGTCGGTGCTGACGCATGCAGTTCAGTGCGGGTCGCGACCGCACTTAACTTAGTTGCTGAATGGTCATTTGGGATGAGAGTTTAAGATAATGTGTATGCCAGGAACTCGATAGCAGGAAGACGAAACAATTATGGCAACAGATGCAGTCACCCAAGTCAGCAAAGTACGGAACTTGATGATGATGCAAAAAAGAAATTGTTCTTCTTTCAGTATTTTGTTTTATTTAAGACATATACAACACATAATAAATTATCATATCCCTTAATTGTTTAACAAAATTAGTCCTGAGGTTAATTTATTTTTTTTTTAGAACCGCCGGTATTAAATATGTTCAGCTCGCTAGTAGCTTCACATGATCGTAAATTCACTTCATTAAACTGCACATGCTCGTAAATTCAGTTCACTAGACTACACATGCTCGTAAATACAGTTCACTAGACTACACATGCTCGTAAATTCAGTTCACTAGACTACACATGCTAGCAGTTGATACTTTCTGTCAAGTTGATGAACCTCAGCCCTCATATCACGCGACATATAACGACCTTGAACGCAGTGATTCCTAATAATAATGCAACTGGGTCTGCTGTAAATCCACCTACTCTAACCTCCTTAGCGCCCGCAAAAAAAAAATTAATCAATAAACTGGTTAAACTTGTATATTCGGTGGCTGAGTGGTTAGTGTGTTCGTTTCTTGATCAGAAGGGTTCGATCCCCAGAAGTGGCGAATTTTTTTCGGACCGACAAGGCCCGGGTTCACCCAGCCTCTAAAAATGGGTACCAGGAATTTTTTTTAATAGAAAGTAAAGGCGGCTTGACGTAGTGGTATGGACCACATCACCCAAAAATGAGCTGTGGTCAGGAGAAAAATATGGTCACTAACACCATATTCCCCATGGCGTGAAGGGAACCTTTACTTTTTGCTTCCTTACTTGTTGGTGTTACCCCATACACAGGACACATCCATTGGGGCTCCAAAATCAGTTTTGAGAACCGCTGGGAAAACCGAGGAGAACCCTAACCCACGAGAACAAACTCCGAAGCACAGCCTGGGATTCACTAACTACTGTTTGCTTCAGAATACGGAGTTCAGATTCTACGCCAGATCAGCGTTAGTAATAGACTAGCCAGTTTGACAAAGTGAGAGAGGAGCAAAAGAGGTGGCAACCCGGGACACAAGAGTGTCGTTCAGAGAAACGGATGCGTTGGTTAGTAAGACGCAGATATTGGAGCTTGTTATAAACCAAAACTGAAAGTTCTCTCTATTGTGAATGATGAACATGAGCAGTTGTCGATAGAAGTAGTTGTCGATAGAAGTAGTTGTCGCTTGGAGTAGTCGTTGATAGAAGTAGTTGTCGCTAGGAGTAGTCGTCGCTTGGAGTAGTCGTCGCTTGGAGTAGTCGTTGATAGAAGTAGTTGTCGCTAGGAGTAGTCGTTGATAGAAGTAGTCGTCGCTTGGAGTAGTCTTTTAGAAAGTAGTTGTCACTTGGAGTAGTCGTTGATAGAAGTAGTCGTCGCTTGGAGTAGTCGTTGATAGAAGTAGTCGTTGATAGAAGTAGTTGTCGCTTGGAGTAGTCGTTGATAGAAGTAGTCGTCGCTTGGAGTAGTCGTTGATAGAAGTAGTCGTCGCTTGGAGTAGTCGTTGATAGAAGTAGTTGTCGCTTGGAGTAGTCGTTGATAGAAGTAGTCGTTGATAGAAGTAGTTGTCGCTTGGAGTAGTCGTTGATAGAAGTAGTCGTCGCTTGGAGTAGTCGTTGATAGAAGTAGTCGTTGATAGAAGTAGTCGTTGATAGAAGTAGTCGTCGCTTGGAGTCGTTTTAGAAGTAGTTGTCGCTTGGAGTAGTCGTTGATAGAAGTAGTCGTCGCTTGGATTAGTCGTTGATAGAAGTAGTTGTCGCTAGGAGTAGTCGTTGATAGAAGTAGTCGTCGCTTGGAGTAGTCGTTGATAGAAGTAGTTGTCGCTAGGAGTAGTCGTCGCTTGGAGTAGTCGTCGCTTGGAGTAATCATTGATAGAAGTAGTTGTCGTTAGGAGTAGTCGTTGATAGAAGTAGTCGTCGCTTGGAGTAGTCGTTTTAGAAGTAGTTGTCGCTTGGAGTAGTCGTTGATAGAAGTAGTTGTCGCTTGGAGTAGTCGTTGATAGAAGTAGTCGTTGATAGAAGTAGTTGTCGCTTGGAGTAGTCGTTGATAGAAGTAGTCGTCGCTTGGAGTAGTCGTTGATAGAAGTAGTCGTCGCTTGGAGTAGTCATTGATAGAAGTAGTTGTCGTTAGGAGTAGTCGTTGATAGAAGTAGTCGTCGCTTGGAGTAGTCGTTTTAGAAGTAGTTGTCGCTTGGAGTAGTCGTTGATAGAAGTAGTCGTCGCTTGGAGTAGTCGTTGATAGAAGTAGTCGTTGATAGAAGTAGTTGTCGCTTGGAGTAGTCGTTGATAGAAGTAGTCGTCGCTTGGAGTAGTCGTTGATAGAAGTAGTCGTCGCTTGGAGTAGTCGTTGATAGAAGTAGTTGTCGCTTGGAGTAGTCGTTGATAGAAGTAGTCGTTGATAGAAGTAGTCGTCGCTAGGAGTAGTCGTCGCTAGGAGTAGTCGTCGCTAGGAGTAGTCGTCGCTTGGAGTAGTCGTCATTAGAAGTAGTCGTCGCTTGGAGTAGTCGTCGCTTGGAGTAGTCGTCGCTTGGAGTAGTCGTTTTAGAAGTAGTCGTCGCTAGGAGTAGTCGTCGCTAGGAGTAGTCGTTTTAGAAGTAGTCGTCGCTAGGAGTAGTCGTCATTAGAAGTAGTCATCGCTTGGAGTAGTCGTCGCTTGGAGTAGTCGTTTTAGAAGTAGTCGTCGCTTGGAGTAGTCGTCATTAGAAGTAGTCGTCGCTTGGAGTAGTCGTTTTAGAAGTAGTCGTCGCTTGGAGTAGTCGTCATTAGAAGTAGTCGTCGCTTGGAGTAGTCGTCATTAGAAGTAGTCGTCGCTTGGAGTAGTCGTTTTAGAAGTAGTCGTCGCTTGGAGTAGTCGTTTTAGAAGTAGTCGTCGCTTGGAGTAGTCGTCATTAGAAGTAGTCGTCGCTTGGAGTAGTCGTCATTATAAGTTTGTCGCCTTTAGGAATAATCGTTCTTAGTAGTCGTCGCTAGAAAAATAATCGTTTTTAGTAGTCGTCGACAGGAGCGGTCGTCATTATTAGTCGCTGATATGAGTAGTCGCTGACAGAAGTAGTCGTTAAGAGTAGTCGTCGATAGTAGAAGTGATCCATTGGAGTTGTCTTCGATATTACTAGTAGCGGAAAGGAGCAGTCGACAAGCAAACACATCAGAATAATATTCACTAAAATAACATAATTCATCTGCTTACTGATATTTCATTGGAATAATTCAATTTTAAATGCTTCACAATTCATCATCATGTGCCATTTCGGTTGGCGTAGGCGATCATGTCTTTCCACAAACTTCTATCTACAGTGCATCGTATCAGTTCTGTTGTTGGCTGTTTGTCTTGCCATGACCAAGCTATCTAGTATTTTCTCTCTTTGTCGTCCGCGATCTCTCTTTCCTTTTATTTTGCCTGTTGTAACCAAGTGTTCCAAATTTGCTCTTCACGTGATGTGCCCAAAAAATTTGATTGTTTCTTTCTGATGTTTTTTAGAAGCTCTCTTTTTGTGTTGGCCTCCTTGACAGTTTTCTCATTTGTTTTTCTAGCTGTCCAGGGAACTTTCAACATACTTCTGAGAAATCCGAACTCTGTGGTCTCTAATCGTATGTGTTTGTCTACTGTCCATGATTCGCTTCCATGGGTCAGAATTGATTCTATATAACACCGATGAACACTCTTTCTCACTTCTATTAACACAAATTTGTTGCATACGATATCTTTCATTTTCTGAAATGCTATTTTGGCCTGAGCTATTCTGCTTTTTATTTCTGTGGTGCATCTCCCATCTGATGTTATTATTGTGCCCAAGTATTTGACGCGTTGCACTTGTTTCAGATTTGTCTCGTTTGTTTTTATGCTGCATGATGGTGATGATTGTTTCTTCGATATAACCATTACTTCTGTTTTCTTACTATTGAGGTTGAGACCTTTCATGTTGCTTTCTTTTACTATTATGTCTATCATTTCTTGTAGTTCATTCTCTGTCTCTGCCATTAAGACTGTGACATCCGCATATAGCAAATTGTTTATTTTGTGACCGTTCACTTCAATTCCTTTTTTGTCTACTATTGTTCTCATACTATTTTCACTGTAAAATGAAAACAAATGTGGCGACAGAACACAGCTTTGCGAGGTATATGGGGAATATATTAGCGACCATACCTGTCCATGACCACAGCAGACTTATTTTTGATATAATACAATAGGTATCATGCCAAGCTGCCATTACTTTCCAGAAAAATCTATGGTACCCATTTTTAGAAGTCGGGTGAGCGACTTTGTCGGTACGTAAATGAATTCGTCACTTCTAGAAATTTAATAATTAGCACACGAATCTTTTTTTTTTCTCATTATTTATTATAAATTAAATGTTTGATATTAGGAAGAAACAATCATTTTTTGGCCATGTAATGAGAAGACAACAACTGGAATATATTGTAACAACTGGAAATATTGAGGGACGAAGAGATAGAGGGTAGCAATGAGAAAAAATACCAGACAGCTTAAGAGAATGTCTTGGCAGAAGTTCAACAACAGAAATGATAAATAACTGTCGAGATCGAAAATTGTGGAGAGACGGGATCGCCTACGCCAGCAGGCCCGGTACTTGATGATGATGATGATGAAATGCTTGATAACATATAGTCCGAATAAAGAAATGTAGTAGGATTCAAATGTCAATTATTTTTCAGTTGTTTGATGAAATGGGACTCGGGTACAGTAATGTCTTTTAACGCTTATGATGATTCACAAATGCGACGGTATGAACACTTCTCGACGCTTCAAACGCAACAAGATTTAGAACAATATCAAACATGAATACTTCTGATTCAAACGAAGAAATTTAAAGTATACTTTAAACACAAGCACTCAGCCCTACTTGGAGCCGCGATAGCTCAGTGGTTAGTGAGCTGGGCTACAAAGGACAAGTGGTAGGGTTCGATACCAACTGACCGGCTTCCGGGTTAACCCAGCATTTAATGGGTACATTATTTTTTTTTCTGGGAAAGTGAGCGGCACGGCGTAATACCGACCACATTAACCCAAAAATCATGTGCCGAAGGTCTGTAAAATGTATGGTCACTAACACCATATTCCCTATACGCCACTTGGCGTGACGGGGGTACTTTACTTTACTTACTCTGACTTTACTTACTCTGACTTTACTTACTCTGACTTTACTTACTGCTGTATTTATTTATATGCGAACTAGAATTTGGAACTCTTCGCCATAATTTTTATTAAGGGGGGGGGGGGTGTGAAATGGCCGATTATATATCAATTACGTGATAACATCGATTCAAACTTCGTCCCCGCATCGCCCCCCCCCCCCCCCCCCCCAACAACCCTGATGATGAGCAAATGACGTGACCAGTAAAATATGTTAAACGTTGCGTACTTGTACTCCTTTTATTCTGTGCTCCAATGTGAACCCTGACTGCGGTCTCGAGAAAATGGGCAAAGACGTAACAGACGCGTTCCACCTTACACGCTTTCATCATCATCATCATCATCATCATCATCATCATCATCATCATCATCATCATCGAGTGCTGTCTCCGCAACGAAGGTTGGCTACCATGGAGCGCTATTTTGCTCTGTCTCTTGCTTTGATGGTGCAGGTTGTCATAGGCTGATTTGTCCATCTTTTGATTTTACTCGTCCATGGTAGTCTTGGTCTGCCTCTGCCTCTTTTACCTTGTATTTTCCCCTCCAGGATTACTTTTAGTAGGCTGTTGTGTCTTTTAACATGGCCCAAAAATCGCATTTGTCTTGTTTGAATTGTGTTTAGTAGTTCTCTTTTAATTTTTAGTTGTTTTAAGACTTCATCGTTTGTTTTCTTTTCCTTCCGTCCAATTCTACCTATTCTTCTATATATATCCACATTTCAAAGGCTTCAATCCTCTGTTCTGTTTTCTTGTTTAATGTCCATGTTTCTGCGCCATATAGGAATATTGAGAAGATGTAACATTTTGCTATTCTTAGTTTTAGCCCTGGTGTTATATTTTTTATGTTAGTATGTTCCTCGTGGCATTAAAATTACTTTTTGCCATTCCTATTCTTTTGTTTATTTCAGTTGTACATTTTCCATCACTGGTTATAGTATGTCCAAGGTAGTTGTAGTTCTGAACTGTCTCCATGTCTATTCCTTCAATTTTGAAAGTTCATTTGTGGGTTTTCAGTATTTCCTTTGTTTATGATCATAGTTTTAGTCTTTTTGATATTCATATCTAGTCCATATTTTTTGTTTATCATGTTTATTACATTAAGTAATTGTTGTAGATCTTTAGGATTTTCTGCTAGTAGTACAGTATCATCAGCATATCTTAGGTTATTGATTATCTTTCCATTAATTTGTAGGTCTGGCATCTCTGTGATGTTTTTAAAGATTTGCTCAGTGTATAGATTGAACAAGCTTGGTGATAGGATGCATCCCTGTCTTACTCCTCTTTTTATATCAATGGGTGTAGAGTTCTCTTTGTTATATTTTATTATTGCTGTTTGCTCCCAGTATCGATTACATATTAGTCGTATGTCCATGTCATCTAGATGTATCTCTTTTAGGCATTCTATAAGTTGCTTGTGGTGTACTCTATCAAACGCTTTGGTGTAGTCAATGAAGCAGGCATATATTGGTTTGTTTACTTCTGTGTACTTTTTGATTAATGTTCTCATACAGAATATGGCTTCTTTTGTCCCGCTATTTATCCTAAATCCGAATTGCTGCGCATCTAATTCAGTATTGATTTTATTCTGAATCCTTCCTTGTATAACTTTTAGCAAGATTTTTGTAACATGGCTCATTAGGCTTATTGTTCTAAAGTCACTGCATTCAACTGCACCATTCTTTTTAGACAATGCAATGAAAGTTGATGTTTTTAGTTCATTCGGTATGTATCCTGTGTGGTATATGTCGTTGCATATGTCTGTAATCACTTCAAAGCCAAAATCTTCTAGTGCCTGTATCATCTCTATCTGTATGCTGTCAGGTCCTGCTGCTTTTCCCTTTTTTATTGTTTTTATAGCTTTTTCCACCTCAAATTTTAAGATTTTATAGCCTGATGTACATTTTATAACTGGTTTCTTGTCCCTTTGATCATGAAATAGTTCTGTTATATATTCCTGCCATCTATCTATAATATCTTTATTGTCTGTTAAGCATTTTTCCTTTTTTGTCTGCAATGCATCCACCTTCTGTGGCTTTTTAATTTGTATTAGTCATTCTCTTTATTTCTGTGTGCATTCCTCTTAAGTCTTGTTTGCTTTCCATAGTTTCTATTTCTATACATTTTCGGCTGAGCCAGTCTTCTTTTGCCTTTTTGCACATTTTGCGTATCTCATCTATTTTATTGTATTGGGCAGTGTTCTTCGTTTGTCTCCTTTCTTTCATTATTTCTAAGATTGTGTTAGTTATCCATTCTTGTTTTGTTCTTTTCTCTCTTGGGTAATGTGTCTCAGGTTTCTTGTATGCTTTTCTTTATGCATTGCCATTTGGTTGTTACTTTTTCATCAGGATTTTCTCTTCTGTATTGCTCAATTCTTTCTTCTAGCAGCTTCTGGTATGTGTTCTTTACTTTTATTGTATTGGTATCTTTAATATCTTTTGTGATTTAAAGCTGTTATATCTTGTGGATTTGTTGATG
The DNA here is from genome assembly GCA_032433765.1 of Megaustenia siamemsis. Classification (NCBI taxonomy): domain Eukaryota; kingdom Metazoa; phylum Mollusca; class Gastropoda; order Stylommatophora; family Ariophantidae; genus Megaustenia; species Megaustenia siamemsis. The sequence goes on from JAVIAB010000139.1 coordinate 83,943,660, forward strand.
AATTAGACTTTTGCTTGTTTCTCTTTAGTTTGATTTTCATTTTAATAATTACAGGATTGTGATCAGAATTAATGTCTGCTCCTGGGTAGGTTTTGGCTTTCTTTACGCTGTTACGGAACCTTTCTTTTATCATTATGTAATCTATTTGATTCCTCTTCCTATCTCCAGGGCTTTTCCATGTGTATAGTTTCCTTTTCTCTTGCTCAAAGTAGGTGTTACATATTATCAGCTTGTTTTCTTCACATAATTGTATTAATCTTTCTCCTCTGTCATTTCTTTTTCCTAAACCATGATTTCCTATAATGGTCTTATATCTACCTTTTCCTACTTTAGCGTTCATGTCACCCATTACAATCAAGATGTCTGAAGATTTCACTCGCTTCATAACTTTATTTAGGTCTTCATAGTATGCCTCTATTTGTTCATCTGTGTAGTCTTGAGTAGGTGCATATGTCTGTGTTATTGCTATGTCGAATGGTTTTGCTTTCAACTTGACTAGTATAATCCTATCACTGTATGTCCAGTGGGTACTTATATATTTTTGTAGCTCTCTTTTTATCAGTATTCCTACCCCTCTTTGATGTTCTATTGTGTTTCCTGAGTATATAAATGTATATTTTTTTCCTCCATGTACCCACATTCTTTCCATCTAGTCTCTGATATGCCTAAAATATCTATATTTATTCGTTCTGCTTCTTGAATCAGATTTTCCAATTTCCCTTCTTGATATATAGTCCTAACATTCCAAGTACTTATTTTAAGATCTTTCCTCCGACATAAGTTCGAATTCCTCTCCATGGCTTCCTCTGGACTAGTATGTGATGAGGCTCCAATCTCTTTCACGGTGGTCAGCCACATTCATCTTTAACTTTTGAAATAATAATTAACGGTAAAACATATCCCAGGACAACAGAATTTACAAAAATGGTTCAACGCTTCTGTTCAACACGTAGGACTGGGTAATCGAAAGCACGATGAAAAGAACACAGTATACACTCGGAAATAAACATGAGAGATCGAACAGTAGAACAGACAGTGGTGTTTACAAGCACTTTAGTTTCTGAAAGGAAAACTTAAGACGTTCGCGGGTGCTAGGGTCGACTTTGCATTTTAGTTCCAGTTCTTAACATAAGCAACGGTAGATCAGTGGTTAGGGGAGCTGGTTTTGTGAGAACTAGAGATCAGGCCAAAACCTAGCCCGTCGGTTTCTCGGCTCACCCAGTATTAGATTGGCATCATATATTTTATTTATTTCTAGGATCAAAAGAAAGTACTGGCGTGGTGTTGACATTACTCAAACAATGTACCATTGGTCGAAAAGTGTGGGCACTAGTGTCACTTTCCCAATACACCACACTAGAGGAGCGGGTTGGTCTTGTTCTTCACTTAAGGTGAGTCTAACATTAATTTAACCCACATATTATCTTCACTTCAGGTGAGTCTAACATTAATTTAACCCACATATTATCTTCACTTCAGGTGAGTCTAACATTAATTTAACCCACATATTATCTTCACTTCAGGTGAGTCTAACATTAATTTAACCCACATATTATCTTCACTTCAGGTGAGTCTAACATTAATTTAACCCACATATTATCTTCACTTCAGGTGAGTCTAACATTAATTTAACCCACATATTATCTTCACTTCAGGTGAGTCTAACATTAATTTAACCCACATATTATCTTCACTTCAGGTGAGCCTAACATTAATTTAACCCACATATTATCTTCACTTCACAACGTACATCTCCTCAGTGCTCAGGCCCTCTCCCCCAGTATGAAACACGGCAAGAAATATCACTAGCGAAAGCACTGAAGCTGGTTTCAGCTCAGATGCACGAACTCCGTAGCACCTTGCCTGTTTGCGTTCGCCAGATAACTAAAGAAGTACTCTTCGTTATCCGTCCTTCTTTGGACGTTACGCTGGCGTGTCTGCGTTGTGTTGTGGTTTGCTGTATAACTGTGATATTTACGGCTTTCGGCCCAAAACATCCGACTTCAGCTCGACATTTTTTGAATACCGGATTGTTTTCCCTATTCGATCCCTACTCGTTTGGTAAGACTAGACAGGTCAGACTAGACAGGTCAGACTAGACAAGTCAGACTAGACAGGTCAGACTAGACAGGTCAGACTAGACAGGTCAGTCTGTTATTGAGACACCACCGAGAGGTGGAACAGGGTCTGGATGGTGGTTCTGGTTCACCGATCCTGGCGCAAGGCATCAGTTGTGGGTCGCTGACAACTTCCAGCTGTGCTGATTCGAGGCGCGCCTTCGCCTCCGGCGGAGACCTTGCTCCCCAACTTCGCCCTTGACAACAAGTGTGGCTAGTGATAGTGACTATATTTTGATCTCGCCAGACCCTGGTCAGGGCACAACTAGTGTGGCTAGTGACTATATTTTGATCTCGCCAGACCCTGGTCAGGGCACAACAAGTGTGGCTAGTGATAGTGACTATATTTTGATCTCGCCAGACCCTGGTCAGGGCACAACAAGTGTGGCTAGTGATAGTGACTATATTTTGATCTCGCCAGACACCTGGTCCGGGCACAACTAGTGTGGCTAGTGACTATATTTTGATCTCGCCAGACCCTGGTCAGGGCACAACAAGTGTGACTAGTGATAGTGACTATATTTTGATCTCGCCAGACCCTGGCCAGGGCACAACAAGTGTGGCTAGTGATAGTGACTATATTTTGATCTCGCCAGACCCTGGTCCGGGCACAACTAGTGTGGCTAGTGATAGTGACTATATTTTGATCTCGCCAGACCCTGGTCAGGGCACAACTAGTGTGGCTAGTGATAGTGACTATATTTTGATCTCGCCAGACCCTGGTCAGGGCACAACTAGTGTGGCTAGTGACTATATTTTGATCTCGCCAGACCCTGGTCAGGGCACAACTAGTGTGGCTAGTGACTATATTTTGATCTCGCCAGACCCTGGTCAGGGCACAACTAGTGTGGCTAGTGATGGTGACTATATTTTGATCTCGCCAGACACCTGGTCAGGGCACAACTAGTGTGGCTAGTGATAGTGACTATATTTTGATCTCGCCAGACACCTGGTCAGGGCACAGCTAGTGTGGCTAGTGATAGTGACTATATTTTGATCTCGCCAGACACCTGGTCAGGGCACAGCTAGTGTGGCTAGTGATAGTGACTATATTTTGATCTCGCCAGACACCTGGTCAGGGCACAACTAGTGTGGCTAGTGATCGTGACAATATTTTGATCTCGCCAGACACCTGGTCAGGGCACAGCTAGTGTGGCTAGTGATCGTGACTATATTTTGATCTCGCCAGACACCTGGTCAGGGCACAGCTAGTGTGGCTAGTGATAGTGACTATATTTTGATCTCGCCAGACACCTGGTCAGGGCACAGCTAGCCACTAAGCACATTATATTGAATATCCTTCACGTTGCTATTACGATTTAACCATCACTTGTGTTAGTTGTCTCAACGTAGGTCGATGGAGAAATGTTGCCATGTAATGTTTGAGCGCACTTGCTTCAACCACATCGTAAGTCATAGCAACTGTTTGACGTTACTTAGCTGCCAGCGTGCTTAACTTAAGTCACTCGTGTCAAGGCGCTGTATTGAGGAGTACTGGTTCGATTCTGCTGCGGGCTGTCTATCGTTCTTCGTGTTTTTTGTTGTTCATTATCTGTGAATTTTTCCAATTGTTGTAAACAAACCTATCCTCCCACCGAATTTAGTCGATGATCTGTCTCCGAGGAAGATTCATTTTATAATAATATTAATTTACTAATGTCTCCGGGAGCCGCGGTAGCTCAGTGGTTAGTGAACTGGACTACAAAGGACAAGAGGTCGGGTTCGATCCCAATCGACGGCTTCCGGGTTCACCCAGCCTTTAATTGGTACCGGATTTTTTTCTGGAAAAGTACATCGGCATGGGCGTAATATCGACCACATTACTCCAAAAATCATGTGCCAAAGGTCTGTAAAATTATATGGTCACTAACACCATATTCCCTATATGTCACTTGGCGTGACGGGGGCATTTTTTTTTTTTACTACTGTCCCCAGTCTTTCATATATTTGTGTATCGTTTATACACTCATTTCTGTGTTGTCTTATGCTCACGGTAATCTCTAGTTACCCTCCTGCACATCGAAACCAGAGACTGACTACAAAAGACATTGCCACTTCATAATGGACACAGCTCTGCTAATTTCTGAAGATCTTATTAATTTCCTGAACTGAAGATGAACCATTCTGTCTTTAACAGTCTCACACAGGCTGATTTGGTACTCCTTTTTTTTCTGTCTCCACCTGCAGTCCACATGAGTGTCCGAATACAAATTATATTGTCATTCTATGCAATTGCAAATTTATTACTTATTAATATCTGTTAATCTGTTCCAGCATAATGTTACTGTATTTAGATTTTTTTTTTCAAAGTTTCTTTATAACCATTATTTCGTATTTCAGGTGTAAGTATGTCCACATGTAAGCACCACAATAGAAACAATAAGTGGAGAGGTGGGTCGTCAAATTGTTTAACTGACTAGTGCCGCAGCAAGGTCATATTCTAAATATGGTATCATGTGTCACATTCTAGAGCAGAAAATGACGTGCTTACAGGCTATGTGAACAATTCTTCTACTTGATATGTGCGTGCCATTAAAGAATATGAAATGCCATTTTACAATACGTCATTGAACTTGTAAGAAAACATCTAAAACTCTAAACACGTAATTTTAGAATAAGAGTATGGAAACTGTACTAAGGAAAACTGGGAAGGGGGGGGGAGTGAGAGAGAAGAGAGGGAGAAGAGAGAGAGAAGAGAGAGAGAAGAGAGGGTGAGAGAAGAGAGAGTGAGAGAAGAGAGAGAGAAGAGAGAGAGTGGAGAGAGAGAGAAGAGAGAGAGAAGAGAGAGAGAGGAAAGAGTGGAGAGAGAGAAGAGAGAGAGAATAGAGTGATAAGAGAGAGAGGAGAGAGAGTGGAGAGAGAGGAGAGAGAGAAGAGAGTGAGAAGAGAGAGGTGAGAAGAGAGAGAGGAGAGAGAGAAGAGAGAGAGAAGAGAGAGAAGAGAGAGAAGAGAGAGAGAAGAGAGAGAAGAGAGAGAGAAGAGAGAGAGAGAAGAGAGAGAGAAGAGAGAGAGAAGAGAGAGAGAGAGAAGAGAGAGAGAAGAGAGAGAGAAGAGAGAGAAGAGAGAGAGAGAAGAGAGGGAGAAGAGAGAGTGAGAGAAGAGAGAGAAGAGAGAGTGAGAGAAGAGAGAGAGAGAAGAGAGGGAGAAGAGAGAGTGAGAGAAGAGAGAGTGAGAGAAGAGAGAGTGAGAGAAGAGAGAGTGAGAGAAGAGAGAGTGAGAGAAGAGAGAGTGAGAGAAGAGAGAGTGAGAGAAGAGAGAGAGAGTGAGAGAAGAGAGAGAAGAGAGAGAGAAGAGAGACAGTGAGAGAGAAGGGAGAGAGAAGAGAGAGAAGAGAGAGAAAGAAGAGAGAGAGAAGAGAGAGAGGAGAAAGAGAAGAGAGAGAGAGAGAGAAGAGAAATCTTCTGGGGAAAAAATAATACTTAGACAAATGAAACACTAAAATAACTTCTCACTACAATTGATCCGTTGAGTCAGCAGCTCATAGCTGGCTGTTAGGATCAAGGTTCGTAAACCAAAACTAATCAAGATCCTACTCCACCTCCTTATGTTGGGCCTGGAAACAGAAAACAACCAGCCTGGTAAAACGATGAGATATCGAAGAGAGGAGAAGGCAACTGGGCACTCAACAAGTGTTACAGGAGTTGGAGGTTAGAGGAAGTGAGAGAAAAAAAAACAATCTCGGGAGAAATCAATGCTTTTCTTGTCGACTGCACTGTCGAGACAGGCTACTTTATTGTTTATCTATCTATTGTCCTTTCGAGCCGGAGACGGTACATGGGGCAGAACCACAATCTCAAAAACAGAAACCTTGCGTGCCAAAGTGGCACATATTGCAGAGATCACTACTCTAAAATATATGGCGCTGTTTCCATAACAATACTTTTTACAATAACAGCTTGTCTACGCACACTGAAAAAGAGAAATACACAAAATGAACTTCGTAGAAACACTTAAAACACTAGAGGTGTGCACAAAACCATTATTTATAGATTTCACTTTCCTATCAACAGGCTAAACAACACTTGTAAACAATACAACATGAAGATCAACATAAGCAAAACCGAAGTAATGGCAATAGCGAGAAAGAAAGAAAAACTAAAAATCATAATAGATAATACGACTTTGAAGCAAGTAGACAATTTTAAATATCTGGGTAGCACGTTAACACAAGACAATAACCAAGAGACAGAGATAGATATAAGGTGTAACAAAGCATGCCAAGTTATAGGCCAAGTATCAACACTATTGAAAACAAAGCAATAACTACGGAAGCAAAAAGGGCAATATACAAATCAATTTTTCTACCAACTCTGTGCTATCAGTGCCAGAATTGGACGCTGGACTCTAGAACAATAAGAAAGATAACGACCACCGAAATGAAATGTGTCAGAAGAATGACAGGAAACAGCTTAAGGTACAGAGTAAGAAACACTGACCTGAGGAAGAAACTCGAAATTGAACCAGCCATCGAATACATAAAGAAACAACAGATAAATTGGTTCTGCCACATAACAAGACAAAAAGAACTAACAATGACTCAAAGAGCCTTAAATAAACGCTACGAAAACGCCAGATTAAGAGGAAGACCGAGAAAGAGATGGATAAAGGGAATACTAGAGTCACTAGGAGGGATAACATCAGAAGAGGCCAACAGAAGAGCAAAGAATCGCAGATTGTATCTCCCCTCGGCGCCAACGGCAATAGAGAAAGGATAGAAGAAGAAGAAGACTTTCCTCTCGGGCCGTAGACGGCACAGAGGGCGGAAGTCATAGTTCTCTACGATTAACGACCTGCGGTTAGTTCTTGTAGTTCTTTTGTTTTCTCTCATTCCCATGGTTGAGACTTCCCTAGCAATTGGTCTGCGTAGCGATTTTCTTGGTCTACCTTAAATTAAAACAATGGTATGTGTTTGCTTTCTGCACAGCCAAACGCGCCGCAAAATTCTGTTTGTTTAATTTAATCAACATTCTTGGGTGTCACTTTCTGGATGGCTCATCGCACCACATTTTTGAGCTCATCGTTCGTGGAATACCAGACAGCTCTGCACTTCGACTTTTATGACATCCCTTAATGTGTTATCCGATGCCAGTCGTTGATCACTTGGAGATAGCTGACCAGAAGAAGCACATATGTTGTTCTGGATTCTTAGAAGGTACATTCCATGTTTTGTGTTTAGGGCAGGGGTATACAGATTTCCAACGCACCCTTTAGTTAAGTTATTTCCGCTACCTGTGGACGGATAAAACAATGACGGTAGGTAGGTAAGTAAGTAAATATGTAAGTAATTAGGTAGGTAGGTAGGTAGGTAAGTAAGTAGGTAGGTAAGTAAATAAGTAGGTAGGTAGGTAGGTAAGTAGGTAGGTAAGTAGGTAGGTAAGTAGGTAGGTAGGTAGGTAAGTAGGTAGGTAGGTAGGTAAGTAAGTAGGTAGGTAAGTAGGTAGGTAAGTAAGTAGTTAGGTAGGTAAGTAGGTAGGTAGGTAAGTAAGTAGGTAGGTAGGTAGGTAAGTAAGTAGGTAGGTAGGTAGGTAAGTAGGTAGGTAAGTAAGTGAGTAGGTAGGTAAGTAAGTAAGTAGCTAGGTAGCTAGGTAGGTAGGTAAGTAAGTAAGTAAGTAGGTAAGTAAGTAGGTAGGTAGGTAGGTAGTTAAGTAAGTATGTAAGTAGGTAGGTAAGTAAGTAGGTAGGTAAGTAAGTAGGTAGGTAAGTAGGTAGGTAGGTAAGTCAGTAGGTGGGTAGGTAAGTAAATATGTAAGTAAGTACGTAAGTAAGTAAGTAAGTAAGTAGTTAAGCAGGCAGGCAGGTAGGTAGGTAGGTAAGTAAAGGTTCCCTCCCTTGACTTGCTAGGCTGTGGTTGTTAGTGATCATATTTTTCTATGAACACGATATATTTTTGGGTGATGCGGTATCACGCCAGGTCACCTTTACTTCCCAGAAAAGTCTCTGGTACCCTTTTTTAGAGGCTTGGTGAACCCCGAAGCCTTGTTGATCCGAAAAACAAATTCACCATTCTTGGAATTGAATCCGCACCCTTCTGATCAGGAAGCGAGCGTATTAACTTCTCAGCCACGGATATATCAACATTGACAGTACTAGATCATTAATCGCAGATTACTCTAAAGTACGGAACATTATAAGTGAATTTAAAATAAAGCAAACGTTTGTAAAAAAAAAAAAAATAAAGTAAATAAATAAACAACAAAATAATGTTACCTCAACATAATCCATTATGTCTGAAAAGTGTTCCTTGTTGCATTTTCCTTTTATTCCAAGTCCGGCTTGTTGTAGGAGCTACTGAGTTAATTAAATGCTCTGTGCACACCGTGAGCTGTGCGTTTCATCCGTTTTGATCATGTTCCGATATTCCAATTGTTTACGATGAATGCTGATATCGTATGACAGGGAACAGTTGGCCGTGTTCACTTTCTGCGCGATTTCGCCTTATGTCTTTTGGCGTATGCTGAGACTGCTATGATGGGGTCTACAGTTACCTTTCTTTGTTTGGGAGATGAGTTATTAATTCCGATGATTCCACTGGCACGGGCGGTTGAGCAATTATGGATTTTAATTCGTTTGCAGAGATACCGGGGCCTTCCATAACCAAATAATAACCAAATCCATTATGAAAACAAATAAATAAAAATCAGACAAGAGTTAACAGAAAGAAACGATAAATTAAGTGAGTAAACAAAAGTAATCACCAGACTAAGATTTCGTTTCAACTTGCAATTACCAGATTATTTTTTCTCTTACTTTGAACATCGATTATGAGTATTATTTGAAGGTAGTAACTGGGTATATATATATATATATATATCTACAGAACCGATTTTGGGGTGAAAGATATTCTAAAGCCGGGTTTTCAAACTATTTGTAATGTCATCCCATTGTTGATATAAACTTAACAATTGTGTCATAAGAGTCGTAAGCTGCTTTTATAACGCATCTTGAGAACACCGAATGAATGAATAAACTCAGGAATAATACTACACAAAAAGTATATGTTACAACTTTACGGGTATTTGTTATAAACAAGCAACAACGCTTCGACTTAAGAAGTCTTCATCAGGGAGCAAAGAACATGACAATGAACCGATTCACTTGTAGCCTAGCCAGCCACAGAAATAAAGACCTTGGATATTAAATGAAGCCAAATCTGAACTCAAAAATCCTTATCCTCACAAAAAACCTGGGAGCCGCGGTAGCTCAGTGGTTATGTACTGGATTCATCATTATCATCATCAAGTACCGAGCCTACTGGCGTAGGTGATCACGTCTCTCCACAACTTTCGAACTCGATATTTCTTTATCATTTCTGGTGTTGACCTTCTGCCAAGCCATTCTGGTATTTTCTCTCTTTGCTTCCCTCTATCTCTTCGTCCCTCAATTTTTCCAGTTGTTACAATATATTCCAGTTGTTTTCTTCTCATTACATGGCCAAAAACACGATGATTGTTTCATGTACTGGATTACTACAGACAAAAAGTGATGTTCGATCCTGATCGACGGCTTTTGGGTTCACCAAGTCTTAAAAGGGTGCGGTTTATAGAAAAGTAAAATAGCTCTCCCATATTACCCAAAAATAACTTGCCGAAGTGCTATACAATTACTGGTATAAGCGCTTTACTTCCTATACACAACCATATGGCGTAACTGGGCTCCTTTTTTTTTCTCTTCACATTTACAACACACCGAAATAATAAGCCCATCCTTACAAAAGACTAGAGATTAATAGGTACATCCTTACAACACACTAGAAACTAACAGGCACATCCTTACAACACACCAGAAACTAATAGGCACATCCTTACAACACACCAGAAACTAATAGGCACATCCTTGCAACACACTAGAAACTAATAGGCACATCCTTACAACACACTAGAAACTAATAGGCACATCCTTACAACACACCAGAAACTAATAGGCACATCCTTACAACACACCAGAAACTAATAAGCACATCCTTACAACACACTAGAAACTAATAGGCACATCCTTGCAACACACTAGAAACTAATAGGCACATCCTTACAACACACTATAAACTAATAGGCACATCCTTACAACACACCAGAAACTAATAGGCACATCATTACAACACACTATAAACTAATAGGCACATCCTTACAACACACTAGAAACTAATAGGCACATCCTTGCAACACACTATAAACTAATGAACCCATCCTTACAACACACTAGAAACTAATAATCCCATCCTTACAACACACCAGAAACTAATAATCCCATCCTTACAACACAATAGAAACTAATGAACACATCCTTACAACACACCAGAAACTAATAATCCCATCCTTACAACGCACTAGAAACTAATGAACCCATCCTTACAACACACCAGAAACTAATAATCCCATCCTTACAATACACTAGAAACTAATGAACCCATCCTTACAACACACCAGAAACTAATAATCCCATCCTTACAACACACTAGAAACTAATAATCCCATCCTTACAACACACTAGAAACTAATGAACCCATCCTTACAACACACCAGAAACTAATAATCCCATCCTTACAACACACTAGAAACTAATGAACCCATCTTTACAACACACTAGAAACTAATAATCCCATCCTTACAACACACTAGAAACTAATGAACCCATCCTTACAACACACCAGAAACTAATAATCCCATCCTTACAACACACTAGAAACTAATAATTCCATCATTACAACACACTAGAAACTAATGAACCCATCCCTACAACACACCAGAAACTAATGAACCCATCCCTACAACACACCAGAAACTAATGAACCCATCCCTACAACACACCAGAAACTAATAATCCCATCCCTACAACACACCAGAAACTAATAATCCCATCCCTACAACACACCAGAAACTAATGAACCCATCTTTACAACACACACTAATCAACAAATCCAACCTGGCAACATTTTGTTTTAAAATGAATGTTATCCCAGCAATCCCCCACGTGCCATGAACGTAATATCACAACCCCATTTGTTTTTTGTTTGTTTTGTTTTTAACAAGCCGTCCTCCCCCACCCACACAAACTCATCGATCTGCACAAACTCATTGTTTTCCCACAAACACAACTCTACTGGTCTCATCAACACCATCCATACCTGTCTCGAGATTACACACATTCATCCACGAAGTCTAATCAACTTCATCTATCAGCGCCCATCTCCCTCGTCTACTCACAAGCTGTCCCTTTGAACTAAGTTTTCTGAAGCAGATGCGCACAGTGTGCACTGAATGTGAGGTTACCAGAAGTGTGTGTATGAATGTAAAACCTTTATTCGTTGTGGGTAAACTCACTTATTACAAATAGTACGATATTAATGTTTTTACTGTAGCAAAATGATGTATAATGTGCTACATAATGTAGTGGTTGATGAATGAGAGAGTGTGTGCGAGTGAGAGAGAAAGTGCGCGAAAGAGAAAGTGTGTGCGAGTGAGAGAGAAAGTGCGCGAGAGAGAAAGTGCGCGAGAGAGAAAGTGTGTGCGAGTGAGAGAGAAAGTGCGTGAGAGAGAAAGTGTGTGCGTGTGAGAGAGAAAGTGTGTGAGAGAGAGAGAGAAAGTGCGCGAGAGAGAAAGTGCGCGAGAGAGAAAGTGCGCGAGAGAGAAAGTGTGTGCGAGTGAGAGAGAAAGTGCACGAAAGAGAAAGTGTGTGCGAGTGAGAGAGAAAGTGTGTGCGAGTGAGAGAGAAAGTGTGTGCGAGTGAGAGAGAAAGTGTGTGAGAGAGGGAAATGAATGAGTAAGTGAGAAGGAAAGCGGATGAATGAGAGAAAATGCGCGAGTGAAAGAAAGTGAGCAAGTGAGAAAAAGAAATCGAAAGAAAGAAAGTGAGCGAGAAATAAGCAAGCGAGAGAAAGTGAGAACGTAAGCAAAAAAACAACAGGGTGAAAGAGATACGTGAGAGGAACTGAATAAGTGAGAGAGAAAGTGTGCGCGAGTGAGAGAAAACGTGGGCGAGTAAGAGAAAGTGAGTGAATGGGAATGCGACATAATTTAGTGCTAGTGAGAGAGGAAATGAGAAATTGCAGAGAAAGCGAAGACATAAATCGTGGCAAAGCGGTCACTGGTCATGTGGTCTGCATTCTTTAATCTCACAGAAACACTCAACCAAGAAAAACTCAACTTTTTGTTTCCAAAAGAGCCAAGAATTTTAATAAACGTCGTCCTGATTTACAAAATCAAGTCATATAATAGTACAAACAACGCTGACCATGAAACGTCATTCTTATGTTTTGTTCACAAATTCGTGCCCACCGAGTTGATCAATTATCTCGGAAACTGTCTGATGAATTCCTGTAATTCATTTTCATGAAATCTTATTTTTTTTTTTCACCGGCTTTAAAATTGTATACCATTTAAGTACAAAGGTAGTCTGAATTTTGCACAGATCGTTATTTTTTTAATTTTTATTTATTTATTATTTTTTTGTATAATTTTAGGAAAATATCAAACTGTGTGCACAACACATTAGATTTTACTGTAAATTACGTTAATTTTCTAACAATGCAAGTCAAAGGCGTATCCGTATCACACTGAAGAAGGACACAGTTTTTCATTTGATTTTATATCTACGTCATAGAGATAGGTAATTGCAAAAGTGCCTGTACAATAACACAGTTAGCTTTTGCATAGTGATGAATTTACACTTTAAACTATTCATGATTTTAAAAATCAAGTAGTCACCTCACAACAGCTTACAACTTATCACATGTAAAGGAATATACATTAATAGTAAATATTTTGTCAAAATACGTCTCTGAAACTAGTTAACAAGAAATCGGAAATGACAATAGTGGCGCGTCTTTCAAAATCACGTTCAGTAAGTGCGAGCAAGTGCTAAGATTGTGTGGATAAACACGTGACATTTTACCTTTTTAAATAATTTTGATTACAACAAATGTGGATATTGTGAACTCCTAAAAATTAGGACAACCAAGAAAATCATATTTTTAAATACCCTAAAGAAAGAAAAACTGTTCCTAAATGCATGACAGTAGGGGAATAATCAGGCTTAAGGTCGGTGAAAAATAAGATTTCATGAAAAAAAAAAATTATTGAAATTCATGTTTCCGAGATAATTAATAAATTTTGTGGACACGAATTTCTGAACGAACTATATACTACTTTATGGCGTTGCAGGCTGCAGTTTGAATAACCATCATTTTCCGTTCAACTCCCTGTGGTGCATAGGTCTTCATACATTTTCCAAGCCGTCCTGTTTCTTGCCATTCTTGTAAGATCATTCCATGTCTTCCCCATCATCTTCATCTCTGTCTCTATCTGTATTCTCCAAGAATATTTTGATCGTCCTCTTTGTCTTTTCCCATGGGGATTTCAATCAGGGCATGTCGAGTAATACACTCAGTTGGCTACCGCAGTATCTGCCCTTACCAGCGCCATCGTTGTATCTCTTTGTCCACTGATATTTGACTGGTACTTTTCCATAATTCTACGTTAGTGATATTCTCCTGCCATTTCCGTCCCTTTATTCGGCGCAACATCAATTAACTATTGTCCAACAAGGAAATAACTCTAGAGGCAAAACGGGCTCTCTACAAAACAATCTTCATCTCAACGCTGTGCTACTAATGTCAGTCCTGGACAGTAGATGCAAGAACAAAAAGAAAAAATAGCTTCTACTGAAATGAAATGTGTTAGACGAATGACAGGAAACAGCCTGTGAGATGAGATCAGACATGAACAACTCAACAAACAAACAAAAATAGGAATAAACCCTGCCATAGAATATATAAAGAAACAACAGATAAAATGGTTTGGCCACGTGACAAGGCAGAAAGATCAAACACAACACAACGAGCCTTCAATAACGTTACGAGAACACCAGACACAAGAGCCGACCACTAAAAAGATGGATTGGCGGAATATTAGAAACACTAGGAAACATAACAGCAGCGGAAGCGAACAGAAGAGCAAAAGACCACAAATGATATCTCCTCTCGATAGCAAAAGTAAAGTGCCCCCGTCACGCCAAGTGGCGTATAGGGAAATATGGTGTTAGTGACCCTATATTTTACAGACCTTCAGCACATGATTTTTGGGGTAATGTGGTCGGTATTACGCCCGTGCTGCTTTACTTTCTCAGAAAAAAAATCCGGTACCCATTTAAGGCTGGGTGAACCCGAAAGCCGTCGGTTGGGATCGAACCCTACTCCTTGTCCTGTGTAGTCCAGTTCACTAACCACCTATCGCGGCTCATTATCTCCCCTCGATGCTGAAAGCAAATGAGGAAGGGCTGAAGAAGAATCAATTAACGAAGGTCTATATCTCTGTGATTGTCATTTTTGTTGTTCTCCATGTTTCACAGCCATAAATAACCAATGCTGGTACATGTAATATATTCAACGAGAGTGTTCCGCGAACTTTCACGCTCGAAACACAACAAGGCGGAATAATAACACTCGAGAGTCCGAGCGCCGTCGAGTCTACAGAATCAAAATGGCTGAAATTGTCGATGGCGGAACCATTGTTATATATAAAGTTGCCGCCCCTCCTCTGTATATAAAGATTGATCATACAATTTCATATTCATTCATTCATCATGTGCCGTCTCCGCAACTAAGGTTGGCTACCAGCACTATTCATTCATTCATTGTGTGCCTTCTCCGCAACGAAGGTTGGCTACCATGGATCGCCATTCTACTATGTTTCTTGCTTTGATGGTGCAGGCTGTCATAGATTGACTTATCCATGTTAGTCTTGGTCTGCCTCTGCCTCTTTTACCTTGTATTTCTCCTTCCAATATTACTTTTAGTAGGCTGTTGTGTCTTTTAACATGCCCCAAAAAATTCATTTGTCTTGTCTTAATTGTATTTAGTAGTTCTCTTTTTATTTTCAGTTGTTTTAAAACTTTATCGTTTGTTATCTTTTGTTTCCATCCAATTCTACCTATTCTTCTGTAAATCCACATTTCAAAGGATTACATTTTCTGTCCTGTTTTCTTGTCTAATGTGCATGTTTCTGCACCATACAGGAATATTGAGAAGATGTAACATTTGCCATTCTTAGTTTCGATACTGGTGATATTTTTTCCCGTGTGTTACCGGGGCCTCATTATGAGGGAGGTAAAGAATAGTGACACTGTGACCTTCCAGGCATGTCGTAAGAGGCGACTAAGGAGGTTGATCGATGGCTTGACAAGCTGTCATTGTAAAAAGTATTGTTATGGAAACAGCGCCATAGATTTTAGAGCAGTGATCTCTGCAATATGTGCCATTTTGGCACGCAAGGTTTCTGTTTTTGAGATTGTGGTTCTGCCCTATGTGCCGTCTTCGGCTCGAAAGGACAATAGATAGATATTTGTTTTCTTGTTAATATGTTTTTCATGGCATTAAATTACTTTTTGCCATACCTATTCTTTTGTTTATTTCAGTTTTGCATTTTCCATCATTGGTTATAGTATGTCCCAGGTAGTTGTAACTCTAGACTGTCTCCAGATGTATTCCCTCAACTGTGATATTTAATTCTAGGTCTTGAGAATTTTCTTTGTTTATGATAATAGTTATAGTCTTTTTGATATTCATTTCAACAATTTCATTTAAGGATTCATTGTTATCATAAAACTCATGGCAAGTTATAGGCCGCGTGGAGTCAATGTAAGGACTGAAAGCGACTAAGTGACTCATAGTTGCCAGCATACGTGATGATCGCGAAATGAAAAAGTGATCACTGTTCTACTTCATCTCCACGTAGCGAATGTAGAAGCGAGACTCAGCCATCGCGGTCAAGTATGTCAAGATCGAACAGGGATGGTAAACTCGGTACCCAAAAACGCGCTTAAGTCGGATGCATTTGGCCAAACAGGCAGAATTCACTGATGCCTGTAAACTGCAATATCCATCCATTTGATAGCCTTTAAGTGGCGATGTGCTGGCAAAATAAAAACACAGTAATTGCCAGGGGAACACCAAACAAAAAGGGAAAAAAAACACAGTATTTGCCAGGCGAACACCAAAACAAAAAGAGAAAAAAACACAGTAGTTGCCAGGCGAACACCAAAACAAAAAAACACAGTAATTGCCAGGCGAACACCAAAACAAAAAGAGAAAAAAACACAGTAGTTGCCAGGCGAGCACCAAAATAAAAGAGAAAAAAACTCAGTAATTGCCAGGCGAGCACAAAAATAAAAAGAGAAAAAAAACACAGTAATTGTCAGGCGAACACCAAAATAAAAAGAGAAAAAAACACAGTAATTGCCAGGTGAACACCAAAACAAAAAGGAAAAAAAACACAGTAATTGCCAGGCGAACACCAAAACAAAAAGAAAAAAAACACAGTAGTTTGCAGGCGAGCACCAAAATAAAAAGAAAAAAAACACAGTAATTGCCAGGCGAACACCAAAACAAAAAGAGAAAAAACGATCAAGTTTACAGTAATCATTTCTGCATTTCTGAGCAAAGATTACTTCAGGACCTTACCAGTTGTGCTGACGGGTATGCATATATTCAAGAAGGTGATAATCTCTATAATGACTAAGATAAAACAACGAAGGCAACAAGAGTGTGAAATAACAAACAGGAAACACAACCTCAAAGTGTTTACGGGGAATAACCGTCGCCTACAACATTGATGAGCCTACTTTATTGATGTTTGCCCTCGCAATTTCTGATTTCCCTTCATCAGGGGGACTCAGTGACCTAAATGGCGTCCTGTTGTTATCGATCTATATGTAAGCACATATCGGCATGTCACATGCAACATTCTTTTTGTCCCTCTCTGCAAGGGGTGTGGCTTCCACTTTCGACTCTCGTCTATTTTTGGCTAGATGGATTTGCTTATTTTCATTGACGATCACACTGTTGGTTTTGAAAAGAAAGAACATGTTCTGCTCTCAGGGTGAATAATAATGAATGTTCTTTGTGGGTGCAAATTAGTTCGTGATAATGGGTTCGCAGTTAAGCAGACATTGTAAAATCAATTAAGTTTGTAAAAATTTCGAAGGAAAACAAACATTCATAAAGAAGAACTCTCAATATTTCTTTCATCTTCAGATTCTGTGACTTGGAAGTGGTAGGTAGCACTCCACTCCCTTCCGCTATAAGGTTTCTGTTTAAACCCTAGTGTATCCTCTTTTCATATTGCACTCTCTAATATAAGTCTAAAACGTTTCCAATTAACCTAGAGAGAATACAATTAGGGTGCGTGCTCACTAGGAAGCCGCGATAGCTCAGTGGTTAGTGAATTGGACTACAAAGGACAAGAGGTAGAGTTCGATCCCAACCGACGGCTTCCGGTTCACCCAGCCTTTAATGGGTACCGGATTTTTTTCTGGGAAAGTAAAGCAACACGGGCGTAATGCCGACCACATTACCCCAAAAATCATGTGCCGAACGTCTGTAAAATGTATGGTATCTAACACCATATTCCCTATACGCCACTTGGCGCGACGGTGTACCTTACTTTTTACTACCTGATCACCTACACTAGCAGGCCCGATACTTCATGAGATGAATATATATTTTAAAACGTCTGACACATGACAAGAAAGATCGCCAGACGCAGTCCTGGGACACAATTTCTGCCCAGTGTGCCGTTTTCGGCTCTAAATGATAATAGATTTATAGATAGAATATGTCAACGGCTAAATGTGTGCATGTTTACCACATGGGGAAAAGACTTAAGAGTACGGTTAGAAGACATGTAGATGTGATGTCAAGTATGAAATGTAAAGGGAGAAAAAAACGTAGGGCATGACACGATATCACAGGGAATAACGAAACTGGTTTTAGAGTACGAGAAAAGCAAAGTAGTATCAATGAACAAAATTAAGAATAGCAAAATGTTATGTCTTCTCAACATTCCTATATGGTGCAGAAACATGGACATTAGACAAGAAAACAGAACAGAGAATTGAAGCCTTTGAAATGTGGATTTATAGAAGAATAGGTAGAATTAGATGGAAGGAAAAGAAAACAAACGATGAAGGAACAACTAAAAATGAAAAGAGAACTATCTACTAAACACAATTCAAACAAGACAAATGCGATTTCTGGGCCATGTTAAAAGACACAACAGTTTACTAAAGTAATCCTGGAGGGGAAAATACCAGGTAAAAGAGGCAGAGGCAGACCAAGATTAACATGGATGAGTAACATCAAAAGATGGACAAACCAGCCTATAACAATCTGTACCATCAAAGCAAGAGGCAGAGCAGAATGTCGCTCCATGGTAGCCAACATCCGTTGCGGAGATGACACTCGATGATGATGATCAATGAACAGATAATGTAACAGCGCGCCTACATCGACAAGAGCTAACTCTTGCAGATATGGTGACGCACCAGGCCCGGAATTACAAGTGCGGCTCTCTACAACTATTCACGACAATGCCCATAGTACCAGACAAGACAATAACCAAACACAACCTGTTTATTTCTTTAAGCATCTTATGATATCACTCACAGAGTACTGAACTGAACAGTCCTAAACTTATTTTCCCTCGACGCTGAGAGGCAAGCGAATTGAAGTATGCGAAAGTTAAGTAAACCGAATTAAAATAAAACGTCAGAAATGCTGTAAAGAAAAATAAATGTATTTCAGGAAACAACAACATTAACAGAAATAACGCTCGTGTCCTTGACGACGGTAAACTTAAAGAACATAAATATCTAAAGTCAACAACATAGAAATTGTAAAAACTGATTTCAGAATAAAGCCCACCAACATTCTCCCCAACCCCCAACCACAGACTTTTAAGAGATTAAATTAAACACTTTAAAAAAAATTGAAAAAAGACCTCTTCAAACGTCAATACACGGCTGTTTGTTTTCTTCTCAAAGTGCCATTTTAGTTCTAACCTTAAAAATGTTCCAGCATTTATGTGTTAAGGCCTCCTGATGTACATTCGCCTCAAGTTCTTCAAATATTTAATCAAGTGGTTTCAGTTCGTGACACAAAACGTTACATTTTATTAGCTACGGTTACTATTTATGTACCAATGATATTTTGGTAGTTAATGCTCTTAACTTCTATGGCAGCTAAGCAACAAGTGATAAATAGCATTTTCATACCAACTTCGTGCTTTGAAAGTCAAATATGGACCTTTTCTAAATCACAATTAAGAAAGATCAATACATGTGAGATGCGATGCTTGAGAAAAGTAACAAACAACACAAGAAGAGATAGAATACCAAATGAAACCATAAGAAAAATGGTAGGAACAAAACTCTGCCAAGAATGTATAGAACAACAACAACTTAAATGGTTTGGCCACCTGGTCAGAATGAATCCTTACCAATCACCATCAAGGGCGTTCTTCTCGAGAATGCATGGAAAAAGACCAAGAGGAAGACCCAGAAGAAGATGGATAGATGCAGTGACAGAGACATGTAACAACAAAGGAAAATCACTAATTCAGACAGTTCGAGCAGCTTAATTAAGAACGACAAATGATATAAACCACAACACCTTTCGGTACCAGTGAGAACGAGAAAAGAGGAAGAATGCTCTTAACGATCAGATTTGAGGATTGGCAAATCTCAAGGGTTTTTTTTTGGGTGGTGCGATATGCAGTTTTTAACCACAAAATTGTTTTTAAATTTTAAAATACAGCTACCTCTAATCAGTTTGGATGTGTAATAGAAGAAGCACGCGTGTATTATCTGCTTGGAAAGAAATAAGTTGGCAAATCAACTAAAGTACCAGTGACAAACAGATGTGGATACTATACCACACGTGATGTGACTCTCTACCGGTAGTTTAACTTTGAACCAAATATCTCATTGAAAAGTGTCCAATTTCAATTTTACAGTTTTCCCATAATGATTACATTAGAGCAGCAAGATTGAGTCTCACAAACCTTAAAAATCTGGCCTTGAAAGTAAGACAACAGCAGCAGTAACGTATATTTCTTCTCTGCAGTTCAACTGATGGACAGAAAGTAATCCTGTAAATAAAACACACACAAAACTAGTGGACAACAGCCAACATTCCTTCGATCGTTCTTATGTTAAGTGTATATCAATACTACACGCCTTGGCGTTACACGCGTGTTGTGTGCAGTCGTGTGTCGCAATGAGAAACAGGACCTTGTGTAACTGAGCTAAGGACACGAGGGAGTGGGCACTAAGTCAACAAGACACGCCAGGGGACACGGTGTACTTTACCGCTAACTTTAATTTAAGAACGTATGACGTTTATTGTTAAGTACCTATTTTGAGATAAGTGCCTTCTCCGCTTAAGCCAAAGCAGACAGTGTTCAATAGGTTTTGTTTTAAAAGGTTTTGTTTAAAAATATTTCACAACAGTGGCTGAGAAAGAAACGCGACATCTTAAATAAACAGTAGAAAACGTGTGTATGATTGTCTGATGTCACTTACCCTTTTCCGGAAAGAAACTTGTAAATAGCCTCATTAAGACATTCCCGTGGTCGACCTGCAGTTTAATATTCTCTTCTTTCTTACGTTCGCCCGTTCATTTGGCGTGCATGTCCTGTGTTCTTAATTTACGGAAAAGCCGCGATATTTGCGCCTGTGGGCCCGATACATCCGTCTTTGGTGTGAGTAGATTTCCTTAATTATTTGTTTGCCCGGGTAGTGGCGTTTTTAGGGTACTTTCTTCCGAATTTAAACTGCCAAGCGTTCTGTAACGTGCCCGAATGCACGCGGAATCTCCAGTTTTTCGAGAGGTCCAGACATCAAGTCTAACTATTCACGGTCCAGTAGAGGGTAACGCCACGAAGAAACCAGAGACCAGGGGAGGGTAGCGCCACGAAGAAACCAGGGGAGGGTAGCGCCACGAAGAAACCAGAGACCAGGGGAGGGTAGCGCCACGAAGAAACCAGGGGAGGGTAGCGCCACGAAGAAACCAGGGGAGGGTAGCGCCACGAAGAAACCAGAGACCAGGGGAGGGTAACGCCACGAAGAAACCAGAGACCAGGGGAGGGTAGCGCCACGAAGAAACCAGGGGAGGGTAACTCCACGAAGAAACCAGAGACCAGGGGAGGGTAGCGCCACGAAGAAACCAGGGGAGGGTAGCACCACGAAGAAACCAGGGGAGGGTAGCGCCACGAAGAAATCAGGGGAGGGTAGCGCCACGAAGAAACCAGGGAGGGTAGCGCCACGAAGAAACCAGGGGAGGGTAGCACCACGAAGAAACCAGGGGAGGGTAGCGCCACGAAGAAACCAGGGGAGGGTAGCGCCACGAAGAAACCAGGGGAGGGTAGCGCCACGAAGAAACCAGAGACCAGGGGAGGGTAACGCCACGAAGAAACCAGAGACCAGGGGAGGGTAGCGCCACGAAGAAATCAGGGGAGGGTAGCGCCACGAAGAAACCAGGGGAGGGTAGCGCCACGAAGAAACCAGAGACCAGGGGAGGGTAACGCCACGAAGAAACCAGAGACCAGGGGAGGGTAGCGCCACGAAGAAACCAGAGACCAGGGGAGGGTAGCGCCACGAAGAAACCAAGGGAGGGTAACGCCACGAAGAAACCAGAGACCAGGGGAGGGTAGCGCCACGAAGAAACCAGAGACCAGGGGAGGGTAGCGCCACGAAGAAACCAGAGACTAGGGGAGGGTAGCGCCACGAAGAAACCAGAGACCAGTGGAGGGTAGCGCCACGAAGAAACCAGAGACCAGGGGAGGGTAGCGCCACGAAGAAACCAGAGACCAGGGGAGGGTAGCGCCACGAAGAAACCAGAGACTAGGGGAGGGTAGCGCCACGAAGAAACCAGAGACTAGGGGAGGGTAGCGCCACGAAGAAACCAGAGACCAAGGGAGGGTAGCGCCACGAAGAAACCAGAGACCAGGGGAGGGTAGCGCCACGAAGAAACCAGAGACCAAGGGAGGGTAGCGCCACGAAGAAACCAGAGACCAGGGAGGGTAGCGCCACGAAGAAACCAGAGACTAGGGGAGGGTAGCGCCACGAAGAAACCAGAGACCAGGGGAGGGTAGCGCCACGAAGAAACCAGAGACCAGGGAGGGTAGCGCCACGAAGAAACCAGAGACCAAGGGAGGGTAGCGCCACGAAGAAACCAGAGACCAGGGGAGGGTAGCGCCACGAAGAAACCAGAGACTAGGGGAGGGTAGCGCCACGAAGAAACCAGAGACTAGGGGAGGGTAGCGCCACGAAGAAACCAGAGACCAGGGGAGGGTAGCGCCACGAAGAAACCAGAGACCAGGGGAGGGTAGCGCCACGAAGAAACCAGAGACTAGGGGAGGGTAACGCCAAGAAAGAAACCAGAGACCAGGGGAAGGTAGCGCCACGAAGAAACCAGAGACCAGGGGAGGGTAGCGCCACGAAGAAACCAGAGACTAGGGGAGGGTAACGCCACGAAGAAACCAGAGGCTAGGGGAAGGTAGCGCCACGAAGAAACCAGAGACCAGGGGAGGGTAGCGCCACGAAGAAACCAGAGGCTAGGGGAAGGTAGCGCCACGAAGAAACCAGAGACCAGGGGAGGGTAGCGCCACGAAGAAACCAGAGGAGGGTAACGCCACGAAGAAACCAGAGGAGGGTAACGCCACGAAGAAACCAGAGGCTAGGGGAAGGTAACGCCACGAAGAAACCAGAGACTAGGGAAGGTAACGCCACGAAGAAACCAGAGGAGGGTAACGCCACGAAGAAACCAGAGGCTAGGGGAAGGTAGCGCCACGAAGAAACCAGAGGCTAGGGGAAGGTAGCGCCACGAAGAAACCAGAGACCAGGGGAGGGTAACGCCACGAAGAAACCAGAGGAGGGTAACGCCACGAAGAAACCAGAGGAGGGTAACGCCACGAAGAAACCAGAGACTAGGGAAGGTAACGCCACGAAGAAACCAGAGGAGGGTAACGCCACGAAGAAACCAGAGACCAGGGGAGGGTAACGCCACGAAGAAACCAGAGGAAGGTAACGCCACGAAGAAACCAGAGGAGGGTAACGCCACGAAGAAACCAGAGGAGGGTAACGCCACGAAGAAACCAGAGGAGGGTAACGCCACGAAGAAACCAGAGGAGGGTAACGCCACGAAGAAACCAGAGGAGGGTAACGCCACGAAGAAACCAGAGACTAGGGGAAGGTAGTGCCACGAAGAAACCAGAGGAGGGTAACGCCACGAAGAAACCAGAGGCTAGGGGAAGGTAACGCCACGAAGAAACCAGAGACTAACGCCACGGGAAGGTAACGCCACGAAGAAACCAGAGGCTAGGGGAAGGTAACGCCACGAAGAAACCAGAGACTAGGGGAAGGTAGCGCCACGAAGAAACCAGAGACCAGGGGAGGGTAACGCCACGAAGAAACCAGAGACCAGGGGAAGGTAACGCCACGAAGAAACCAGAGACCAGGGGAGGGTAACGCCACGAAGAAACCAGAGGCTAGGGGAAGGTAACGCCACGAAGAAACCAGAGGCTAGGGGAAGGTAACGCCACGAAGAAACCAGAGGCTAGGGGAAGGTAACGCCACGAAGAAACCAGAGGCTAGGGGAAGGTAACGCCACGAAGAAACCAGAGGAGGGTAACGCCACGAAGAAACCAGAGGCTAGGGGAAGGTAACGCCACGAAGAAACCAGAGGCTAGGGGAAGGTAACGCCACGAAGAAACCAGAGGCTAGGGGAAGGTAACGCCACGAAGAAACCAGAGGCTAGGGGAAGGTAACGCCACGAAGGAACAAGAGACCAGGGGAAGGTAACGCCACGAAGAAACCAGAGGCTAGGGGAAGGTAGCGCCACGAAGAAACCAGAGACCAGGGGAGGGTAACGCCACGAAGAAACCAGAGGCTAGGGGAAGGTAACGCCACGAAGAAACCAGAGACTAGGGGAAGGTAACGCCACGAAGAAACCAGAGGCTAGGGGAAGGTAACGCCACGAAGAAACCAGAGACCAGGGGAGGGTAGCGCCACGAAGAAACCAGAGACCAGGGGAGGGTAGCGCCACGAAGAAACCAGAGACCAGGGGAGGGTAGCGCCACGAAGAAACCAGAGACCAGGGGAGGGTAGCGCCACGAAGAAACCAGAGACCAAGGGAGGGTAGCGCCACGAAGAAACCAGAGACCAGGGGAGGGTAGCGCCACGAAGAAACCAGAGACTAGGGGAGGGTAGCGCCACGAAGAAACCAGAGACTAGGGGAGGGTAGCGCCACGAAGAAACCAGAGACCAGGGAGGGTAGCGCCACGAAGAAACCAGAGACTAGGGGAGGGTAGCGCCACGAAGAAACCAGAGACTAGGGGAGTGTAACGCCACGAAGAAACCAGAGGCTAGGGGAAGGTAACGCCACGAAGAAACCAGAGGCTTGGGGAGTGTAACGCCACGAAGAAACCAGAGGCTAGGGGAAGGTAGCGCCACGAAGAAACCAGAGGCTAGGGGAAGGTAACGCCACGAAGAAACCAGAGGCTAGGGGAAGGTAGCGCCACGAAGAAACCAGAGACCAGGGAGGGTAACGCCACGAAGAAACCAGAATTCAGGGGAGGGTAACTCCACGAAGAAACCAGAGATCAGGGGAGGGTAACTCCACGAGAAACCAGAATTCAGGAGAGGGTAACTCCACGAAGAAACCAGAGACCAGGGGAGGGTAGCGCCACGAAAAACCAGAGACCAGGAAAGGATAACGCCACGGAGAAATTGAAACCTGGAAAGGATAACGCCACGGAGAAACCAGATACCAGAAAGGATAACGCCACGGAGAAACTAGAGACCAGGAAAGGATAGCGCCACGGAGAAACCAGAGACCAGGAAAGGATAGCGCCACGGAGACACCAGAGACCAGGAAAGGATAACGCCACGGAGAAACCAGAGACCAGGAAAGGATAACGCCACGGAGAAACTAGAGACCAGGAAAGGATAACGCCACGGAGAAACCAGAGACCAGGAAAGGATAGCGCCACGGAGAAACCAGAGACCAGGAAAGGATAACGCCACGGAGAAACCAGAGACCAGGAAAGGATAACGCCACGGAGAAACCAGAGACCAGAAAGGATAACGCCACGGAGAAACCAGAGACCAGGAAATGATAACGCCACGGAGAAACCAGAAAGGATAACGCCATGGAGAAACCAGAGACCAGGAAAGGATAACGCCACGGAGAAATCAGAGACCAGAAAGGATAGCGCCACGAACAAAACCACGGATCTACTATGTGTTAGTCTACTATGTTCCCAAACCTGTCCCACAATTTTATGAATATCATATGACCGTCCACCTTCAATTGCCCCATGTGAGAATATCATATGACCGTCCACCTTCAATTGCCCCATGTAAGAATATCGAATTACCGTCTTCCTTTCATTGCCGCATGTATGAATATTCAATTAATGTTCTCCTTTAATAGCTCCATACAAAAATATCAAATGACCGTCCTCCTTTAATAGCTCCATACAAAAATATCAAATGACCGTCCTCCTTTAATAGCTCCATACATAAATATCAAATGACCATCCTCCTTTAATAGTTCCACGCATAAATATCAAATGACCTTCCTCCTTTAATTGTTCCATGCATAAATATCAAATGACCGTCCTCCTTTAATAGTTCCACGCATAAATATCAAATGACCGTCCTCCTTTAATAGTTCCACGCATAAATATCAAATGACCGTCCTCCTTTAATAGTTCCACGCATAAATATCAAATGACCGTCCTCCTTTAATAGTTCCACGCATAAATATCAAATGACCGTCCTCCTTTAATAGCTCCATGCATAAATATCAAATGACCGTCCTCCTTTAATAGTTCCACGCATAAATATCAAATGACCGTCCTCCTTTAATAGCTCCACGCATAAATATCAAATGACCGTCCTCCTTTAATAGTTCCACGCATAAATATCAAATGACCGTCCTCCTTTAATAGTTCCACGCATAAATATCAAATGACCGTCCTCCTTTAATAGTTCCACGCATAAATATCAAATGACCGTCCTCCTTTAATAGCTCCATGCATAAATATCAAATGACCGTCCTCCTTTAATAGTTCCACGCATAAATATCAAATGACCGTCCTCCTTTAATAGCTCCACGCATAAATATCAAATGACCGTCCTCCTTTAATAGTCCCACGCATAAATATCAAATGACCGTCCTCCTTTAATAGCTCCACGCATAAATATCAAATGACCGTCCTCCTTTAATAGTTCCACGCATAAATATCAAATGACCGTCCTCCTTTAATAGTTCCACGCATAAATATCAAATGACCGTCCTCCTTTAATAGCTCCACGCATAAATATCAAATGACCGTCCTCCTTTAATAGTTCCACGCATAAATATCAAATGACCGTCCTCCTTTAATAGTTCCACGCATAAATATCAAATGACCGTCCTCCTTTAATAGTTCCACGCATAAATATCAAATGACCGTCCTCCTTTAATAGCTCCACGCATAAATATCAAATGACCGTCCTCCTTTAATAGCTCCATGCATAAATATCAAATGACCATCCTCCTTTAATAGTTCCATGCATAAATATCAAATGACCGTCCTCCTTTAATTGCCCCATGCATAAATATCCAGTTAACGCCCTCCTTTAATTGTCCCATGCATAAATATCCAATGACCGTCCTCCTTTAATTGTCCCATGCATAAATATCCAATGACCGTCCTCCTTTAATTGTCCCATGCATAAATATCCAATGACCGTCCTCCTTTAATTGTCCCATGCATAAATATCCAATGACCGTCCCTCTTTAATTGCCCCATATATGAATATCCAATGACCGTCCTCCTTTAATTGCCCCGTGTAAGAATATCAAATAATTGCCCCGTATATGAATATCAAATGACCGTCCTTTAATTGCCCCGTGTATGAATATCAAATGACCGTCCTCCTTTAATTGCTCCATGTATGAATATCCAATGACCGTCCTCCTTTAATTGCCCCATGCATGAATATCAAATGAAGGTCCTCCTTTAATTGCCCCGTGTATGAATATCAAATGACCGTCCTCCTTTAATTGCCCCATGTATGAATATCCAATGACCGTCCTCCTTTAATTGCCCCATGTATGAATATCCAATGACCGTCCTCCTTTAATTGTCCCATGCATGAATATCCAATGAACGTCCTCCTTTAATTGCCCCATGTATGAATATCCAATGACCGTCCTCCTTTAATTGCCCCATGTATGAATATCCAATGACCGTCCTCCTTTAATTGCCCCATGTATGAATATCCAATGAACGTCCTCCTCAAATTGCCCCATGCATGAATATCCAATGAAGGTCCTCCTTTTATTGCCCCATTGCAACATTGGCTACTATAATGGCGGTCAAAGTTACTTGTCTTATTTAAGACGCGGTCCCATTTTACTATTAGAAAGGGGGGGGGAAGGGGGCGCCGTGTCCCAATAGATTTACTTATCATCATCATCAAGTTGTTTATTCGTGCTATATTTTGGCTCACATGATAGCTACTCTGAAGATTTCTTTGTCCTGCTCCAGATGGCCAGCGTCTGCAGCAGTCAATTCCAGTATTTTCTGTTATTGCTCTAAAGCCACGAGTTGATACCAGCAGAAGCTCTGTGTCTAAAAAAAAAAAGTGTGGCGGATCCTAATGGCTTTCTTTTCATTCCCTGCCCTAACTGGAGAAAATGTGAGTTCGTCTTGTGCCAAGCTATGGCTGAAATAGTGTGACTTGTCCAGCCTAGAGGTACTGCAGCGCTATATATTCCTTATTCTATTTCAGTCAAAGGGAGAACACGGCGACCCTAGCTTCAGCTACCCAACCTGTTCTGACGCAGGCTGCTACCAGATTAGACCCACCAGGAGGTCTAGGTCTGGTGTTGGCCACTGAACCTGCTTGGGCTTGCCATCAATCCCAGCGCAAGTGTAATAATATCTTCCACCCACCCTCTTCTGGCTCTTACTCTCTCGTTTACCTAAACCATGCCCTCCATAACTATCTTCTTTAGGTCATGATGTCGTTTTGCATGGTCGAAAGATTTTATTAACCTTTGCGTTCCCGTTCTTCATTAACTATTTATGTAGTAATGTAAATTATTGCAAAATTAATACGTTTTTCTTTCTTTTCTCTGCCCATAGTGTTTTTTTGTTTTAATACATGTTGTCATATATTGTTGCCAATATTTTTTTTTATGGGAGGTGTTACACTCATTTAATTATTATAAATATGGGTGGGGGGGGGGTGTTTGGGTAACAATGCTCAAGATAATCTCTCTTCCCCCCCCCCATCTGTCATTTAAATTGTTAAACTAACTGATGTGTTATCAGTGCCAGAATTGGACGTTGGACTCTAGAACAATAAGAAAGATAACGACCACCGAAATGAAATGTGTCAGAAGAATGACATGAAACAGCTTAAGGGACAGAGTAAGAAACACCGACCTGAGGAAGAAACTAGAAACTGAACCAGCCATCGAATACATAAAGAAACAACAGATAAATTGGTTCGGCCACATAACAATACAAAAAGAACTAACAATGACTCAAAGAGCCATAAACAAACGCTACGAAAACGCCAGATTAAGAGGAAGACCGAGAAAGAGATGGTAAAAAGAATACTAGAGTCACTAGGAGGGATAATACCAGAAGAGGCCAACAGAAGAGCAAAGAATCGCAGATTGTATCTGCCCTCGACGCCAATGGCAAAGGATGAAGGATAGAAGAGCTAACTGATATTCACTTTATCTATCTTTATTCAATTTCTCCTTTACACTGTGTCTCGCAAAAAAAATCTCATTGCTTATTTTCGTTATTTCATTCATTATTCATCTTTTTTAAAATTCATGGTTAAATTCATGAAAATCATTCCCCTTCTTCCATTCACGGTTCACTTTTTTCCACCTTCTCCCACGCAATGTTCACTTTCTTACATTTATTATTCACCCTCTTTTAATCATTGTTCATCTTCTTCCACTCACTGTTTACCTTAGTCAACCTTCTTCCACTCACTGTTTACCTTAATCAACCTTCTTCCACTCACTGTTTACCTTAGTCAACCTTCTTCCACTCACTGTTTACCTTAATCAACCTTCTTCCACTCACTGTTTACCTTAATCAACCTTCTTCCACTCACTGTTCATCTTTTTCCACCAACTTCCACTCACTGTTTACCTTAATCAACCTTCTCCCACTCACTGTTTACCTTAATCAACCTTCTTCCACTCACTGTTTACCTTAATCAACCTTCTTCCACTCACTGTTTACCTTAATCAACCTTCTCCCACTCACTGTTCATCTTTTTCCACCAACTTCCACTCACTGTTTACCTTAATCAACCTTCTTCCACTCACTGTTTACCTTAATCAACCTTCTCCCACTCACTGTTTACCTTAATCAACCTTCTCCCACTCACTGTTTACCTTAATCAACCTTCTTCCACTCACTGTTTACCTTAATCAACCTTCTCCCACTCACTGTTTACCTTAATCAACCCTCTCCCACTCACTGTTCACCATCTTTCATTCTATCAAATTATCACAATTTAGACGCTGTGTGTTTGTCCTCAACCACTGTGCAGCCTCATCATCATCAAGTACCGGGCCTGCTGGCGTAGGTGATCATGTCTATCCACAACTTTCGATCTCGACAGTTATTTATCATTTCTGTTGTTGACCTTCCGCCAAGCCATACTCTTAAGCTGTCTGGTATTTTTTCTCTTTGCTTTCCTCTATCTCTTCGTCCTTAAATTTTCCCAGTTGTTACAGTATATTCCAGTTGTTCTCTTCTCATTACATGGTTAAAAAAATTATGATTGTTTCTTACTAATATTGGAAATTTGCTCTCTTTTTGCTTTGACCTCTTTTAGGACGTTTTCATTACACTTCTTAGCTGTCCATGGTATTCTCAACATTCTTCTGTAAAACCACATTTCTACAGTACAGACTCCAGTGATTTTCTTGTCTGTTGTCCTATTGTCCATGATTCACATCCATATGTTAAGACTGGCTCTACATGACATTTAAGAACACTTTTTCCTGTTTCTATTGTCAAAAATGGATTGCATAGTATCTTCCTCATTTTTCGGAAAGCTGCTTTTGCCAGAGCCATACTACATCTCACCTCTATTGTACATCTTCCGTCTGAGGTTAACAAAGTTTCCAAATATTTAAATTCATTTACCTGTTTTAATATTGTTCCACTTGTCTTCATTTTGCACTGATGTGATGCCTTTTTCTTTGTTGTTACTATCACTTCTGTCTTTTTGCTATTAAGGCTGAGTCCTTTTTTATGCTTTCTTTCACTATAATCTCCAACATTTCTTGTAACTCATTTCTGCAGCCTACCGCGGTGACAACATATGCTTGGTGCCACACCCACCATTGAGTTTGCTTATCCTATTTAAACAACCGGCAAATACGTAAATGGTTTACACCAAAGTTATCACCAGTCACCCCAGATGTGCCATGGCCTAGTTCTAGCTTTTGACGCGTAACCTAATGCATTTCTAGACATTCTTTTAGCTGTCTGATACACGTCTGGTGGTAGTGATATCAGTAGTTTATGCGCCACCGATAAGTTCAGTGACGTCGTAGGTTTAAGGCTCTATGAAGTCATCAAGGCTTTTCTTTCTTTCTCTCTCTATCTCTCCCTTTCTTTTTTCTTCTTTCTTTCTCTGTTTTCTTCTTTCTTTCTCTCTCTCTCTCTTTCTTTCTTTCATTATTTGCCTTTCAGCGTCGAGGGATGAGATAACATGTGATTTGTTTTTTGCTCTTCAGTTTGAACCTACCTACCTACCTGCCTGCCTGCCTGCCTGCCTGCCTGCCTGCCTGCCTGCCTGCCTGCCTGCCTGCCTGCCTGCCTGCCTGCCTGCCTGCCTGCCTGCCTGCCTGCCTGCCTGCCTGCCTGCCTGCCTGCCTGCCTGCCTGCCTGCCTGCCTGCCTGCCTGCCTGCCTGCCTGCCTGCCTGCCTACCTACCTACCTATCTATCTATCTATCTATCTATCTATCTATCTATCTATCTATCTATCTATCTATCTATCTATCTATCTATCTATCTATCTATCTATCTATCTATCTCTCTTCTCTCTGTCTACTTCACCTTTCCGAGGGTATCTAAAACTCATTTGATCCCTATTTTTCGAGGACGTCCTCTCTGTTATTTTCGTAGCGCTTGTTTCTGGCAGGGTGTTGCGTTTAGTTGTTTATACGTTTTTACGACAAACACGTTTTAATTTGTTGTTTCTGTATACATTCTGCTGTGGTCTTCACGTCACAATTGGTGATATGATATGTTCATTTAAATTTAGGGGAGAAAAAACATCCAAGAAAATCCCTAATAGCTGACATTAACACCAGGAGAATATGTTTGGGAACAAGGCAAACACAAGTAGTGGAGGTAACGTTTAAAAATCAAAATTAGTCAGCCCTAGTGGAACCTCTTCATAGTGGATCCTATTCCTAGTGGATCCTTCTCTCAATGCATCCTCTAACGTAAGTATAACACATTCCAATCGATCTAGATTGAAGTTGAGAAATCAATAATGGAGGAAATAATCCTGACCCTCTGTAAACAAGACAAAGGATATATTGAGTACGATGATCAAGGCCCAAGCAAGATTGGCAGATTTAAATCATCCATCCCAAAAAAGTGGACAGTTTTACTCCTCCAACCTAAAAAAAGTGGACAGATTTTACTCCCCCAACCCCAACAAAGTGGACAGATTTTACTCGTCTCATTCCAACAAAGTGGACAGATTTTACTCCTTTCACCCTAACAAAGTGGACAGATTTTACTCCTTTCACCCCAACAAAGTTGACAGATTTTACTCCTTTCACCCCAACAAAGTGGACAGATTTTACTCCTCCAACCCCAACAAAGTGGACAGATTTTACTCCTCCAACCTCAACAACGTGGACAGATTTTACTCCTCCAACCCCAACAACGTGGACAGATTTTACTCCTCCAACCCCAACAAAGTGGACAGATTTTACTCCTCCAACCCCAACAACGTGGACAGATTTTACTCCTCCAACCTCAACAACGTGGACAGATTTTACTCCTCCAACCCCAACAACGTGGACAGATTTTACTCCTCCAACCTCAACAACGTGGACAGATTTTACTCCTCCAACCCCAACAAAGTGGACAGATTTTACTCCTCCAACCCCAACAACGTGGAAAGATTTTACTCCTCCAACCCCAACAAAGTGGACAGATTTTAACTCCTCCAACCCCAACAAAGTGGACAGATTTTACTCCTCCAAGCCCAACAAAGTGGACAGATTTTACTCCTCCAACCCCAACAACGTGGACAGATTTTACTCCTCCAACCCCAACAAAGTGGACAGATTTTACTCCTCCAACCCCAACAAAGTGGACAGATTTTACTCCTCCAACCCCAACAAAGTGAACAGATTTTACTCCTCCAACCCCAACAAAGTGGACACATTTTACTCCTCCAACCCCAACAAAGTGGACAGGTTTTACTCCTCCAACCCCAACAAAGTGGACAGATTTTCCTCCTCCAACCCCAACAAAGTGGACAGATTTTACTCCTCCAACCCCAACAAAGTGGGCACATTTTACTCCTCCAACCCCAACAAAGTGGACAGATTTTACTCCTCCAACCCCAACAAAGTGGACACATTTTACTCCTCCAACCCCAACAAAGTGAACAGATTTTACTCGTCCAACCCCAACAAAGTGGACAGATTTTACTCCTCCAACCCCAACAAAGTGGACACATTTTACTCCTCCAACCCCAACAAAGTGGACAGATTTTACTCCTCCAACCCTAACAAAGTGGACAGATTTTACTCCTCCAACCCCAACAAAGTGGACAGATTTTACTCCTCCAACCCCAACAAAGTGGACAGATTTTACTCCTCCAACCCCAACAAAGTGGACAGATTTTACTCCTCCAACCCCAACAAAGTGGGCACATTTTACTCCTTTCACCCTAACAAAGTGGACAGATTTTACTCCTCCAACCCCAACAAAGTGGGCACATTTTACTCCTTTCACCCTAACAAAGTGGACAGATTTTACTCCTCCAACCCCAACAAAGTGGGCACATTTTACTCCTTTCACCCTAACAAAGTGGACAGATTTTACTCCTCCAACCCTAACAAAGTGGACAGATTTTACTCCTCCAACCCCAACAAAGTGGACAGATTTTACTCCTCCAACCCCAACAAAGTGGGCACATTTTACTCCTTTCACCCTAACAAAGTGGACAGATTTTACTCCTCCAACCCCAACAAAGTGGGCACATTTTACTCCTTTCACCCTAACAAAGTGGACAGATTTTACTCCTCCAACCCTAACAAAGTGGACAGATTTTACTCCTCCAACCCCAACAAAGTGGACAGATTTTACTCCTCCAACCCCAACAAAGTGGGCACATTTTACTCCTTTCACCCTAACAAAGTGGACAGATTTTACTCCTCCAACCCCAACAAAGTGGACAGATTTTACTCCCCCAACCCCAACAAAGTGGGCACATTTTACTCCTTTCACCCTAACAAAGTGGACAGATTTTACTCCTCCAACCCTAACAAAGTGGACAGATTTTACTCCTCCAACCCCAACAAAGTGGACAGATTTTACTCCTCCAACCCCAACAAAGTGGGCACATTTTACTCCTTTCACCCTAACAAAGTGGACAGATTTTACTCCTCCAACCCCAACAAAGTGGACAGATTTTACTCCTCCAACCCCAACAACCTGGAGAGATTTGATTCTTCACTGGGTAGCGATAAGAGAGACATGACGGCCACTGACTAACAAAATGAAAATACCAAGCATTTCTCTTTTCCGTTTCCATGGTAACAATGGCTGTGCGACGGGAAGGATTAGAGGATACCAGGGCAATTTGTTTAGTATTATTTATACTTATTACGTCATCAATAGCCGTGCTGGGTGGCGTATGCGACCACAGCTCCAGGTCTCGTGTTTATGACGACTGTTTTCTGTTGCTGATGATCCCCATTTGACAGACGTTGCGTCACAACCAACCAACTCACTCGTCTACCAACTTGTCAAGCACTGACTAGCCGTAAAGCAATTCCATCCAAATCTATACTACTTGTCCAACCAAGATGTGATTGCTTGCGTTCGCCCGATGACTAAAGGAGTACACCTCTTCGTCATCCGTCCTTAAAAGGACGTTAAGTGGGCGTGTCTACGTTGTGTTGTGGTTTGCAGCATAACTGTGATATTTGCGCCCTTCGGCCCAAAACATCCGACTTCAGCATGACATTTTTGAGTACCAGGTTGTCTTCCCACTTCGATCCCTACTCGCTTGGCCAGACTAGACAAGTTAGTATGTTACTAGAGGCACCACGGAGAGGTGGAGCAGGGTCTGGATGGTTCTGGTTCACCGATCCTGGCGCAAGCCATCAGCTGTGGGTCGCTGACAACTTTCAGCTCTGGTGCTGTGAGGCGCAACTTTGTCTCCAACCAAGATTTTAAAATAGACCGTTTTTATACTGGTCAACTTAGAACTGTCATGAAATGGAGAGAGAGAGAGGGGAGAGAGAGAGAGAGAGAGAGAGAGAGAGAGAGAGAGAGAGAGAGAGAAAGGGTGAAAGAAAGCGAGAGTGAGAGAGCGCGAATCCAACGAAAGAAAACTGCACTCTTAATTTGAAAAAAAAGAGCTTTTGTTCATGAGTTTAGGCATTATATGTGTTTTAAAAACATAAATTTAATTACATATTTATGCATTGGCAATAATGTGGCTCCATGCATATAAGCTCGAGCTCAGGTCTAATCGCATACACTCCTCTAAAATAAACATATTAATCAAGCCGCGTTCTCAATCCTTATCAACCTAATGACTGTCTGAACACAAAGTAAACGGTCTACTTTGAGTCACGATGCGCTAATTGCCAGTTTGGTTTAGTACGCGACCTGGCGTGTTGTCTTCCTGTTCTGTTATCTGCTTACCCAGGCTGATAAAAACCTGGCCAGCCCCATTGTTTTCCATTGAAAGGTCAAGAAACTTTGGAAATATGAGCCAACTCATTAAACACCAGGCCCAACTGGCATTGCAAATCGAATGTACTACGTTGATTAAAAGAAAAAAAAATACGTTCGTGCAATTCCTCAAGATCTTAGCAATTTTACTGATCTTTTAACAAATTATAATTCAGAATATAATTTATAGAGAAATTATAATTAACATTAGGTAACTTAGCTCAGTGGTTAGTGAACTGGACTACAAAGGACAAGGGGTAGGGTTCGATCCAACCGACGACTTCCGGGTTCACCCAGCCTTAAATGGGTACCGGATTTTTTTCTGGGAAAGTAAAGCAGCACGGGCGTAATACCGACCACATTACCCCAAAAAATCATGTGCTGAAGGTCTGTAAAATATAGGGTCACTAACACCATATTTCCCTATATGCCACTTGGCGTGACGGGGGTACTTTACTTTACTTTTTATTAGGTAACTTGCGACTAAGGAGGTTGGTCGATGGCTTAACAAGCTGTCATTGTAAAATGTATTGTTATGGAAACAGACCATAGATTTTAGAAGCAGTGATCTCCAAAATATGCGCCATTTTGGCACGCAAGGTTTCTGTTTTTGAGATTGTGGTTCTGCCCTATGTGCCGTCTTCGGCTCGAAAGGACAATAGATAGATAGAGAACTTGCAATTGCAAGTTCGGTAACTTCCTAGGATTATGATGACATTTCTTTAAAGTTAATTTTAATGTTAGGTCAATCCTTTTGTATGGCTGTAAAGCATGGAGAACAGCAACAAGGATAACCACGTAGGTAGTCTTTCAATTACACTCGAAGAAGGCGGGTTCGAACCCCGGTGTGGTAAAACGTTTTCTTTTCTTTCTATCGGTGGTGAAATAAAAACTCAGACCCATACACCTCGCGACGACAGAACTGGACAAGTGGATTTTATTCTCCAGTCCTGTAAGTACACCCCCCCCCTCCCCAAGACTCCAGTATTGGGAAAATGCCAGAAAGATATATATTTTTTAATGACACAAGTTTGTGCGGAATAAAAGAATAGAAATTGCAGGGCACAAATATTAACATGGGAAAATAACAGACAAATACCGGTGGGAAAAAAAGGGATGAGACAAAGACAATGACACTAAACAAGATACTCACAGCGGAAGGCAAAGGAAATTATTACAATTACACAACAGGTTCTGTTCTGGAATCATCAGGGGAGAAAACAATAGGGGAAAGTCAAATACACTTTGAGAAGAAAGACGGAAACAGAGATAGAGAAGATGAGGGTTGGGGGAAGGGCGGAAGACGTGAAGCGATTTTAAGAGAATAGCATCAAATAGAACGGCTTGGAAAGTGATTGTTGAAGAAAAAAACGGGAAAATATAATAGGGAGACTAGAAGAGACGAGACGGGAAAATATAATAGGGAGACTAGAAGAGACTCAACAGAGAAGGGAAAATATAATAGGGAGACTAGAAGAGACTCAACAGAGACGGGAAAATATAATAGGGAGACTAGAAGAGACTCAACAGAGAAGGGAAAATATAATAGGGAGACTAGAAGAGACTCAACAGAGACGGGAAAATATAATAGGGAGACTAGAAGAGACTCAACAGAGAAGGGAAAATATAATAGGGAGACTAGAAGAGACTCAACAGAGACGGGAAAATATAATAGGGAGACTAGAAGAGACTCAACAGAGACGGGAAAATATAATAGGGAGACCAAATAGTTTATGCCGAAACATCGATAGCAGATGGTCCCATTGCGGAGTTTTAAAAATACATGGGACCAGCAAGAACTAGCAATAAAAAGCCTGAGAAGTGGTTTCTGTCTTCAGCGCTGTCTCAAGCCCAAAATAAAGGATGTCAGTAACGACCGTGAATACGGGAATATCAAAATAGAAATTAATACCACAGCCCGGCTTGTTCGTTATGATGACCTAGAGTACAAACAAAACATGACATCATCATCATCATCATCTTCTTCGTCGTCTTTCCGTCCTCATTTGCCTTTCAACGTCGAGGTTTTGCGGTATTTTGCTCTTCTATTCGCCTCTGCTGCTGTTATTTATGTTTCCTAGTGTTTCTAGTCTTCCGTCAATCCATCTTTTCCGTGGTCGCCCCTTGGGTTTGGTGTTCTCGCAATGTTTACTGAAGGGTCCGTGAGAGGCAAGAAATACATTTTAAATTGTGCTGGTCTCTAGTGCAGTGACGTCAGTCCCTAATAATCAATCAATCAATAACATGTACAATAAACATAACATTGTATCTATCAGGTAAATTTGTAAAGGTAGGAAACCCCCCCCAAAAAAAAAATAAAAGTTTCGGTCAAAAATCCTCATCAGATGCAAAACAAAATATACGATACAACAAATAAACACGACAGGTAAATAATATTTAAAAATAAACCAATAAAATATAAACACGAAAGCCAAAGACCGATGTAAACAATGGCGGAATGAAACTAATCAATATCAGTCTTTTTATAATCATTTTTTTTTCTTATCTCCCCCTACCTCATAACCCTGAAGGTGGTTAGGGCACCACTGACAGACTGTCTCCATCAGTCTATGACATTACATGACATTGTTTTACACGAATTATGACTATGCTAAGATAATTGATGTCAAGTGAAATGTGTTCTTTCTTGCGTGAAGTTGAAAGAATATAAACTGTTGTGTTATATTATTGTTCCTTCTATCTATCTATTGACCTTTCGAGCCGTTGCCAGCCCAAAGGCCGTAGGCCAAGATACTCCTCTTATCTAATTTTTTATTCTAGCAGTTTTCTTTTTAAAGATATTTTATCAAATCTCGCCATTTGTGTCTGTTCTGTGCAAGCAGCTCTATCTCATTGAGGGAGCCGATTCCTACTGCTCTTGCCTCTCTCATCAATGTTCTTCTCGGTGTCTCTCTTGGTCTTCTTCTTTTCCTCTTACCTGTTGTTTTCCATTGTTGCTCAGTTAAAAAAAAAAATCTTTACGACACTTAGTATCGTTGCTGGTGTATGTCGGGGGGCTCACGATAGAACCAGAGGGATAAAGGCCGCTTGGTCAAAGCAGTCGCCACGTCGTGTGAGACTGGATTTTTATTTCACTTTATCTTTTGTACCCACTTTAGCTTTTTATTTCTATCTTTTTCCCATTCTGACCACGGTCCACGACACAGGGAAGTCATTTTTCTTTTCTTTAACCAGTTTCGATTATTTTGTTTTGTTTAGTTACTAGTTAGCTATGTAGGATTAGTTTTATTTACTTACATATCTGTGTGTGCGTGCTGTTTGTTTGTTCCTGCTGAAGGCCTATTGAGCCGAAACTTCGTTCAAATCTGTGTCGTCTACTAATCATGTAAAGCTTTTACCATACCATTTTTTTCTATTTTTTTTTTCAATTCTCCCTTATATTACTGCAGCTTCGCATTTTTATGCATTCATTTGCATTTCTTTGCCTTAACCCCATTTTATTTCATCCCCGATATAAAATATCCTTACAAATAGAATAGATCATTTTCTTAATGTTCATTAATAAATTATTTTTTTTTCATGTATTCGTTTAGTCGACGCCCCTTAATCTGAGGTGCCAACTGGCACATTCAGGGTACGCTGGGAAAATAATAACGGAACAATGGTGCGGATTTGAACAGAGCAAGCCAAATTAAAATTCAATTATTAACAACAATGCAACGAACTATTACATCGTAGTAATGTTGCTTTTTTGTGTACGTGCGATGGATTTGTAAACTAGTCAAGAAATGAGAGAAAGACATTTCATCGGTGTTATAAAAACCAATTCTGACTTATGGAACCGAATCATGGACAGTAGACAAACAGCTGAAATGACGAATAGAGCCCACAGAGATTAGATTTCTTAGAAGGATGTACAGAGTTCCTGAATAGCTAAATAAGACCAACGAGTACATTCACAAAGAGACCAGCACAAAAAAGGGCGCCTAAAAAAAACATCAAAATGAAACAATTTACATTTTTCGGGTACATCATGACAAGAGAAAAGCTGGAATATTTGGTTACAACTGGCAAAATGCAGGGAAAAGAAATCGCAAACAAAAACAGCAATGATACTAGACAGCTTAGTTCGCTAGCACGGTAAGCAGTCAACAATAGATTAGATACAATACACTGTGGACACAGAACTTTGGAAGGACATGATCGTCTACGACAATCGGTAAGGTACATGTTGATGATGGTGCTATATTTACATGGATTGTTGTGCACAGTGTATTTTGAATACTCTCTCTCTCTCTCTCTCTATATATATATCTATATATATATATATATATATATATATATATATATATCGACACGCAACCTTCCCCCACCCCGCCCCTTGTTACATTCACTTTAATATTCAAATTGCCTTTTAATCCAGCTACTATGAATTTTTTTTTTTTTTTGCACATGCAGAACGCGTAAACTTGAAACAATAACAACACTATTAATTGCATTACAAACAGTTGCTGAGATGAATAGTACCATTTCTGAATATGGGGGTGGGTGTCCAGGGGGGGGGGGTTGGTAGGTAAGTTAGGGAGCAGTCGTTTAATTATTTAACTGTTTACAATTTGTGATGAACGGTCTAACAATGGAGTTCGTGTCAGCGTACACTATTCCAAGGTTTAGAGGAACGCTGCTCTTATAAATGTGGTTTCCTCTTAATCTTTCGCCTAACCGCAAATACAACAGTTTCTATTAAATGTTGGCAGACTATCTCATACTTCTCCCGCTGTATACTCGTCAGTTTTCACTTGCTTGTCGCTGAATAATTTTGTCGATTTGTTCAATTGTTTTCTTTCCAGGAATGTATACATGCTTCTTCTATTATACACTCGAAGTGATTATAACCACTTGAGTTTTAAAACAATGAAGTCGTTAAAAGTTAAACATTGCACCCCGAAAACACTCAGATTTGCCAATCTTTGATCAAAAGATCAAATGTTACGAGCATTAACTATTAAATTAATACTCATACGTTAATATTTACTTGTGTGTGTGTGTGACGTCATAAATTAAAACCATCAAATATCAATTTTAAGTGCGACGTCAAGCTTCTAAGATTATCCCTGAAATGCCTTTTTGAGTTTGAATCAAACAGCCGCCAATGCCGGTGATAGTTTAGTTGCATTGTTTATTTATTTATTTTTTTTTTATAACTTGAATAGGACACTAACTACTCTGGTTGGTACGATGATTAGACCAGATTTTAGGTTATTGTGTTAACATATGTGGTTAGAAATGCAATATTCAAAATCAAGTTTCAATTTAGCCAATCCTTGCAACAATTATTGTTATCAGCATTACTCTAAGATACAATGAAGATGAACATTGACTAACGAAGGCACCCAATATCGGTCGGTGTAAAAAAAAATTTTTAATTTAAAAAAAAAACCACTTTGTGTGTTAGGAGTGTGCAACGATGATGACCCGCAAATAACTCAATACTATTTTGTATGTTCGGAGTGTGCAACGATGATTACCCGCAAATAATTCAATACTATTTTATATGTTCGAAGTGCAACGATTGTAACGGGGGTTTTTGGTTACACTCAGCCTTCACGACTGGACTCTAAATGTAACCTGTGGATTAGTTACACGCTGTTATGACTTGTACACTCGTAAACTGTAACTGGACACTCGCACACTTGGTGAAAGACCCGGTGTTGTTGTGGACTGTAAACACAGTTAGAACCTGGAAAGCTCCGTACCAACCAGGTCGTAGAATGTAACCGTTGTTGTTTACACGCTCTGGAAACCACTGGAAACTACTATTCGTGCTGTTTCGTCCCAAATGTTTGTCTGCAACGCAAGTATTCAGCCCTACCCTATCCGAGAGATACTTGTCTTAACAGGAAAAAATACAGATACACTATGTATTTCCGAGCTGTGATCGCGGCCCTATGTTATAGTCATGAGAACACCTGCACGAAAAGACATTGCCTCGAAGCTAATTTTTTTAGTTAGCTGAGTTGCAGTGTTCCCTAGCGTTTGGCTTTTCCTGGCAAGGCGCTGTGCCACTAAGTACGGGTTCGATCCTGCTTTGGTCCATACTTTTTTCTGTTGTTGATTATTTGTCATTTTTTCCGAGTGCTGTATACATACATCTTCCTCTGAATTGATTCGCTGATTATCGCCTCGGAAGTTTCCCTTTATATATATTATTCATTTATTATTATTTGTCTCTAGAAGACACTACAACTTGTCTAGTCTGCCCACCTACCAGGTAGTAAACCTTGGATGGTAAACAGCGTCTCCTACAATTTCTGGAATGTACCCAACGTACATTGGAGCATGCTTGGCATTGGTAACCGAATAGTTGTTCACTGGAGAGTCTGGTATCACTGACCCTCTTCTTCGCGACAACTTCCACTTCGATTATCACCACAGCGTCACGACTGGATGGAACTAGGTAATGACTTCACAATGAAGTCTCTCGTCACCTGAACAGCAACTTTACTTCAACATCTTCAGAATATATCTACAAGCCCAACGGTTTGACACCCCGCTCGGCCTTCACAGTTTCTGTTAAGGCAATCACAACTTCTGTTTGACTATATCACTCCATGTTATCACTCCATGTTATCACTCTCTCAGTCTAATCTATCTAATACTCCTAACGAATAAACGTGGCTTCTGGTCTTCTACATAACTACCTCTACCGTGGCCACAACTACTAACTAACATAGAGAATCTCTTCTGGATGGCTTCTAGCTATTCATCACTACTAACTTTCAGCTTGAGCTCACTATGACTATTAGGCTAACACCTAACTTACGGGGTAATCTCCCTCTCCTCAGCTACCTGTCCATTTCTCCTAGAGAGCTCCTTTCTAACACTCTGCAGTCGCTTAATTCGCCCACCAGCCAATCAAAAATCACTTCCTTAATCCACATCCAATGGATTCTTTCAACTTTATCTACTCACTTCCCTATGTTTATCAATATTTCCAGTCACGAGATTCTTCTCCCTACTCTAAACACCGTTCTACCCAGACTTCTCGTGACTGTCTCTATGTTTCTTAACTCTCTTCATACCGTCCCCTATTATCTTTATTTTCTTTCATTCCCCTCTCCTCCTGACACGATGATGACCCGTAAATAACTCTATACCATTTTTAATTAAAACAGTCAGCTGTGCACTTCAATCAAGCATTATTCATTGAAACAAAACTGCGGTGCGCCCATCATAGTATCCGCCCATCATAGTATCAGGTCACTAATTATAAACACAGTTTGTAATCCATCTTTCTCTTCAGCGTTCACCCGACAACTGCAACTCTCCACCACCAACCCTTAGAAGGTTGGTAAGTCAACATTGATAGGTTGGTAAGTCGACATTGATAGGTTGGTAAGTCAACATTGATAGGTTGGTAAGTCAACATTGATAGGTTGGTAAGTCGACATTGATAAGCTGGTAAGTCAACATTGATAGGTTGGTAAGTCAACATTAATAGGTTGGTAAGTCGACATGATAGGTTGGTAAGTCGACATTGATAGGTGTAAGTCGACATTGATAGGTTGGTAAGTCGACATTGATAGGTTGGTAAGTCAACATTGATAGGTTGGTAAGTCAACATTGATAGGTTGGTAAGTCAACATTAATAGGTTGGTAAGTCAACATTGATAGGTTGGTAAGTCGACATTGATAGGTTGGTAAGTCAACATTGATAGGTTGGTAAGTCAACATTGATAAGCTGGTAAGTCAACATTGATAAGTTGGTAAGTCGACATTGATAGGTTGGTAAGTCGACATTGATAGGTTGGTAAGTCAACATTGATAGGTTGGTAAGTCAACATTGATAGGTTGGTAAGTCAACATTGATAGGTTGGTAAGTCGACATTGATAGGTTGGTAAGTCAACATTGATAGGTTGGTAAGTCAACATTGATAGGTTGGTAAGTCAACATTGATAAGTTGGTAAGTCAACATTGATAGGTTGGTAAGTCGACATTGATAGGTTGGTAAGTCAACATTGATAGGTTGGTAAGTCAACATTGATAAGCTGGTAAGTCAACATTGATAGGTTGGTAAGTCAACATTGATAGGTTGGTAAGTCAACATTGATAGGTTGGTAAGTCAACATTGATAGGTTGGTAAGTCAACATTGATAGGTTGGTAAGTCAACATTGATAGGTTGGTAAGTCAACATTGATAGGTTGGTAAGTCAACATTGATAAGTTGGTAAGTCAACATTGATAGGTTGGTAAGTCA
The DNA here is from genome assembly GCA_032433765.1 of Megaustenia siamemsis. Lineage (NCBI taxonomy): Eukaryota > Metazoa > Mollusca > Gastropoda > Stylommatophora > Ariophantidae > Megaustenia > Megaustenia siamemsis. Next base: position 83,986,804 of record JAVIAB010000139.1, read on the forward strand.
ACATTGATAGGTTGGTAAGTCGACATTGATAGGTTGGTAAGTCGACATTGATAGGTTGGTAAGTAGACATTGATAGGTTGGTAAGTCGACATTGATAGGTTGGTAAGTCGACATTGATAGGTTGGTAAGTCGACATTGATAGGTTGGTAAGTCGACATTGATAGGTTGGTAAGTCGACATTGATAGGTTGGTAAGTCGACATTGATAGGTTGGTAAGTCGACATTGATAGGTTGGTAAGTCGACATTGATAGGTTGGTAAGTCGACATTGATAGGTTGGTAAGTCGACATTGATAGGTTGGTAAGTCGACATTGATAGGTTGGTAAGTCGACATTGATAGGTTGGTAAGTCGACATTGATAGGTTGGTAAGTAGACATTGATAGGTTGGTAAGTAGACATTGATAGGTTGGTAAGTAGACATTGATAGGTTCGTAAGTCAACATTGATAGGTTGGTAAGTCGACATTGATAGGTTGGTAAGTAGACATTGATAGGTTGGTAAGTCAACATTGATAGGTTGGTAAGTCGACATTGATAGGTTGGTAAGTAGACATTGATAGGTTGGTAAGTAGACATTGATAGGTTGGTAAGTCAACATTGATAGGTTGGTAAGTCGACATTGATAGGTTGGTAAGTCAACATTGATAGGTTGGTAAGTCGACATTGATAGGTTGGTAAGTCGACATTGATAGGTTGGTAAGTCGACATTGATAGGTTGGTAAGTCGACATTGATAGGTTGGTAAGTCAACATTGATAGGTTGGTAAGTCGACATTGATAGGTTGGTAAGTCGACATTGATAGGTTGGTAAGTCGACATTGATAGGTTGGTAAGTCGACATTGATAGGTTGGTAAGTAGACATTGATAGGTTGGTAAGTAGACATTGATAGGTTGGTAAGTCAACATTGATAGGTTGGTAAGTCGACATTGATAGGTTGGTAAGTCGACATTGATAGGTTGGTAAGTAGACATTGATAGGTTGGTAAGTCGACATTGATAGGTTGGTAAGTAGACATTGATAGGTTGGTAAGTCAACATTGATAGGTTGGTAAGTCGACATTGATAGGTTGGTAAGTCAACATTGATAGGTTGGTAAGTCAACATTGATAGGTTGGTAAGTCAACATTGATAGGTTGGTAAGTCAACATTGATAGGTTGGTAAGTCGACATTGATAGGTTGGTAAGTCAACATTGATAGGTTGGTAAGTCGACATTGATAGGTTGGTAAGTAGACATTGATAGGTTGGTAAGTCGACATTGATAGGTTGGTAAGTAGACATTGATAGGTTGGTAAGTCGACATTGATAGGTTGGTAAGTCGACATTGATAGGTTGGTAAGTCGACATTGATAGGTTGGTAAGTCGACATTGATAGGTTGGTAAGTAGACATTGATAGGTTGGTAAGTAGACATTGATAGGTTGGTAAGTCGACATTGATAGGTTGGTAAGTCAACATTGATAGGTTGGTAAGTCAACATTGATGCGTTGTATTGTGCTTTGTAGCATGGCTTCTATTGGCTTACATTTTTCGGCCCAACGCATCTGACATCACAACGTTCTTCATCACTGGTTTGCCTTCCCTCTTTGATCACCACTTGCATATCCACACGGCGTTTTTTTTTATCACGGGGTTGCCTGCCCTCTTTGATCATCACTCGCATGGCCAGACAGGTTATTCTATTACCATGAGTACCACTCATGGGTGAAGTAAGGGAACCTGATCATCTTGGGTTGTTTGCCGAGCATAGATACATACTCACCTGTAAGTCACTGATCACTCTGACCCAGACGCTGGTCGGCATCCCCCGCCCCCAATTTTTAACCTGATATGCTCTGGCACCTTTCCCCGAATGCAGAGAAAATCTAGGTAACAGTCTATTGGCTACTGGTTAAACTGCCAACAATCTCCGTATCCACTTCTGAAGAAAAAAAAAAATGTGTACTTCCTCCTCATTGCTATTTCACAAATCTCCCGGCTTAGCTCTATAGGCAGTCTTCTGGTCTAGGTACATCTTATTGCCAATTTCAATTCCATGGTTTCATTCACAGAATTGACCATAAGCCAATTTAGTTTTTAGTGTGTGTGTGTGTGTGTGTGTGTGTGTGTGTGTGTGTGTGTGTGTGTGTGTGTGTGTGTGTGTGTGTGTGTATATATAAGGAGACCGCGGTCTAATATAACCTATATTACACTATTTTAGGTTAAATAGATCGTAGCTAAAATAATGAAAAGTGAAAAAAAAATGAAAGAGAACTACTAAACACAATTCAAACAAGACAAATGAGATTTTGGAGGCATGTTAGAAGAAAGTCATAACTAAAAGTAATATCGGAAGGGAAAAGACAAGGTAAAAGAGGCAGGGACTGACTACGACTAGTATAGACGAGTAACATAAAAAAAATGGATAAGTCAGCCTATGACAATCTGCACCATCAAACTAGAGGAAGCCGCGATAGCTCAGTGGTTAGTGCACTGGACTACAAAGGACAAGGGGTAGGGTTCGATCCCAACCGACGGCTACCGGGTTCACCCAGCCTTAAATGGGTACCGGATTTTTTTCTGGGAAGGTAAAGCGGCACGGGTGTAATACTGACCACATTACCCCGAAAATCAGGTGCTGAAGGTCTGTAAAATGTATGGTCACTAACACCATATTCCCTATACGCCACTTGGCGTGACGGGGGTACTTTACTTTTTTTTTTTTTTTTTTTTTTTTTTTTTAAATCATCAAACTAAGAGACAGAGCGGAATGGCGCTCCTTGGTAACCAACCTTCGATACGGAGACAGCACTCATTGAATAAATGGGATGAGTAGTAGCGGCGGCGGCAGTAGTAGTAGTAGTAGTAGCAGTAGTAGTAGTAGTAGTAGTAGTAGTAGTAGTAGTAGTAGCAGTAGTAGTAGTAGTAGTAGTAGCAGCAGCAGTAGTAGTAGTAGTAGTAGTAGTAGTAGTAGTAGTAGTAGTAGTAGTAGTAGTAGTAGTAGTAGTAGTAGCAGCAACACTTGGCCCGCGGGCTGAAATCAATCGCCAAATGTTTATGACGTTTACAGCTCCGTGAGCATGGGCTGTTGTGGGTAAAATGACGTCACTCGTTTATATTTCGTATAAATGAAGACGTCGCAAACTTTGGGAGTTTCCTGGATCTCCCTCTCAGCCAAAAAGGCCTTATTAAAATTGTAGATGGTTGCGGGATTTATAGATGATTGACGAAATTCTACTCACAACCGCCTCTGCGCGTAAAGCTGAATACGTTCCGCAAGTTGGGGGTTTTCGGGGTTTCCCTTTCAACTCTCACTTCTATAGATGGCGATATGATGAAACACCAGAATAGCTTATCACTGGACTACTTGCTTCTACGCGGCGGTGAACAAAGAAACATGGGAAATATCAATAACAGTGTGATAAAGTAACTTTGGTAACAGTTAAACACAGGGGAAATATCAATAACGGTGCGATAAAGTAACTTTCTATCTATCTATCTATTGACCTTTCGAGCCGTAACCGGCCCATAGGGCGTAGACCAAGATACACCTTCTCCTAAATGAATTTTTGTTCTAGCAGTTTTCTTTTAAAGATATTTTATCAAATCTCGCCATCTGTCTCTGTTCTGTGCAAGCAGTTCTATCTCATTGAGGGAGCCGATTCCTGCTGCTCTTGCCTCTCTCATCAATGTTCTTCTCAGTGTCTCCCTGGGTCTTCCTCTTTTTCTTTTACCTGTTGTTTCCCATATGAGGGCTTGCTTTGCTATTCGATTATTATCTCTTCTCATCACATGTCCAACGTATGACCATCGTCTTTTCTTTATTACTGAAGATATTAGTGGTTGATTGGCGATTTCTCTAATTTCCTCGTTTGTTTTGAATTCGTTCCATTCTATACCAAGTATTTTCCTTAGACATTTATTTTCGAATGCGTTCAACTTTGTTTCTATATCTCTTGTTGTTTTCCAGCTTTCACACGCATACGTAAGGGTTGATAGTACATTTGATTTGAATAGCCTAAGTTTTGTGTTTGTGCTAATGAGTTTTGATTTCCACAACTTTTCAAGGCTTCTGAAAGACATTGCTGCTTTAGCCAGTCTGATTCTAATTTCTTTGCTCGTATCCCCTTCTCGATCAATGTGACTTCCAAGATAGATAAAGTGATCGATCTCTTCTACTGGTTTGTTTTCCATGTATATTTTGTCACTTGTTGGAATTAAACTTTTCATGACTTTAGTCTTTTCATGATTGACCTCAAGCCCAATTTTGCTGGCTATTGATGATAGTTCATTTGTGTTTTCCTGCATCGTTTTTATCTGACTGCTGATGAGAACTATGTCATCAGCAAAGTCGAGGTCTTCCAAATGGTCTCCTTGTATCCATTCGATGCCTTTATTACCAGTGCAGCATTTCTTCATTATGAAGTCTATAACAATTCCAAATAACAAGGGCGATAAAATACACCCTTGTTTAACCCCAGTTTCTATTGGGAAACATTCGCTCAGTCCTTCTTCTGTTCGAACTGCACATGTGTAACCATCATACATGTCTTTGATAATATTTATGATTTTTGATGGTAAACCATATTGCTTCAGAATTTTCCACAAAGAATCTCTATGAATACTATCAAATGCTTTTTTGAAGTCGATAAAGTTAAGTACAAAAGGTTTTTGCTTTTCAATGTGTTCCTCCAATATAAGTCGTAGAGTGAAAATGTGGTCAAGACAGCTTCTCCCTTTTCTAAACCCAGCCTGTTCTTCACGCATTACTGTATCTATTGAATCCTTTATTCTATTTAGGATGATTTTACAGAATAACTTTGAGGCAACTGACAAAAGTGTCACGCCTCTCCAGTTGTTACAATCTCTAAGATTGCCCTTTTTTGGGATCTTAACAATGATTCCTTTTTTCCATTTATGAGGCGTCTTCTCTGTTTTCCAAATGATGTTGAACATTTTTTGGAGATGTATTAAATTATGGCTATCAATTGCCTTGAGGATCTCAGCTGTTAACTTATCCTCTCCAGCAGCCTTGTTATTGGAACATATATATATAAAGTAACTTTGGTAACAGTTAATTAAACACAGGGGAAGTAATAACGGTGTGATAAAGTAACTTTGGTAACAGTTAAACACAGGGGAAATATCAATAACGGTGCGATAAAGTAACTTTGGTAACAGTTAAACACAGGGGAAATATCAATAACGGTGTGATAAAGTAACTTTGGTAGTTAAACACAGGGGAAATATCAATAACGGTGCGATAAAGTAACTTTGGTAACAGTTAAACACAGGGGAAATATCAATAACGGTGCGATAAAGTAACTTTGGTAGTTAAACACAGGGTAAATATCAATAACGGTGTGATAAAGTAACTTTGGTAACAGTTAAAGACAGGGGAAATATCAATAACGGTGCGATAAAGTAACTTTGGTAGTTAAACACAGGGTAAATATCAATAACGGTGCGATAAAGTAACTTTGGTAGTTAAACACAGGGTAAATATCAATAACGGTGTGATAAAGTAACTTTGGTAACAGTTAAAGACAGGGGAAATATCAATAACGGTGTGATAAAGTAACTTTGGTAGTTAAACACAGGGGAAATATCAATAACGGTGTGATAAAGTAACTTTGGTAACAATGTTGAAGAAAGAGGCAGGAAAATAATAAGAGATCCACCATTGTATTAGATAACTTTTGGAACAATAATTCAAGAGATCCACCATTGTATTAGATAACTTTTGGAACAATAATTCAAGAGATCCACCGTTGTATTAGATAACTTATGGAACAATAGGATTATACTACTCAAGTTGAAAGCAAAACCATTCGACATAGCAATAATACAGACATATGCACCTATTCAAGACTACACAGATGAACAAATAGAGGCATACTATGAAGACCTAAATAAAGTTATGAAGCAAGTGAAATCTTCAGACATCTTGATTGTAATGGGTGACATGAACGCTAAAGTAGGAAAAGGTAGATATAAGACAATTATAGGAAATCATGGTTTAGGAAAAAGAAATGACAGAGGAGAAAGATTAATACAATTCTGTGAAGAAAACAGGCTGATAATATGTAACACCTACTTTGAGCAAGAGAAAAGGAAACTATACACATGGAAAAGCCCTGGAGATAGGAAGAGGAATCAAATAGATTACATAATGATAAAAGAAAGGTTCCGTAACAGCGTAAAGAAAGCCAAAACCTACCCAGGAGCAGATATTAATTCTGATCACAATCCTGTAATGATTAAAATGAAAATCAAACTAAAGAGAAACAAGCAAAAATCTGATTCATCAACAAACCCACTCGACATAACAGCTTTAAATCAAAAAGATATTAAAGATACCTATACAATACAAGTAAAGAACACATACCAGAAGCTGCTAGAGGAAGGAATTGAACAATACAGAAGAGAAAATCCTGATGAAAAAGTAACAACCAAATGGCAATGCATAAAGAAAAGCATACACAAAGCCTGCGACACCTTACCCAAAAGAGAAAAGAACAAAAAAAACAAAAATGGATAACTAACACCATCTTAGAAAAAAATGGAAGAAAGGAGACAAGCGAAGAACACTGCCCAATACAATAAAATAGATAATGAGATACGCAAAATGTGCAAAAAGGCAAAAGAAGACTGGCTCAGCCAAAAATGTAGAGAAATAGAAACTATGGAAAGCAAACAAGACCTAAGAGGAATGCACACAGAAATAAAGAGAATGACTAATAAAAATAAAAAAGCCACAGAAGGTGGATGCATTGCAGACAAAAAAGGAAAAATGCTAACAGACAATAAGGATATCATAGATAGATGGCAGGAATATATAACAGAACTATTTCATGATCAAAGGGACAAGAAACCAGTTATAAAATGTACATCAGGCTATAAAATCTTAAAATCTGAGGTGGAAAAAGCTATAAAAACAATGAAAAGGGGAAAAGCAGCAGGACCTGAAAGCATACAGATAGAGATGATACAGGCACTTGAAGATTTTGGCATTGAAGTGATTACAGACATATGCAACGACATATAGCACACAGGATACATACCAAATGAACTAAAAACATCAACTTTCATTGCATTGCCTAAAAAGAATGGTGCAGTTGAATGCAGTGACTTTAGAACAATAAGCCTAATGAGCCATGTTACAAAAATCTTGCTAAAAGTTATACAAGGAAGGATTCAGAATAAAATCAATACTGAATTAGATGAGCAGCAATTTGGATTTAGGAAAAATAGCGGGACAAAAGAAGCCATATTCTGCATGAGAACATTAATCGAAAAATACACAGAAGTAAACAAACCAATATATGCCTGCTTCATAGACTACACCAAAGCTTTTGATAGAGTACACCACAAACAACTTATAGAATGCCTAAAAGAGATACATCTAGATGACATGGATATACGACTAATATGCAATCTATACTGGGAGCAAACAGCAATAATAAAATATAACAAAGAGTTCTCTACACCCATTGATATAAAAAGAGGAGTAAGACAAGGATGCATCCTATCACCAAGCTTGTTCAATCTATACACTGAGCAAATCTTTAAAAACATCATAGAGATGCCAGGCCTACAAATTAATGGAAAGATAATCAATAACCTAAGATATGCTGACGATACTGTACTACTAGCAGAAAATCCTAAAGACCTACAACAATTACTTAATGAAATAAACACGACAAGCAAAAAATATGGACTAGATATGAATATCAAAAAGACTAAAACTATGATCATAAACAAAGAAAATACTCAAAACCCACAAGTGGATATCAAAATTGAAGGAATAGACCTTGAGACAGTTCAGAACTATAACTACCTTGGACATACTATAACCAGTGATGGAAAATGTACAACTGAAATAAACAAAAGAATAGGAATGGCAAAAAGTAATTTTAATGTCATGAAGGACATACTAACATCAAAACAAATAACACCAGAGCTAAAACTAAGAATAGCAAAATGTTACATCTTCTCAATATTCCTATATGGTGCTGAAACATGGACATTAGACAAGAAAACAGAACAGAGAATTGAAGCCTTTGAAATGTGGATATATAGAAGAATAGGTAGAATTGGATGGAAGGAAAAGAAAACAAATGACAAAGTCTTAAAACAACTAAAAATGAAAAGAGAACTTCTGAACACAATTAGAACAAGACAAATGCGATTCTTAGGCCATGTTAAAAGACACAACAGCCTACTGAAAGTGATCCTGGAGGGGAAAATACAAGGTATAAGAGGCAGAGGCAGACCAAGATTAGCATGGACGAGTAACATCAAAAGATGGACAAATCAACCGATGACAACCTGCACCATCAAAGCAAGAGATAGAGCAAAATGGCGCTCCATGGTAGCCAACCTTCGTTGCGGAGACGGCACTCAATGATGATGATGATGGAACAATAATTCAAGAGATCCACCATTGTATTAGATAACTTATGGAACAATAATTCAAGAGATCCACCATTGTCTTAGATAACTTATGGAACAACAATTCAAGAGATCCACCATTGTATTAGATAACTTATGGAACAATAATTCAAGAGATCCACTATTGTATTAGATAACTTATGGAACAATAATTCAAGAGATCCACTATTGTATTAGATAACTTATGGAACAATAATTCAAGAGACCCACCATTACATAAGGTAACTTTCTGAACAATTTTTTTCCCAAATACCCATGACACTTTAATAAATGTGAACGATTACTTCAACATCCGTTAAAATTTAACGACTAGCTTAACGCCTACACAGCAAATTGTGGTACACTAAGAGTTAAAATATGTTTATCAGCAACATTTTTTTTTTTTTGGTGTTATCTGGAACAAGAAATGCGTGTCTTCGTCCTCTTAATACTGGATCAATCACCGGTATCAATTAACTAGATAGAGAAGTGCACAGACTAAAAGTACACCCCTGTGGAAAACTCGAATCAACTTTACAATCTATTAAATATATATCAAGGCGCTGCCTTAATAAAGAGGTCACGAAACTAACGATAAATGATAAAAACTTAATGAATTGCTAGATAAGAATGTAGAGCAAATAGCCGAGAGGTGGGTAAATATTAGGCTAGTGAGTAGTGAGTGATATGGTAGATTATAATTTACAGAAACTGTATGAGAATGTACAAGACGAATATGTTATGTTTGTTATTTTCTCAGCTATGTGTGGAAGTTGTATAATGGAAATGCATGGGTTTTACAATAGATTCAGACAGTTATGGGAGCCGCTATAGCTCAGTGGTTAGTGAACTGGACTACAAAGGACGAGGGGTAGGGTTCGATCCCAACCGACGGCTTCCGGGTTCACCCAGTCTTAAATGGGTACCGGTTTTTTATGGGAAAGTAAAGCGGCACGGGTGTAATACCGACCCCATTACCCAAAAATCATGTGCCGAAGATCTTTGTAAAATGTATGGTCACTAACACCACATCCCCTAAACGCCGCCACTTGGCGTGACGGAGGTACTTTACTTTACTTTTTTTGCAGACAGTTATGTGTGGAAGTTGTATAATGGAAATACGTGGGTTTTACGATAGATTCACACAGTCACGAAGATACAGACTTTCGTTAATGGATTTTTGTATGTACAGAATAAAGAGATAGAAAAGGCAGGACAAAATCGCTAACTTAGAACTATGGGAAAGTACCACACAATTACCAGTGGATAAAGAAATGAGACATGGACTTATGGTTATGGTAGGCTCCGGTATCACTGCCAACGAATTAAAATCCATAATTGCTCAACCACCTGTGCCAGTGGAATCATCCGAATTGTATCATCATCATGTGCCATACCGGTTGGCGTAGGTGATCATGTCCCTCCACAATCTTCTATCCACAGTGCATCGTATGAGTTCTGTTGTTGACTGCTTTCCGTGCCATGACTCTAAGCTATCCAGTATTTTCTCTCTTTGTCGTCCGCAATCTCTCTTTCCTTTTATTTTGCCAGTTGTAACCAAGTATTCCAACTTTCCTCTTCTCACGATGTGCCCGAAAAATATTGAATTCTATATTTCGCGTAAATGAATACATCACAAATATTACCAACAAGACAAGGACAATTAGGTTAAATGGATCACAACCCCGTGGAAGACAGCGGTTCTTTTTTTTTTTTTTTTATCCCCAAGGCAGGAGGACAAAGTGACGGCCAAAATATACCTGGTGAGGACAAGGAAAAGCAGAAATGAAGAAGACAGGGAAGACTAGGAGCGATCTTAGAACGGTAACAACGAAGGGCGGATTGGGAAGTGTTTGTTGAAGATCATGCTCTACGTTGGGAAGTGTTTGTTGAAGATCATGCTCTACGTTGGGAAGTGTTTGTTGAAGATCATGCTCTACGTTGGGAAGTGTTTGTTGAAGATCATGCTCTACGTTGGGAAGTGTTTGTTGAAGATCATGCTCTACGTTGGGAAGTGTTTGTTGAAGATCATGCTCTACGTTGGGAAGTGTTTGTTGAAGATCATGCTCTACGTTGGGAAGTGTTTGTTGAAGATCATGCTCTACGTTGGGAAGTGTTTGTTGAAGATCATGCTCTACGTTGGGAAGTGTTTGTTGAAGATCATGCTCTACGTTGGGAAGTGTTTGTTGAAGATCATGCTCTACGTTGGGAAGTGTTTGTTGAAGATCATGCTCTACGTTGGGAAGTGTTTGTTGAAGATCATGCTCTACGTTGGGAAGTGTTTGTTGAAGATCATGCTCTACGTTGGGAAGTGTTTGTTGAAGATCATGCTCTACGTTGGGAAGTGTTTGTTGAAGATCATGCTCTACGTTGGGAAGTGTTTGTTGAAGATCATGCTCTACGTTGGAAGTGTTTGTTGAAGATCATGCTCTACGTTGGGAAGTGTTGTTGAAGATCATGCTCTACGTTGGGAAGTGTTTGTTGAAGATCATGCTCTACGTTGGGAAGTGTTTGTTGAAGATCATGCTCTACGTTGGGAAGTGTTTGTTGAAGATCATGCTCTACGTTGGGAAGTGTTTGTTGAAGATCATGCTCTACGTTGGGAAGTGTTTGTTGAAGATCATGCTCTACGTTGGGAAGTGTTTGTTGAAGATCATGCTCTACGTTGGGAAGTGTTTGTTGAAGATCATCCTCTACGTTGGGAAGTGTTTGTTGAAGATCATGCTCTACGTTGGGAAGTGTTTGTTGAAGATCATGCTCTACGTTGGGAAGTGTTTGTTGAAGATCATGCTCTACGTTGGAAGTGTTTGTTGAAGATCATGCTCTACGTTGGGAAGTGTTTGTTGAAGATCATGCTCTACGTTGGGAAGTGTTTGTTGAAGATCATGCTCTACGTGGAGTTGAAAGGAAAAGAGAAGAAGTATATCAGAAGATGCGAAAGATAGAAATATCAGCGAAGAGCACTATGGAGAGACACAGCACGGAGGAAGTTCTATACGTGGATATCATCCTCACTTGACAATGGATGAGGTTTGACAGTTAATGGATCAAGTTTGGATTAAACCAGGAGACAAATAATAACAAGTGAATATTATTATAGAGGGAAACTTTCTAGGCGATAATCAGCGAATCAATTTAGAGGAAGAGGTATGTTTACAGCACTCGGAAAAAAATGACAAACAATCAACAACAGAAAAAAAAAACAAAGAACAATATATGGGCCGAAGCAGGATCGAACCCGTACTCAGTGACACAGCGCCTTGCCAGGAAAAGCCAAACGCTAGGGAACACTGCCACTCAGCTAATATTTTTTTTGGATTAAACCACTTGCACTCTATCGCAAAGCCACCGTGTTAATCACTACGCTACCGACACTTTCTATATATCTCACCCACTCATAACTCATGTGCATTCTCTATATAGCTCACCAAAACATAACTCATGTGCACTCTATATACATCCCACCAAATCAAACGTATGAACACTCTCTATATAGCTCACCACATTCTCATTCATGTGCATTCTCTATATATCTTATTAAATTATAACTCATGTGCCTTCTCTATATAGCTCGCTGAATCATAACTAATATATATTCTCTTAATATAGCTCACAACATCATAACTCACCAGCATCCACCATAAAGTTCACCAAATCATAACTCACGTGCATTCTCTATACAGTTAGCTCACTAACAACTAAGTTGAACCTCTATATAGTCTAACCATAACTCAATTTCATCATCATCATCAAGTACCGGTCCTGCTGGCGTGGGTGATCATGTCTCTCCACAACTTTCGATCTCGACAGTTATTTATCATTTCTGTTGTTGACTTTCCATTCTTTTAAGCTGTCTGGTTATCTTTTATCTTTGCTTCCCTCTATCTCTTCGTCCCTCAATTTCCCAAGTTGTTACAATATATTCCAGCTGTTCTCTTCTCCTTACATGGTCAAAAAATGATGATTGTTTCTTCCTAATATTGGAAATTAGCTCTTTTTTTTTTTTGCTTTGACCTCTTTCAGAACGTTTTCATTACTCTTCTTTGTCTATGGTATTCTCAACATTCTTCTGTAAAATGAAGAAATTTAATTTCCTCAACATAGCTCAAATTGACCGTCTTGTCTACCCATTCATTTTAATTAGTGGCTCTATATTGTTTACTCATTATTAAAACATACAGTGGGTATGTTTTCTATTAAACTTATGGGCACAGAAGAAGGTGCCAAGACGAGCTAACGTATTATTATTTATTATTTCGGTTAACGCTAATTAACGTTAATGAATGTTAACACTGCGTCTGCTGAAAAACAACCGTTAATTTAAAGAAAATGATTTCTTATTCAGAAAGAATGCCATGCAATTCATTATCATACAAAGCAAATATTAAAAGAGGCAAATGGAGATGAGCAAGAGGTAGGCCCAGAGTAAGATGAACCGACATCAAGGAAACGCTAAAACATCATCAAGTGACAATAAGCGAAAAACAGAACTTTGTATTTCCCTCGAAACTCGAATTGGCATAAGAAGAAAAAACACAATCTATCTATCTTTCGTTCGCCTGAAGTATTGTCTATATCTGCAATGTCGTTTCCTGTATCAATTTTACTGTCTTTTGTAATTCTTGCAGTGGCCCATATACGAAGGAAACAGAAAAAGAAGAATAATGAAAAGGGGGTGGGGGGAGAGAAATGAGGAAGATGGAGGAAGATGGAGGAAGAAGAGAAAGACAAAAAAGGCTGATAAAAAGCAAGACTCATGTAACCAAAGACACCGGTCCTGGCCGGTTATACACAAACGGACGTATCATTAACCTAACAATAACCAGCGAACAGTATCAAATGATTGGCCCAAAACAACCGAGTGCACATTGACAAAAAATTGGTCAGCGAACCATATCTGACTGCTATAGCGACGATAGTATCAGTTAACGATAGCTGATCAAGATTTCACTCCAAACCCCCACTGTTCGCCTGCAAAAAAAAAAAAACAAAAAAAACGAAGCAGTCAGGTCAAGCGAGGTCAAAGAGGGAATACAACACAATACGCTAGCATGCTAAGCTAAATTGGGAGGAGCAAGTGGTGGGTTGTAACGTGACTCCCACTGTTTCCTCCGCTACGACTCTTCTCACCCGACATCTTGCAAGAAGCCTCTTTCCCCTATTCGCAGTTACTCGGGCTTCGTCGTCACCTTTGCCAGGACGATGAAGATTTCCTACATAATGCCCACCTGATGTTTGACTTCTTCTGCCGGTGTCTTTATCCCGAATAAGCTCACCTTCCTGCTCTTCAACGGATTCCCCGCACCTTACGCCAGGCTGCTCTCATCCGCTCTACCGTCCCCCCTCTGACTCGCTCTCACCCATCGCCCACACCACTACGCGATGATCAGAATAATTCACCACTTCCTCCCCATTCTCCGCTCCGACTCCACCACCCGTCTACTCTTCCCCGACCTCCCATTAGTAGCCTTTAAGCACGATCGCAACCTCCGATCGCAACCCCCGTGACATTGCTTGTCATGAGCCACTTTCTTGCCTCCCCCACAGCCATCGGGTACGATCCGCTGCAATTGCAGTCTACATAAAACTTCGACGTCCTTCGGACAGATACGGCTCTCTTCCCCAATGGTCCTTTTGGAATCAGAGAGGTTCTTGAGCATCGCGGAACTTTATCTATGTCATCATGTAAGCGATGTAAGTTGACCTACAGAGGCGAATGAGGACGCCGACTCAGGTTAGATGCCGGGAACATCTGCATGAATCGGCTGATCGCCGGTATGGGATGCCTTACCTCACGGGGGATCAATGTATCCTTTTCTCACGGCTAACCCTTCTCCCCCCTCCCTTCTATTCCTGCCCCCGTCTCTCCTATCCCTTGCTCCCTCACCTGCTCTTGTTTTGGCCCCCTACCACCTGATGTGATCCTCTCAGGAGATTTTCTGGGTCTGTATATCACGCCCTACTTCTCGCTAGGGTGTCTGAGGAATGTCTGATTGGTTTTCATACTCCTCATGTGTCTCTAGTCATTACATGTGTCACGCCTGACTGCTTCACAACTATTTCTACTTCATGGTATCTCGTATGACCTCCTGTCCAATCACGAGACTGATTGTCCAGCAAGCCCTTCCATTTACAATTGACAATCATTCTCGCTGTGAGCGGTCGGATTATGCCGATAAGTTAAGTCTCATTCATATATATATATATATAAACTTTCATATTTCCACATATTATCTATCCTCCAACATGTAACATATTCTCTCTCTCTCTCTCTCTCTCGTTTCATCATTTCATCCATGCATTATCCCTCTGTTTACTTCTCAGTGACCTTTCCCGGTCATCCTAGATGTAGCAGAATGTGTGTTTCATCGTTTGTTGTTGTTGTTCTCGTTTTCTGAAGAAGGTCGCATGCAGGCCGAAAGTTGGTATTTTCTTGTGTTCCTTTTGTGTAGATCTGTTGCAATACCTTGTAGGGGTTACGTCACATCCCACCTTGGCACATTGCTACCAGCTTTACCGCAGCACTGCAATTATTTTTCTGTTCCCTGTTAAACTCATTAGCTTGCTGTGCAAAGTGGTGTAGTTACGCTCTTTTGCGCCATTAGACGACGCACGATGAGGAGCAGTTGCGGGACGAAGGCAGAAAAATAATAATAATAAAATGATGGTGGCGAAGAAGAATAAAAAAAATAAAGAAGAATAAAAAAAAATAAAGAAGAATAAAAAAAGAAGAATAAAAAAATAAAGAAGAATAAAAAATAAAGAAGAAAAAAAAATAAAGAATAAAAAAAAATAAAGAAGAATAAAAAAATAAAGAAGAATAAAAAATAAAGAAGAATATAAAAAAAATAAAGAAGAATAAAAAAAAATAAAGAAGAATAAAAAAATAAAGAAGAATTTAAAAAAATAAAGAAGAATAAAAAAATAAAGAAGAATAAAAATTAAAGAAGAATAAAAAAAATAAAGAATAAAAAAAAATAAAGAAGAATAAAAAAATAAAGAAGAATAAAAAAATAAAGAAGAATAAAAAAATAAAGAAGAATAAAAAAAAATAAAGAAGAATAAAAATTAAAGAAGAATAAAAAAAATAAAGAAGAATAAAAAAAATAAAGAAGAATAAAAAAAATAAAGAGGAATAAAAAAAAAATAAAGAAGAATAAAAAAAAGAAAGAAGTATAAAAAAAAGATGAATGTGAATGAAAACAGGTCTTCTACACATTAACATCCCACACTCCTCCCCAAGAAGTAGATCAGCAGGCATCTAAAACACGTCCACGCTCCAGAAGGGGAATGGTTGTTGCTGGATAGTGTAGCCAGTGTAGCACCTTCATCGTGGTACAAAGATCAAGGTAAGTAGGTCGTGGCGATGTAACCTTTACAGAACGCGTGCCGGCGAATCCCCCAAATGGTGACACATTCAACTGCCCGACCACTGCAGCCGTCCTGGGCTCAGCAGAAGCCGTACGAGGAGAGGTTGAATAATGTGTAGAATAGGGCTTCTCAATATGGAGCCTGTGGGTACTATACGCAAACCTGCGTTCGGTACTGACCCAAACATCATCATCATCATCAAGTACCAATCCTGCTGTCGTATGTGATCATGTCTCTCCACAACTTTCGATCTTGATAGTTATTTATCATTTCTGTTGTTGGCCTTCTGCTAAGCCATTCTCTTAAGCTGTCTGGTATATTTTCTCTTTACTTCCCTCTATCTCTTCGTCCCTCAATTTTCCCCAGTTGTTACAATATATTAAAGCTGTTCTCTTCTCATTACAAGACCAAAAAACAATGATTGTTACTTCTTAATATTGGAAATTAGCTCTCTTTTCGCTTTGGCCTCTTTCAGAACGTTTACATTACTCTTCTTAGCTGTCCATGGTACTGTCAACATTCTTCTGTAAAACCACATTTCTACAGACTCCAGTGATTTTCTTGTCTGTTGTCCTATTGTCCATGATTCACAGCTATATGTTAAGACTGGCTCTACATAACATTTAAGACCTCTTTTTCTTGTTTCTATTGTCAAAAATAGATTGCACAGTATTCTTAGTACTCAGACAAGAAAAACAAAAACACCCAACTCCGCTGAGCACAGCAAATAAATATAAATGCATTCAGAAATCACATCACGCGAAATAAAATGCATAACAAATGTAAACAAAATATCAAGATGGAATTCAAAATGAGAAAGAGAAACACTGTAGGGTGTACCAATAAATGATTATATAAAGCAACAAACAATTCTTTTCTTTCCATCCTCTTTTACCTTTCAGCGCCGAGTGGAGATATAATTTGCGGTTTTTTGCTCTTCTATTGGCTTCTTCCCATGCAGTTATGTTTCTTCATCATCATCACTGAGTGCCGTCTCCGCATCGAAGGTTGGCTACCATGGAGCACCATTCCACTTTGTCTCTTGTTTTAGTGGTACAGATTGTCATAGATTGACTTGTCCATCTTTTGATGTTACTCGTCCATATTAGTCTTGGTCTGCCTCTTTTACCTTGTTTTTTCCCTTCCAATGTAACTTCTTTGATTAGGCTGTTGTGTCTTTTAACATGCCCCAAAAATTTCATGTCTTGTTCTAATTGTGTTTAGTAGTTCTCTTTTCATTTTTAGTTGTTTAAAACTTCCTCGTTTGTTTTCTTTTCTTTCCATCCAATTCTACCTATTCTTCTATAAATCCACATTTCAAAGACTTCATTTTTCTGTTCTGTTTTCTTGTCAAATGTTTCTGCAACATACAGGAATATTGAGAAGATGTAACATTTTGCTATTCTTAGTTTTAACCCTGATGTTATCTGTTTGTGATGTTAGTATATGTTTCATGGCATTACCAATACTATATGCATATATTATTATGTTTCTTAGTGCAACAAATAATTAAATAAAATGTAGAATTAGGTTTCGTGGCTCACATCATGTATACTGCGGTCAAAGAGCAAGGTAAAAGGTAAAGTACGAGACTTGAAGCGGCGTCTTGGCACGCGAGTTTCCACCCATAGGTTCATGAGCAAGATGCTCCATACTGATAGCTTTAATTAGGTAAAAATGGTTAACAGAGACAGCTGCTTGGCTACTGGCCACTTCAGCCAACCTAGGAGGTGTATTTGGTGCGGTCCTAGTAGTTCTACCTTTGGTATGGCTTGAAATATTACAGTTTGATCGTAAAAGAGAGTGAAACAATGGATGAAATTGAGTACAATCAACACACCAAATTAGAAACCCATGATTGGCAGTGTTCCCTAGCGTTTGGCTTTTCGTGGTAAGACGCTGTGCCACTGAGTACGGGTTCGATCCTGCTTTGGTCCATATTTTTTTCTGTTGTTCATTATTTGTCAATTTTCTCCGAGTGCTGTAAACATACCTCTTCCTCTGAATTGATTCGCTGATTATCGCCTCGGAAGTTTCCCTCTTTAATAATATTCATTTATTATTATTTTTCTCTAAACACCGTTAGAACCTGGAAGGCTCTGTACCAACCAGGGCGAAGAATGTAACCGTTGTTGTTTACACGTTCTGGTAGAAGACTGTACAACTTGTCTAGTCTGCCCACCTACCAGGTAGTAAACCTTGGATGGTAAACAGTGTCTCCCACAATTTCTGGAATGTACCCAACGTACATTGGAGCATGCTTGGCATTGGTAACCGAATAGTTGTTCACTGGAGAGTCTGGTATCACTGACCCTCTTCTTCGCGACAACTTCCACTTCGATTATCACCACAGCGTCACGACTGGATGGAACTAGGTAATGACTTCACAATGAAGTCTCTCGTCACCTGAACAGCAACTTTACTTCAACATTTTCAGAATATATCTACAAGCCCAACGGTTTGACACCCCGCTCGGCCTTCACAGTTTCTGTTAAGGCGATCACAACTTCATTCATTTATTATTATTTGTCTCCAGCCTAAAACCCCTAAGCCTTTGTGACGTTTCGTCGTCGAAGATAACACAATACTTTTGGCGTTAGAATAATTATTTTCAAACTTGAGCACGAAATAAGTTACAACGTAACAAGAAAGGAAAAGATTCAAGAAAAATGAAACAGAAATTTATAAAATAAAAATAAAAAATACATAGTGTTCGCAGTACTGCTGATAGGTAATCTTTAACCTGCTCTAAAGTACAATTTAAAAAAGAAAAAATGTTGTGTTATGGGATACTCAGTAATAGAAAGCTGCTGTAAAACACTCAGTAATAGAAAACTGTTGTAGAACACTCAGTAATAGAAAGCTGCTGTAGAACACTCAGTAATAGAAAGCTGTTGTAGAATACTCATTAATAGAAAGCTGCTGTAGAACACTCAGTAATAGAAAGCTGTTGTAGAATACTCAGTAATAGAAAACAGTTGTGGAATACTCAGTAATAGAAAACAGTTGTGGAATACCCAGGCAACAGAAAATAGCTATCCACGCACACTGAACGCAATCAATACCTTGTCCCAAGCTACGTCATTTGTAAGCGCGTGACACCACGCGACTGATCAGCAGACAACTAGTGCAGTTTCATTGGTTCGCGGTTCCCCGCCCCCTCTTCTTTACTATAATAAATTCAGGCCCTCACTCAACACACCCTCGGGCATGTGCTCGGTTACACACCTGTACGCGAGTACATTGGCCGACAGTATTATTTCATGTTACTAAGCTGTTCAATGCAATGCAATATTTGCTTTGTTTCTTATATAATCATTCTTAGTTAAAAGCGCCATTGTCTTCTTTCTATCCTTAGACTCAATGACACGCGTTATTCATATTTATCTGCCTTTATCTCCCATCTGTATTTTACGGCATGTACAAGGTGCAATATTTATTCATACTTTCTCTTTCATTCTCTTGCTCTCTCTGTAGTTGAACAAACACTCAACTGTTTACTAAGGCATATATCCAAATATAAACCGTGAAGAAACACACATAAAGTGTTACGCAACACATATATAAGAATTAAACAAGTCAAATAATATCTCATATCAGGTGATAACATTGTATGCCTATGGGAGAGGGTGTTTGTGTATTGAGTACATACATAGCTTCATCTATCTAGATTTTACTTTTGTCAGCAAAAACATAAAGTTTAACACACAGCTGCTTAGTTATAAATCAAAGTGGCGATTTAGTTCAAGTCTCGAAAATTTATCAGCTTTATGGATGAAGATATCCTGAGCCTTGTACGTTCCTCTTTTTCTTAAAAATGAATTTGATGGAAGTGTTTTCAATTTGTCACACCATATCTATCTATTGACTTTTCGAGCCGTAGCCGGCCCATTGGGCATAGACCCAGATACTCTTTCTCTGATCTAAATTTGTATTCTAACAGTTGTCAGTCCTTCTAAAGATATTTTATCAATTCTCGCTATTTGTCTCTGTTCTGTGCAAGCAGCTCTACCTCATTGAGGGAGCCGATTCCTGCTGCTCTTGTCTCTCTGATCAATGTTCGTTCTTCTCAGTGTCTCTCTGGGTCGGCCTCTTTTCCTCTTACCTGTTGTTTCCCACACGAGGGCTTGCTTTGCTAGTCGGTTATTATCTCTTCTCATCACATGTCCAACATATGACCATCGTCTTTTCTTCATTACTGAAGATATTAGTGGTTGATTGGTGATTTCTCTCATTTCTTCGTTCACATCATATACAAAACGTCAAATGTTTGAATTTAAAATCAATACTGGGACTTCCGTCTCCAAGTTGGCGGATCTAGTCCACGTTCTATCACTGCCGAAAGTGCATTCGGGGTCCGATTAATTTCGGTTCTTCGTTGCACTTTTCTGCGTTAAAGTCAATGATGATCTACTTATTAAAAAATATGACGATATCATTTTCAGGAGGACGTGAACTTCGAGGTATATGGTGGATAGGCGGCAGGAACCATTGAAGGCTATGCATGAAAAGTGTTCCTTGTTGCAGTTTCCTCATATTCCCAGTCCATGGGGGACTTTTTGATCTTGAGGTAAGACGCCGGCCTCGAGACAGAGAGGTTGCAAGTTCAAATCTCGGCTACACCGTTGGGATTTTTATTTATGATTTCTCTCTGCGGCAACCACCCCTGGTCTCAACAGCGAGACCCGGCTTGAAACGTTAATTACTCATCGAGGGAAAAAATATGAGTACCTCCGAAGTTATCCGCCTGTGCGGCGAGGGACTCCTGTGCACACGGCTGCCATGAAAAAATGGATTAACACGCAAAATTCAGTTCCTAGTCTCTAGGGACTTCGTCAGAGTTGAAAGCTGGCGAATGCAACAACAACAACAAAATCAATATTTCTGTATAAATGATATTTTGATGATTATTGTTCTGAGAAGAAAAAGATCAAAAGCTTCGCAAATCTGAGGGTTGCTGGGCTGTAATATCCAATGTTTAACAACAAAAGATTTATTTACTTATTTTTATAAATAAAAAGACACCGCTTCTTCTAATCACTTTGAATGTACAATCTTCTAATCACTTTGAATGTACAATCTTCTAATCACTTTGAATGTACAATCTTCTAATCACTTTGAATGTACAATCTTCTAATCATTTTGAGTGTACAATCTTCTAATCACTTTGAGTGTACAATCTTCTAATCACTTTGAATGTACAATCTTCTAATCACTTTGAATGTACAATCTTCTAATCACTTTGAATGTATAATATAAATGTGTATTTTATCTGTCTAAAAAACAAAAAGTAAAGTACCCCCGTCACGCCAAGTAGCGGATAGGGAATGTAATGACCATAAATTTTACAGACCTTCAGCACATTTTTGGGGTAATGTGGTCGGTATTACGCCCGTGCCGCTTTACTTTCCCAGAAAAAAAAATCCGGTACTCATTAAAGGCTGGGTGAACCGGAAGCCGTCGGTTGGGATCGAACCCTACCTCTTGTCCTTTGTAGTCCAGTTTACTAACCACTGAGCTATCGCAGCTCCCATTTATTTTTATCTGCCTGGAACGACACAAATAAGCAAATCAACTAAATTATCAATGATAAACAACTGTGAACAATGAACGCACTTTAGGTGAGGTCATCGAATCTAATGATAAAAGGATTGCGTGTGACATGTCACCGGTAACTTGGTGGTCGTAAGCCCCATCAGGAGCATGAAGGTCCAGCCGGAAAAGTCTGGTGAACAAGTTGAGGATCAACAAGCAATATTAAGAGACTAACAGGTAGTCTGGGGAACAAGAGGATCAACAAGCAATATTAAAAGACTAACAGGTAGTCTGGGGAACAAGTTGAGGATCAACAAGCAATATTAAAAGACTAACAGGTAGTCTGGGGAACAAGTTGAGGATCAACAAGCAATATTAAGAGACTAACAGGTAGTCTGGGGAACAAGAGGATCAACAAGCAATATTAAAAGACTAACAGGTAGTCTGGGGAACAAGTTGAGGATCAACAAGCAATATTAAGAGACTAACAGGTAGTCTGGGGAACAAGTTGAGGATCAACAAGCAATATTAAGAGACTAACAGGTAGTCTGGGGAACAAGAGGATCAACAAGCAATATTAAAAGACTAACAGGTAGTCTGGGGAACAAGTTGAGGATCAACAAGCAATATTAAGAGACTAACAGGTAGTCTGGGGAACAAGTTGAGGATCAACAAGCAATATTAAGAGACTAACAGGTAGTCTGGGGAACAAGTTGAGGATCAACAAGCAATATTAAGAGACTAACAGGTAGTCTGGGGAACAAGTTGAGGATCAACAAGCAATATTAAGAGACTAACAGGTAGTCTGGGGAACAAGTTGAGGATCAACAAGCAATATTAAGAGACTAACAGGTAGTCTGGGGAACAAGAGGATCAACAAGCAATATTAAGAGACTAACAGGTAGCCTGGGGAACAAGAGGATCAACAAGCAATATTAAGAGACTAACAGGTAGTCTGGGGAACAAGTCGAGGATCAACAAGCAATATTAAGAGACTAACAGGTATGAGATGGTCTCTGATAGATTTGGAGGAAGAAATAGCGAGTTGACGTGGCAATTGTAGAGAGAGATATAAGAAAGCGTGGGAGAGACCCGACACATGTGAGGCTGGGGACGGCAAACCACGAGGCTAAAAGGCATTACGTGCGTGAGAGGCAGGTCGAGGTTGAACGAGGGCGAATTATCGAATCGAACGAAAGAGGCAAAGTGATGAAAGGACTGCGAGGGCTAAAAAGAAAGGTGAGTGACTGAAAAAAAAGACGACAGAGTAACCGTGCTAGTACAAGAACGATCGTGAGCCACGATAGCTCAGTGGTTAGTTAACTGGACTACAAAGGACAAGAGGTAGGGTTCGATCTCAACCGACGGCTTCCGTTTCACCCAACCTTTAATGGGTACCGGATTTTTTTTAGGGGAAAGTAAAGCGGCATGGGCGTAATACCGACCACATTACCCTAAAAATCATGTCTAAGGTCTGTAAAATGTATGGCCACTAACACCATATTCCCCATACGCCACTTGGCGTGACGGGGACTATATACTTTTTTTTAAAAAAACAAGAACGATTAAACCCGTGAGAAGATTACCTAGGATGAGATGCACTAATAGTGAGGAAGAATTAGGGTGAGAAAACGTGCGCGAGACATAGGCGCGGTGTAAGAGAGAGAGAGAGAGAGAGAGAGAGAGAGAGAGAGAGAGAGAGAGAGAGAGAGAGCATAAGAAATAGTGATAGTAGCAGAGGCATATGCAAGCGAAAATGTGATAGTGAGTGCAGCAATACAAGAACGGTGTAAAAATTACCCCAACTTCGTTCACTTCAAAGATTATTAAAGTAAACTCGCCGCCTTTCACCCTCGCCTACCGGCCTCGCGTTTGCTCTCAACTACCTGCTCGTATCCTGCACAGATCAAATGACATAAGTAGCCGAACTTCATCAACACGTTCAGGCAACATACAAGCACACACACGTGATAGTGTCAGAAAGTATCGATTAGCCGTTTATAATAGAATGCCCTTCTCTGGCAATTATCAAACAATGTTTGAGACTGGGCATATTGATGTTGCTAGACTTCTTACATAATATTGTGGATCTAATTTAAATGTAAACAGTCGGTGGAGAGAGAGAGAGAGAGAGAGAGAACGTGGCTAGCTCAAGAAGATCCCGCTAAAAAAAAATAATATTAATAACCAATAAGAAATGCATAGCAACAGCTCGGGCGGGAATGGGCAAACAGTGATAAACTAAGGACACCCCTAAACCAGTGAACAGTTAACAAAAAAAAAAAAAAAGAGCCCCGTCACGCCGAGTGGCGTATAGGGAATATGCTGTCAGTGACCATAAATTTTATAGACCTTCGGCACATGATTCTTGGGGTAATGTGGTCGGTATTACTCCCGTGCCGCTTTACTTTCCCAGAAAAAAATCCGCTACCCGTTTCAGGCTTCGGTGAACCCGGAAGCCGTCGATCAGGATTGAACCCGACCTCTTGTCCTTAGTAGTCCAGTTCACTAACCACTGAGCTATCGCGGCTCCCCAGTGAACAGACGAATAGATTGAGCCAGACTTGGAGGAAAATTGTGACGATGAATGCCAATAGACCATGAACATTTGGGAAATGTTATATTGTAGAACACTGGCTGATTGATAGTCAGTGACTAAGCAAAAAAAGACAATGTTTTTTTTCTAAGAAAATGAAAACAAGAAACTTACGTCACGTACAGTGACGAATTGTGAAAAACGGGGTTAATACTCATCTCCACCTCCGCCCCCCAATCTTTCCCGCCTCTTTTTAAACCATTGATCTAGTACTACTAGGGTGGTTATGGAGCCGCGATAGCTCAGTGGTTAGTGAACTGGACTACAAAGAACAAGAGGTAGGGTTCGATCCCAACCGACGGTTTCCTGGTTCACCCAGCCTTTAATGGGTACAGGATTTTTTTCTGGGAAAGTAAAGCGGCATGGGCGTAATACCGACCACATTACCCCAAAAATCATGTGCCGAAGGTCTGTAAAATTTATGGTCACTAACACCATATTCCCTATACGTCACTTGGTGTGACGGGGCTCTTTACTTTACCTTTTTTTTTTAAAAAACGTGGGTAGGGCTACGTGGTAAGACGTCGGTCTCCGGTTCGATTTCCCACCACAGGCGGCGATGGAATTTAAAAAAAAAAACATCCGTGGTTTCTCGTGGCTTCCCTGGTAGCAAGGTGTTAAGATCCGATGTCTAGCCCTTTTGGATAAAGAGGGGGGGGGGGGGGAGGAAAGGGTCCCGTGTGCTCTTTGCGCAAGTTAAAAAAACCATATAAATTGAAATAGAAAAAGAATTAAAGGAAAAAATCTACCCCAGAACGTTAAAACTCTCGACGATAAAATATTATGAAAGTATCTCTGAAGTCGGAGAATATCTGCCTGTATGAGAAGTAGGAAGAAGTTATATTCAGGCAAAAGTCAGTCCCTGGGGCGACTTGGCTGGAGATATATAACGCTTGCGAACGCAAACAAACAAACAACCAAAGAACAAACCAACCAACCAAAAAAACAACCAAAGAAACAAAACAACCAAACAAACAAGCAACCAAACAAATAAACAATCAAACAACAAACAAACAAACAACCAACCAACCAACCAACCAACCAAACAGCCAAACAAACAATCAAACAAACAAACAAACAACCAAACAAACAAACAAACAACCAAAGAAACAAACAACCAAAAAAACAAACAAACAAACAACCAACCAACCAGAACAAACAGCCAAACAAACAACCAAACAAACAAACAACCAAACAAACAACCAACCAAAGAAACAAACAACCAAAGAAACAAACAAACAAAGAACAAACCAACCAACCAAAAAAACAACCAAAGAAACAAAACAACCAAACAAACAACCAAACAAACAAGCAACCAAACAAATAAACTATCAACCAAACAAACAAACAACCAACCAACCAAACAAACAACCAAACAAACAAACAAACAAACAACCAAAGAAACAAACAAACAACAAAATAAACAACCAACCAAAGAAACAACCAAAGAAACAAACAAACAAACAACCAAACAAAGAAAAAAACCAAACAAAACAAAAGAAATAAACAAACAGTACCACTAAGTTGGCTTCATTCTGCTTCAATCCTATCCTTACCAGCTTTCATGTTGCACACATCAGGTCCTCGCCCTACCCACAGGACTATTCCTACATATCTATCTACAGCAGACAAACAAAGGCAGATGTATCAGCAATCAGCACTTTACACGAGCAGTCAGTCTGTACGCGCTTCCAGAAATGCTCGGAAGGACGGTGAAGCGGATATTGGAATGTCTCGACTGCAATTAAACTGATTTCATGAATAGAATAGAACAAAAATAGAACAGAACAAAATTGAATAGTTTGGTTATTGCGCCTGTGAGTGCCCATATATATAAGTAAGACGGGGCCTTCCATAACCAAATAACCATATATATATATAAGTAAGACGGGGCCTTCCATAACCAAATAACCATATATATAAGTAAGACGGGCCTTCCATAACCAAATAACCATATATATATATTAAATAATAAACCACGTACTGTCTCCGTCCAAAGAGAAAAAAAACCATGCATTCAATTATGGTTGGGTGAACCTAAAGTCTTAAAAAACATCAGAAAGAAGCAATCAACATTTTTTCGGGCACATCATGAGAAGAGGAAAGTTAGAATACTTGGTTACAACTGGCAAAATAAAAGGAAAGAGAGATCGCGGACGACAAAGAGAGAAAATACTGGATAGCTTGGTGTCATGGCATGGAAAACAGTCAACAACAGAACTGATACGATGCACTGTGGATAGAAGATTGTGGAGGGACATGATCGCCTACGCCAACCGGCAGGGTACATGATGATGATGATGAACCTAAAGTCGTCGATCGAGACCGAAACCAAATCACTTAGGCTCTACAGTTCAGTTCACTAACCACTACGCTACTGCGATCGACTTCTCTTTCAGTAGACCAGTTCACTAACCACTACGCTACTGCGATCGACTTCTCTTTCAGTAGACCAGTTCACTAACCACTACGCTACTGCGATCGACTTCTCTTTCAGTAGACCAGTTCACTAACCACTACGCTACTGCGACCTCTACCTCTCTCAGTAGACCAGTTCACTAACCACTACGCTACTGCGATCGACTTCTCTTTCAGTAGACCAGTTCACTAACCACTACGCTACTGCGATCGACTTCTCTTTCAGTAGACCAGTTCACTAACCACTACGCTACTGCGATCGACTTCTCTTTCAGTAGACCAGTTCACTAACCACTACGCTACTGCGATCGACTTCTCTTTCAGTAGACCAGTTCACTAACCACTACGCTACTGCGATCGACTTCTCTTTCAGTAGACCAGTTCACTAACCACTACGCTACTGCGACCTCTACCTCTCTCAGTAGACCAGTTCACTAACCACTACGCTACTGCGACCTCTACCTCTCTCAGTAGACCAGTTCACTAACCACTACGCTACTGCGACCTCTACCTCTCTCAGTAGACCAGTTCACTAACCACTACGCTACTGCGACCTCTACCTCTCTCAGTAGACCAGTTCACTAACCACTACGCTACTGCGACCTCTACCTCTCTCAGTAGACCAGTTCACTAACCACTACGCTACTGCGACCTCTACCTCTCTCAGTAGACCAGTTCACTAACCACTACGCTACTGCGACCTCTACCTCTCTCAGTAGACCAGTTCTCTGCGGTACTGTTGTCCCTCTCTAAGATGGAAAAGACAAATCAATGTAACATAATGTTGACCTTTGGTTGGTCAGTTATTGATCCAGTAGCATGTAGGCACATGCCCCCCCCCCCCCGGCTCCATAAATGGCTCAGTCTATGATAATGATCATGTGGGTTTTCTTCCCACGCCGGCCAGGATGCAAAAAAATGGATTTTCGCATGAATTTGTGAAAAAAAGTTGGCGTCTATATACAGCCACATTTTATATACAGCTCATTGTTTTGATATCAGAAGTAACAATAGTAATAGTAGCAATAACAGTAGTAATAGTAGCAATAACAGTAGTAATAGTAGCAATAACAATAGTAATAGTAGCAATAACAGTAGTAATAGTAGCAATAACAATAGTAATAGTAGAAATAACAGTAGTAATAGTAGCAATAACAGTAGTAATAGTAGCAATAACAATAGTAATAGTAGCAATAACAGTAGTAATGTTATAATAGCAATAACAGTAGTAATAGTAGCAATAACAATAGTAATAGTAGCAATAACAGTAGTAATAGTAGCAATAACAGTAGTAATAGTAGCAATAACAGTAGAAATCAATAGTTGACTAAACCACTAAAATATCAGTAAAGTTCACAGTCCATCCACTCGTCTGAAGTAAAACAAACATCAAAACTGGGAATAGCAGCACATTATTTCACAACTAGACTATGTTGATAACAGCAATACTAAAATATAACAAAGAGAACTCTACACCCATTGATTTAAAAAGAGGAGTAAGACAGGGTAAGCATTCTATCACCAAGCTTGTTCAATCTATACACTGAGCAAATCTTTAAAAACATCTCAAAGATGCCACGTCTAAACATTAATGGAAAGATAATCAATAACCTAAGATATACTGATGATACTGTTCTACTAGCAGAAAATCATAAAGACCTACAACAATTGCTTAATGTGATAAACATAACAAGCAAAAAATATGGATTAGATATGAATATCAAAAAAGACAAAAGCTATGATCATAAGGAAAGATAATTCTCAAGACCTACAATTAAATATCAAAGTTGAAGGAATACACCTGGAGACAGCTCAGAGCTACAACTACCTGGGACATACTATAACCAGTGATGGAAAATGTACAACTGAAATAAACAAAGAAGAATCACCATCAACATCATCAAGTACCGGGTCTACTGGCGTAGGTGATCATGTCTCTCCACAACTTTCGATCTCGGCAGTTCTTTATCATTTCTGTTGTTGACCTTCTGCCAAGCCATTCTCTTAAGCTGTCTAGTATCTTTTCTCTTTGTTTCCCTCTATCTCTTCGTCCCTCAATTTTTTTCCAGTTGTCACAATATATTCCAGTTGTTCTCTTCTCATTACATGGCCAAACAATTTTGATTGTTTCTTCCTAATATTGGAAATTAGCTTTCTTTTTGTTTTGACCTCTTTCAGAACATGTACATTACTCTTCTTAGATGCCCATGGTATTCTCAACATTCTTCTGTAAAACCACATTTCTACAGCCTCCAGTGATATTCTTGTTTGTTGTCCTATTGTCCATGATTCGCATCCATATGTTAAGACTGGCTCTACATGACATTTGAGAACTCTTTTTCTTGTTTCTATTGTCAAAAATGGATTGCATAGTATCTTCCTCATTTTCTGGAAAGCTACTTTTGCCTGAGCCATTCTGCATCTCACCTCCTTTGTACATCTTCCGTCTGAGGTTAACAAAGTTCCCAAATATTTAAATTCATTTACCTGTTTTAATATTGTTCCACTTGTCTTTGTTTTGCACTGAGGTGATGTAAACAAAAGAATAGGAATGGCAAAAAGTAATTTTAATGCCATGAAAAGTATACTAACATCAAAACAAATAACACCAGGGCTAAAACTAAGAAAAGCAAAATGTTACATCTTCTCAATATTCCTGTATGGTACAGAAACATGGACATTAGACAAGAAAACATAATAGAAAATTGAAG
The DNA here is from genome assembly GCA_032433765.1 of Megaustenia siamemsis. Classification (NCBI taxonomy): domain Eukaryota; kingdom Metazoa; phylum Mollusca; class Gastropoda; order Stylommatophora; family Ariophantidae; genus Megaustenia; species Megaustenia siamemsis. Next base: position 84,015,845 of record JAVIAB010000139.1, read on the forward strand.
CGTTTGAAATGTGGATTTATAGAAGAATAGGTAGAATTGGATGGAAAGAACAGAAAATAACGATAAAGTCTTAAAACAACTAAAAATGAAAAGAGAACTACTAAACACAATTCAAACACGACAAGATTTTTGGGGCATGTTCAAAAACACAGCATACAACTAGAAGTAATATTGGAACAGGAAATACAAGGTAAAAGAGGCCCCTAGCATACCAAGACTAACATTGGCGAGTAACATCAAAAGATGTACAAGTCAACCTATGACAATCTGCACCATAAAAGTAAGAGACAGAGCGGAATTGCGCTCCATGGTAGTCAACCTTCGATGAGAAGACTGCACTCAATGAATTAATGAAATAAAAAGTAGTAGTAGTAGCAGCAGCATCAGTAGTAGTAGTAGTAAAAGGTAGGAGTTATTTTTATAACATTAACACCAGTAGTAGTAGTAGTAATAAAAACATCAGTACTACTAGTAGTGGTAGTATGTTTAACTGTACCAGAACTTCAAACAACACTCAGCAAAAAAATTAAAATATAAAAGCGAGAAATCGGGACACTCAACGCATTGCAGACACGACTCAAATCTGGATAACATCAGATACCACTGACCGCCCTCTTTGTGAACACAGCCGATCTGTAAGCCTTGTTAGCCTAGATGGGAAACCCACCCGGTTGGGCTACCGACGTTCGGACAACCCGTGTTCGATTCCCGTTGGAAGTAGTGTGAATTGTACTTGTGGCTGCAAAAAATACCCCCGCGGTCGACCCAGCCGCTGGCAGAAATGGGTACCAACGTAGTATTCTGGGATGGTGAGGAATGCCGCCTCGTATCGGGAGTTTCGATGCTTGAAGCGACACTGTCCTGAAGTCTCCGAACACATCTGGATAGGCGGCCGAGCACATATTTGTGAAAGCTCGCGTGCTAAGACGCCGATTCAAGTCTCATACTTGACCTTCACCTTTACCACACATCTAATTGTGTTGAAGCTGTCGATCGCTGAAGATGATTCTGAAGTAGGCGGAGGAGGAGTAGAAATCGTCGCCAAGTACGCATTATTAATAATCTCGTTTTATTATCGTTACTATTATTATCACCGTTGGAGACGATGGTAGATGATATCATCTCCTACAGAAGGGCAAAACAAACTGCTGTTGATCGATTCCAAAATTATACTTTTAAAACACAATAAGCCAGAGACATGTTAAAAGCGTTGGTGATAAATCTGGTGTGAGGAGATACTTAATATGAAATTATGCTGGTTGTATGTACAATTGGGTAAGATAAAGATAGATGGAGGAGAGTTGGCTGTGTGGGGGAGGGGAGGGGGGAAGAATGAGAGGTTGGAGTGGTAGGTGGGTGACATTGGGGAGGATTATATGTTGATGAGGTAGGTAGGAGTGAGGAAGATTATATGTTGATGAGGTGGGTGGGTGTGAGGAAGATTATATGTTGATGAGGTGGGTGGGTGTGAGGAAGATTATATGTTGATGAGGTGGGTGGGTGTGAGGAAGATTATATGTTGATGAGGTGGGTGGGTGTGAGGAAAATTATATGTTGAGGTGGGTGGGTGTGAGGAAGATTATATGTTGAGGTGGGTGGGTGTGAGGAAGATTATATGTTGAGGTGGGTGGGTGTGAGGAAGATTATATGTTGAGGTGGGTGGGTGTGAGGAAGATTATATGTTGAGGTGGGTGGGTGTGAGGAAGATTGTGTGTTGATGAGGTAGGTAGGTGTGAAGATGATTATATTATGTTGATGAGGCAGGTAATGTGAGGAAGATTATATGTTGATGAGGTGGGTGGGTGTGAGGAAGATTATGTGTTGATGAGGTAGATGACTATGGGGAAGATGAGATGTTGATGTGGTAGGTGGGTGACTGGCGAGAGTGAGATGTTGATAAGGTAGGTGATGATGATGATGATGATGATGATGATGATGATGATGATGATGATGATGATGAGAATAGAATAGAAAAGAACAAGTAACAATGTCCGAACAGGCCACAAAAGATTAAAGTACGACCTATTCAACTTCCTAAGGAAAGAAATCTGATGAATGTGACTATGACGAACGCAAAATGACTGCTGAACATATGCTACAATAATACCCAACATATAAGGAACAAAAAAGGCTCTTGTGGGCATCACCGGTGTCTATGGGGACAAGCTGTATGGTGATGTCACCAGCTTGAGCTAACTGACGAATGCGTTCCTCGAATTAATTCATGATGTCCAGAGTTACACGCAAAGGAAAAAGAAATATTGAATACAAATAGAATAGAATAGAATAGAATAGAATAGAATAGAATAGAACAGAACAGAACAGAACAGAATAGAATAGAATAGAATAGAACAGAATAGAGAATGTTTCTGAAACGTAACATTGTAAGGAAGTGAAGTATGAAATCACATCATTTGGAGATGATGGTGCTTAATGCCCTTCCTTGTTGTTACTATTGGTCGTTTCAAATCTAAATGTTCACGATTAACATGAAATATCTCCTCTTTCCCTGCACTTACAAACTTGATTTTTTGCATCTGGCCTTGTTTTTCCAAGGTCCCACCGATTTCACAAAATTTAATGATGTAGGAAGTATGCTTCATCATGAAGCAGCACTTTCCTTTGATCTCAGTGAATTTACGGATCTTTTTGCTCCTGGAGAAAATAATTTACCGTACATTAATGGAAATCAGCTTCTCGACATAGGCGTCTCTACACAACTTGAAAGTTGGAGGCGTTTATCAACTGTTTACTTTCTTTAAAATACTATGAGAATGTCAATGTTATAGCCTTTACAGACGGTCTAAAACAATCAGCGTATAAACAGTTCCATTAATGAAAACTATTTAAACAATATACAACAAAGAATACATTTAAAAAAATTAATTATCCGTTGCGAGCGATAACGAGCATGACATATCAAGCAAAGTTATTGTTTATGGGTACGCATGTGACTAAAGAGTCCGATGTAAGCACGGGATCCTCTTCACTGTAAAGAGCTACATTGTTCGTTTTATGTCTTTCCATGTGACTTTCATTATTTTACGTAAACAAGACATATGAAAGTGATTTAGTTTCTTTGCATGCCTGCAGTACACATATCAAGAATCTTTACATTTTCAAAACGTTATCAACTTTAGCTAAAGATTGATCATGCGGACATATAAAAACGTCCATTATTATTTCATTTATTCTGAATCAGAGGAGTCTAACATATTGATTACTAATCTGGGCTGAACGAACGATAGTCCATCTTTTTTCCAATAGTCATTTTCTTCTTTTAAGACATGATCTTCACATTTGCACCAAAAATCTTTGTCAATCTGTGATAGAGCAGCATATGTCAGTCCTTTTATATCGCATAGTTTAAAACTTGTATTCTCAGCTGCTACCTGCCCTTTAATTTTTGCCCAAACGAGTTCAATGGGGTTTAATTGTGGATGATAAGGGGGCAGTCTCAAGCACGTATGACCATGCTGTTGAATGATTTTGTCTATTTGGAATACTTTGGTCTTTTGCGATTTCTTAACAAGTGACAGTAATTCAGGTTTCAAAAATCCCTCGTTAAATGGAATTCCTTCCTTTCTTAGCCAAATCTTTATAACATCTTTGTACTGGTAGATGTAGGAATTTTGTCTTCTTCTGCCACAGCGTTGTGGTACGACGCGTTGTCCATTACCAGACAGGATGGTCTGTCTAGAATTGGAAGAAGAGTATTTTCAATCCACTCTCTAAATATATGGCCATTCATCTCGGTGTGATAGTCCCTGTTGTCAGTATAATTAGAGGTGAATATAAGTTCTGCATTTTTCACCAACCCTTCTTTTCGGCTGCCTGCATGTGCCATTATAATACGCTGTCCTTTTCCAGTGGGTACACATCTTTTAATACTTCCATCTGATAACTGCCATTCCTTGGCACTTGTGTGGTGAGAATTTATCCAAGATTCATCTAGAAATACAATATCATAACCTTGGTTACGCATTTCCCGTACTTCACGTAAATATTTACTCCTCATAGAAACTAAGTGCGGCTTCTCGCAGATGACATTTCTACCACTATCGTACTTTCTAAACGTAAAACCGATGCTTCTAACAGTTCTCCATAATGTTGTTTTCGACACAACAATGTCATTTTCTGCTCTCAGTCGAATTTTCAGTTTTCTTAAAGTCACAGTTTCTTTGGAATCGAACATTTTACAAATTGCTCTTCTAATCACTTCCTTGTCAAAACTATCTACTACTTTCTTTCTTCCTAGCGTCCTAGTCTTGATTGAACTGAACACTCCGTTAGCTTTAAGCACTTGTTTGAAAAAGCGTTTGCTTATACCCAATGCGTGAATAGTTCTCTTTTCTGGCTTTGAGATGCTTCGATACAGTTTTCCACGCTTAGCTTCTATGCAAAAATATTTATACACCTTTATTGCCACTGATTGCAATATAAGGAACTTTACTTTTATACCCATTGACTAACAGATCACAAATTTAACGAAATTACCCAATAATTAGGATACGCCGTTGCACATAAATCACAACAAAACGACAGGAAATGGGATGCACCGGATATAAAATTATAACTATGACGCGTTTTATGTGTTTTTTAGTGCTTAAAACAGGGAAATTGGCGCGCATTACGTTCAAGATGACAAGTCCGTGGGTGCTCACTCATATGAAGCGGTAATTCCTCCAAATATATGGTTTGATCAAAATGCCTTAAATTTGTATACTTCAAATAAAGAATATTTAAAACTATACGTTTGTTGGTGAGGAAATGAATGTACTTCTTGGGACCAAAAAATCACAAGACCATATGCAAAATTCAGCATTATCAATCCATTGGTTGCAGAGATATGGAATTTTAAACACCTTCAAAATATTTTGAAACGACCAATACTTTCTCACTCAGCGTGCCAGATATGTATTACCCAATTCCGTTCAGCTGTGACGACTGGAAAATGTTATATCGGAGAAGGATTGAACCACGGAATTGACTTATCAAATGTTAATTCGCTCAAGCTGTCTAAAATATAACAGTGGATCATCATCACGGCTGTCTGTTTTCATCTAAAACTGGTATTATAGTTCTAATCTAAATTTTGCAGCTTTTATGGAATAAGATGTCTGGAGCAAAGTACATTTGTCTCATTCTTAAAACTGATATTTGTGGAATTAGTTTCAATTTGCGACACAACAAACACAAAAAGTTAAACGTTTTAACTTAATTAAATAATGGAGAGATATTTTACTAGAATAACAGTTGTAATTAAAACTAATTTTTTTTTAAATTTAAATCTCGTTTTTTGGGATGCAATATTCAATTTTTAACTACAAAAATACAGCTTCTTATAATGAACTTAAATATATAATAGACGAAGCAGAGATTTACCTTCGTGAAACAACACACACATTATTAAATCAGCTAAAATACCACGGAAAAACAACTGAAGGGTGATAAACTCATGTTTACAAGTCAAACAACTGAAGGGTGATAAACTCATGTTTACAAGTCAAACAACTGAAGGGTGATAAACTCATGTTTACAAGTCAAACAACTGATGGGTGATAAACTCATGTTACAAGTCAAACAACTGAAAGGTGATAAACTCATGTTTACAAGTCAAACAACTGAAGGGTGATAAACTCATGTTACAAGTCAAACAACTGAAGGGTGATAAACTCATGTTTACAAGTCAAACAACTGAAGGGTGATAAACTCATTTTTACAAGTCAAACAACTGAAGGGTGATAAACTCATGTTTACAAGTCAAACAACTGAAGGGTGATAAACTCATGTTTGCAAGTCAAACAACTGAAGGGTGATAAACTCATGTTTACAAGTCAAACAACTGAAGGGTGATAAACTCATGTTTACAAGTCAAACAACTGAAGGGTGATAAACTCATGTTTACAAGTCAAACAACTGAAGGGTGATAAACTCATGTTTACAAGTCAATTCCTCGACTTACTTCCCTGGTGCCCACGACATATTTTCTTGTCGCTAAATTTTACTCAGCCAACTTGTTAAGTAGAATTTCGTCAAAATGTTACTACAGATGTTATTTTTATTTAGACAAACAAATGAAAAGTTTATTTTAGGCCAATTTGTGAGATGGGATTTCTCAGAAGAATGTTGAAAGTTCTCTGAACAGCTAAAAAGAGCAATGAGGACATTCTCAAAGAGCTCAACACAAATGGAGTTCTTAAAAAAACATCATAAAAAGCAATCAACATTTTTCGGGCACATCATGAGAAGACGAAAGTTGGAATACTTGGTTACAACTGGCAAAATACAGGGAAAGAGAGATCGCGGATGACAAAGAGAGAAGATACATGATAGCTTGGTGTCATGACATGGAAAACACTCAACAACGGAATTGATACAATGAACCAGATTATAGAAAATTGTGGAAGGACATGATCGCCTACGCCAACCGGTATGGCAACATGATTATTATTATTATTATTATTATTATTATTATCATTATTATTATTATTATTATTACATTATTACTATTATTACTATTATTATTATTATTATTATTATTATTATCATTATTATTATTACTATCATTATTATTATCATTATTATTAGTACTATCATTATCATTATTATTATTATCATTATTATTATTATTATCATTATTATTATTACTATCATTATTATTATTACTATCATTATTATTATTACTATCATTATTATTATCATCATTATTATACTATCATATTATTATTATTATTATCATTATTATTATTACTATCATTATTATTATTATTATTATTATTATTAGTACTATCATTTATTATTACTATCATTATTATTACTACTATCATTCATTATTATTACTATCATCATTATTATTACTATCATTATTGCAATAGTAACTTGGCGCCCGAGTCTGTACGGCCATTGGCGAGATGTGCCCCAATATATAAGTACATAGGATAGCGCTGGTTTACAACAACGTAACCCTCTTTCAAAGCCATATCTTTATAAATTACCTTCAACACTTGCAACCACTTCCCTTAAACCTGACTTCTTTTATTCGAAATAGAAAAGCCCTTGTAATCCTCTTTATTAATGATCTCAGCTAGTTCGCGCAGTAGAAAATTGTCAATACTTTTATTAAAACTCTATTTTGTAAAAATCGGATCCTGATCGATACTCAGATCAATACAAAACGGAAGATTGGTATACTATAGACATTGGTATATATGCTATTCCAACAATAATGTAAACAAAATTCATATACTTATTTTCGGAACGTCCACGGAAATCTCAACATCTGTAATTTATTAGATTTACATTACGTACAAAAATTAATTCATGTTTTTGTGTAGATATACATTTTGTTTCAATTAGATTTCTTTGCAGTTTTTATTGATTTGCTTTTTTATCGTACTTTTGTCATGATTTTTATTCTAGAAAATATTAGAAGTAAAGTAATTTGAAGTATGTTTTAAACCACTACTACATATTTTTGTTCTTATATTCTACAGCAACAGAGTCCTGTTATGTTTTCGTGCAGTTAATGACATGTCTTCTCCTCCACACATTTTTACAAATGTGGACTGCATTTTCTGATTTGTTTTATAACTTTCCTCTCCTAACCGGTCCCATTCAGCACCTCCACACAGGATTTTGGCCGTCCTAGTAGTATTTGATATTTCTTACATTTTATATCTTTTATTATTATTGTTATGGAAGACCCCGTTATCACTGCAAGCGAATTAAAATCAATAATTGCTCAACCGCCCGTGCCAGGGGAATCATCCGAATTACTAACTCACCTCTCAAACAACGAAAGATAGCCGTAGACCCCATCATAGCAGTCTCAGCACATACTAAAAGACATAAACCGCACAGAAAGTGAACACAGCCAACTGTTCCCTGTCATACGATAGCATCGTGCATCGTAAACAATTGGAATATCGAAACATGATCAAAACGGATGAAACACACAGCTCACGGTGTGTACAGAGTACTTAACTCAGTAGCTCCTGCAACAAGCCGGACTTGGAATATGAGGAAACTGCAATAAGGAACACTTTTCAGACATAGCCTTCAATGGTTCCTGCCGCCTATCCACCATATTGACCACAAGTTCACGTCCATGTATAGCGCTTGATGATGTTAGGACATCGGTTTTTACACCAAATCCGAAGACATGAAACACAGTTAGTCGTCGGATTATCCCCGTAACACATCACACAACAGACTGTAAGATCTTCCTGAAATGTGAATTTGTGAAATTATAAACCACATATTGAAATTATAAAATCACATGTCTACCCGGAGTCGAAGGCGCACCTCACAGAGCTGAAAGTTGTCAGCGACCCACAGCTGATGGCTTGCGCCAGGATCGGTGAACCAGAACCATTCAGACCCTGCTCCACCTCTCCGTGGTGCCTCTAGTAACAGACTAACCTGTCTAGTCTAAGCGAGTAGGGATCGAAGGGGGAAGATAACCCGGTACTCAAAAATGTCGTGCTGAAGTCGGATGTGTTGGGCCGAAAGGCGCAAATATCACATATATACTGCAAGCCATAACGACACGCACACTTAACGTCCTTTTAAGGGCGTATGATGAAGAGGTGTACTCTTTTAGTCATCAGGCGAACGCAGCAAGCATGTCCACCCTAGATCCCACAGTAGTAGTTGGATCTAGACAACATCCTTCCTGACTAACATGAAACTCCTAGAGTCACCCCGGTGCTGCAAGGTCATGAACAAAGCTCCGTCATTTCACCTTTCAACATTAGCGTACGGCCGATCTAGGGATATACAATGAGCCATTATGATGACGTAGCACACACAACAATAGCTGCGCCAATATACCCCCGCTTGCTCTAGTGAATGCAGCCTACAGCGAACGAAACACGGTGCAATATCACTAAAGTGAAATTGTCGGTTGACGTGGCAGAGCAGTCCACATTAGTGAGTTGTATCATGTAAATAATTTGCGTCAAACAATTCCAACGTCAAACAGCCTTTGAACAGTAATCAATGTGTTGACGTAAACCGCATATCTAGACGGTGGAAGGTCGCATTCACAACACTTAACTTGTCAAAACGGAATATTTCCGTGTGTACGACTCCGCATCATCGGCGCAGATTTGTTAAGATCGGCGCAGATTTGTTAAGTAGAACATCAGATTGACGTTAATGCAGAAAATTGCATTGGAGATCCAAAATTAATCAGTCCCCAAATGCAATTCCTGCAGCGGTTGAGAGAACATCAACTTCATTCCACCATCTTGGAAACGGAAGTCCATTTTATATCTGTGCTTATCTCCACGTTAAAGAACTATTCGCAGTCAAAGAGGAAAAGAATAACCACAAATGACCGCTGCCCGGGGAAAAAGTTGTAAACAAATTTCCCTACACCTTCAGTGCATCTTCAATATGATCTACAATGGAGAGCGCATGGCCGTGAGGCTAAAACCACTGTTCAGCTGGCTGAAGAGCCGGCGTACGGTGTTCGAAAACCGCGGTAGACAGAAAGGATTTTTTCTATCGGGGGTGAAATAAAAATCCTGAGTCTCACACGTCATGGCGACTGCTTGACCAAGCGGCCTTTATCCCTCTGAAGACGCACCGAAGACACACCGAAGAATACCGAAGACATGCTGAAGACACACCGAAGACATGCTGAAGAAGACATACCGAAGACATGCTGAAGACACACCGAAGACATGCTGAAGAAACACCGAAGACATGCTGAAGACACACCGAAGACATGCTGAAGACACACTGAAGACATGCTGAAGAAGACATACCGAAGACATGCTGAAGACACACCAAAGACATGCTGAAGACACACCGAAGACATGCTAAAGACACACCGAAGACATGCTGAAGACACACCGAAGACATGCTGAAGACACACCGAAGACATGCTGAAGAAGATATACCGAAGACATGCTGAAGTCATACCGATGACATGCTGAAGACACACCGAAGACATGCTGAAGACACACCGAAGACATGCTGAAGACACACCGAAGACATGCTGAAGACACACCGAAGACATGCTGAAGAAGACATACCGAAGACATGCTGAAGACACACCAAAGACATGCTGAAGACACACCGAAGACACACTGAAGACACACGAAAGACATATCGAAGACATACCGAAGACACATCGAAGACATACCGAAGACACATCGAAGACATACTGAAGACACACGAAAGACATATCGAAGACATAATGAAGACACACGAAAGACACATCGAAGACATACTGAAGACACGCGAAAGACATACCGAAGACACATCGAAGACACACTGAAGACACACGAAAGACATACTGAAGACATACTGAAGACACACGAAAGACATACCGAAGACACATCGAAGACATACTGAAGACACACGAAAGACATCGAAGACACACCGAAGACATACTGAAGACACACGAAAGACATCGAAGACACACCGAAGACATACTGAAGACACACGAAAGACATCGAAGACACACCGAAGACATACTGAAGACACACGAAAGACATCGAAGACACACCGAAGACATACTGAAGACATACTGAAGACATACCGAAAGACATACCGAAAGACAAAGATATCGCGGCTCTACTGTAACTAAAACTACTGACACCCCGTGCACGCTCACAGAACGGATGAACGTCACAAAGAGTAGTACATGATGAATCTGTGATAAGAAGGTTGAGATTCATCTCTATGTGCCATACCGGTTGGCGTAAGGGATCATGTTCTATCCACAGTTCATCATATCAATTACATTGTTGATCGTTTTCCATGCCATGACACCAAGTTATCTAGTATAAAGAACAAGAGGTCGAGTTCGCCCCTGATCGATGGCGTCCGGGTTCACCCAGCCTTAACTGGGTACTGAATTTTTTTCTGGGAGAGTAAAGCGGCACGGGCGTAATACCGACCACATTACCACAAAAATCATGTGCTGAAGGTCTGTAAAATGTATGGTCACTAACACCATATTCCCTACACGCCACTTGGCGTGATGGGACTCTTTACTTTTTATTATTCTGCTTTTTATTTCTTCCATCTGATCTTGTTATTGTGCCCAAGTATCTGACGCGTTGCACTTGTTTCAGATGTGTCCTGTTTATTTTTATGCTGCACGATGGTGATGATTGTTTCGATATGACCATCACTTCTGTTTACCTAATATTCAGACTGACACATCTTGTTGTTGATTTCTTTTACTATTATGTCTAACATTTCTTGTAGTTCATTCTCTGTCTCTGCGTCCCAGTGACCCCGGCATTTTAAGATCCCATGTATCACTGAATCTCAAGGTCCTAGTGACCCTTGAATCTCAAGGTCCCAGTGACCGAGGCATTTTAAGATCCCATGTACCCCTGAATCTCAAGGTCTCAGTGACTCCCGAATATAAAGGTCCCACTGACCCCTGGATCTCAAGGACCCAGTGATCCCTTACCTCATAGTAGGCAAGATCGAGTACCTAACCATATCGTAGATAGACGATAATAAAGGTCCCATGTTGACATTGCGCACGTACACGAACCTTTGGCAATAGAGCACTAAAAAGGCCGCGTGTCGCTGTCCAGGAAACAAATTTGAAAGAAATAAATACAATCCCTCTAATCTTTCATCAAATTATGTGTCAGTGCGTTCATGTTGGTGCACTGTACTGAAATTGTTCAGTTATCAGAAACAACGATTGGAATGTTAAAGATAACTGTAGAATGTGCAAACTTAAGGCCAGGAGGAGTGGCTCCGCACCGGCAGAGATGTCGTTTCAAGAGTGAATCTTCAAAAGCGCGTGAATCTACTGCTCTGGTCAATCAGGAGTACACAGCATTGACAAATATGACAGACTTGCTTTCAATACACTTGCAGTGGGGACTAGAGTTAATCAGGAGTACACAGAATTGACAAATATGACAGGCTTGCTTTCAATACACGTGCAGTGGGGACTTTAGAGTTAATCAGCAGTACACAGAATTGACAAATATGACAGACTTGCTTTCAATACACTTGCAGTGGGGACTTTAGAGTTAATCAGCAGTACACAGAATTGACAAATATGGCAGGCTTGCTTTCAATACACGTGCAATGGAGACTTTAGAGTTAATCAGGAGTACACAGAATTGACAAATATGACAGGCTTGCTTTCAATACACGAGCAATGGGGACTTTAGAGTTAATCAGGAGTACACAGAATTGACAAATATGACAGGCTTGCTTTCAATACACGAGCAATGGGGACTTTAGAGTTAATCAGGAGTACACAGAATTGACAAATATGACAGGCTTGCTTTCAATACACGTGCAATGGGTACTTTAGAGTTAATCAGGAGTACACAGCATTGACAAATATGACAGGCTTGCTTTCAATACACGAGCAATGGGGACTTTATACCTTGACGAGAAAGATATAACGAAATGTCCATCGTGAGCCGCTTATTTGAGAATGGCGTGTTCATGAAGGCTGCAGCTGTGGCACTCCGAGAACAGAGAGTGAGAAGGATACAGGTATACCGGTGTGCAGCAAAGGTGAAGGGAGGGCACGGAGATTCTGGAGAGTTCACAATCGTTAACTAGTAAGCTACAGGAACCATACACTCTTGACGTCATCTGATAGGAAGAACTCAACAAATATGTCTCCTGTGAGTGCAGTTAGGTTGATTTTACTAGTCAAATCTGCTCATATAGTGTGACCACTAAAAAGACGAATGAGTTTGAAAAGATGCATTAAATTGTTCATTTTCAATCATTTTTTTTAAGTCTATAGAGCATTCCTTAAACAAATCCATAATTACATCTGCAAATAATTTGTTTAAATGTGAAAAAAAAAGAAACGCGTTTGTAAAAGTTATTTTTTTTTTATATCATTCAGTGTTTCAGTGGCCACCCACCAAACAAAAGCCACTGTTAACACTCCTGTATCAAGTAAAACTGCTGCTAACAATTCTTGCAACGGCGAAAACTACTGCTAACATTTCTTGCAACCAGTAAAACTACTGCTAACATTTCTTGCAACCAGTAAAACTACTGCTAACATTTCTTGCAACCAGTAAAACTACTGCTAACAATTCTTGCAACGGCGAAAACTACTGGTAACATTTCTTGCAACCACTTATACTGCTGCCAACATTCATACAACCACTTATACTACTGCCAACATTCATACAGCCACTTATATTATTGTTAACATTCACACAACCACTATAACTACTGCTAACATTCACACAACCACTATAACTACTGCTAACATTCATACAACCACTATAACTACTGCTAACATTCATACAACCACTATAACTACTGCTAACATTCATATAACCACTATAACTAATGTTAACATTCATATAACCACTATAACTAATGTTAACATTTATATAACCACTATAACTACTGCTAACATTCATACAACCACTATAACTACTGCCAACATTCATATAACCACTATAACTACTGCCAACTTACATATAACCACTATAACTACTGCCAACATTCATACAACCACTATAACTACTGCTAACATTCATACAACCACTATAACAATCGCTAAAATTCATAAAACCACTATAACTAATGCCAACATTCATACAACCACTATAACTACTGCCAACATTCATACATCCACTATAACTACTGCCAACTTACATATAACCACTATAACTACTGCTAACATTCATATAACCACTATAACTACTGCTAACATTCATACAACCACTATAACAATCGCTAAAATTCATAAAACCACTATAACTAATGCCAACATTCATACAACCACTATAACTAATGCCAACATTCATGCAACCACTAAAACTACTGCCAACATTCATGCAACCACTACAACTACTGCCAACATTCATACATCCACTATATCTACTGCCAACATTCATACATCCACTATATCTACTGCTAACATTCATACAACCACTATAAATACTGCTAACATTCATACATCCACTATATCTACTGCTAACATTCATACATCCACTATATCTACTGCTAACATTCATAAATCCACTATATCTACTGCTAACATTCATACAACCACTATAACTACTGCCAACATTCATACATCCACTATATCTACTGCTAACATTCATACAACCACTATAACAATCGCTAAAATTCATAAAACCACTATAACTAATGCCAACATTCATACATCCACTATAACTACTGCCAACATTCATACAACCACTATAACTACTGCCAACATTCATACATCCACTATAACTACTGCCAACATTCACACAACCACTATAACTACAGCCAACATTCACGCAACCACTATAACTACTGCCAACATTCACACAACCACTATAACTACTGCCAACATTCATATAACCACTATAACTACTGCCAACATACATACAACCACTATAACTACTGCCAACATTCATGCAACCACTATAACTACTGCCAACATTCATATAACCACTATAACTACTGCCAACATTCATACAACCACTATAACTAATGCCAACATTCATGCAACCACTAAAACTACTGCCAACATTCATGCAACCACTACAACTACTGCCAACATTCATACATCCACTATATCTACTGCTAACATTCATACATCCACTATATCTACTGCTAACATTCATACAACCACTATAAATACTGCTAACATTCATACATCCACTATATCTACTGCTAACATTCATACATCCACTATATCTACTGCTAACATTCATACATCCACTATATCTACTGCTAACATTCATGCATCCACTATATCTACTGCTAACATTCATACAACCACTATAACTACTGCTAACATTCATACATCCACTATATCTACTGCTAACATTCATACATCCACTATATCTACTGCTAACATTCATAAATCCACTATATCTACTGCTAACATTCATACAACCACTATAACTACTGCCAACATTCATACATCCACTATATCTACTGCTAACATTCATACAACCACTATAACTACTGCTAACATTCACACAACCACTTATACTACTGTTAACATTCACACAACCACTATAACTACTGCTAACATTCAATCAACCACTTATACTACTGCTAACATTCACACAACCACTATAACTACTGCTAACATTCACACAACCACTATAACTACTGCTAACATTTACACAACCACTTATACTACTGCTAACATTCACACAGCCACTATAACTACTGCTAACATTCACAAAACCACTATAACTACTGCTAACATTCACACAACCACTTATACTACCGCTAACATTCATACAACCACTATAACTACCGCTAACATTCACACAACCACTATAACTACTGCTAACATTCACACAACCACTATAACTACTGCTAACATTCACACAACCACTATAACTACTGCTAACATTCACATAACCACTATAACTACTGCTAACATTCACATAACCACTATAACTACTGCTAACATTCACATAACCACTATAACTACTGCTAACATTCACATAACCACTATAACTACTGCTAACATTCACACAACCACTATAACTACTGCTAACATTCACATAACCACTATAACTACTGCTAACATTCACACAACCACTATAACTACCGCTACCATTCACATAACCACTATAACTACTGCTAACATTCACACAACCACTATAACTACTGCTAACATTCACACAACCACTATAACTACTGCTAACATTCACACAACCACTATAACTACCGCTAACATTCACATAACCACTATAACTACTGCTAACATTCACACAACCACTATAGCTACTGCTAACATTCACATAACCACTATAACTACTGCTAACATTCACTCAACCACTATAACTACTGCTAACATTTACACAACCACTATAACTACTGCTAACATTCATACAACCACTATAACTACTGCTAACATTCACACAACCACTATAACTACTGCTAACATTAACACAACCACTATAACTACTGCTAACATTCACACAACCACTATAACTACTGCTAACATTCACACAACCACTATAACTACTGCTAACATTCACACAACCACTATAACTACTGCTAACATTCATACAACCACTATAACTACTGCTAACATTCACACAACCACTATAACTACTGCTAACATTCATACAACCACTATAACTACTGCTAACATTCACACAACCACTATAACTACTGCTAACATTCATACAACAACACCGACAAATTCTTGGACTATGTTTATTTCGTCTGGCGACAGTTTGGGTATCGGCAGTAAAGTATTTACATTTACAAATAAACCAGTACTTTCATAAGCAACTCCATCGTTTCATTAACACGTATATAAGGTTGCAGTTGCCCATGAATTGAGCTATGCAACCATAGGAACCAACAGTTGATAATGTGTTGAATAGTTGAAGCAGATCGATGGGCCATAACATCCGTGAATATAACGAACGAAGAGCGAGAATACACGGGAAAAGTGAGTGAGTGAAGTGAAAGGATTACTGTAAATGAAAGAAAAGATGTGTTGGAACAATATTATGTAAGTTGGGTGAATGTGTACGGTGGGTGAATGTGTACGGTAGGTGAATATGTACGGTGGATGAATGTGTACAGTGGGTGAATGTGTACGGTGGGTGAATGTGTGAATATGTACGGTGGGTGAATATGTGAATATGTACGGTTGGTGAATATGTGAATATGTACGGTGAGTGAATGTGTACGGTGGGTGGATGTGTGAATATGTAGTGTGAAAATGTACAGTGGGTGAATGTGTACGGTGGGTGAATACGTGAAGCTTTGTCTCTCAACAGTAACGTGCACTAAATTTTCAAAACTACATTTTTTATATTCTGTTGAAAAAATTTTTTTGTACCTCGAACAACGACTTGTTCTATAAAGATAAGTTTCATTTCAATATGTTACCTTCAATGACTTTTGTTCTATAAAGATAAGTTTCAGTTCAATATGTTACCTCCAACGACTTTTGTTCTATAAAGATAAGTTTCATTGCAATATGTTACCTCCAACGACTTTTGTTCTATAAAGATAAGTTTCATTGCAATATGTTACCTCCAACGACTTTTGTTCTATAAAGATAAGTTTCATTGCAATATGTTACCTCCAACGACTTTTGTTCTATAAAGATAAGTTTCATTGCAATATGTTACCTCCAACGACTTTTGTTCTATAAAGATAAGTTTCATTTCAATATGTTACCCCCAACGACTTTTGTATTTTGTTCTATAAAGACAATTTTTTTTTTAAATATGTTCTCTCCGACGATTTTTCTTTTCGTTCTATAAAGATAAGTTTTAAAAAAAAATAAATAAAATAAAAGTTTCCTCATTGCCTTTCTAGGTGTGTGAGGAATATGGTGTTAGTGACCATATTTTTCCATGACCACGGCAAACTTTTGGCAGATGTGGTCGGTATAACGTCAGGCCGCCTTTGCTTCCCAGAAACAAATCTCTGGTACACACTTTCACTGGGGAGCCTAGATAGCTCAGTGGATAGTGGAACTTGCAACTTCGCTACTTTACAACACCGCGATCTCTGCACTTTTCGGCCCAGTACATCCGTCTGCGGGATGGATGGGTAGATTTGCTAAAAAATTGTTGCTTATACAGCGACACATTCTCTTTTAGCTTACTGTTTTCGATTTTAAATTGCCAAGATTTTTTTTACGTGCGCGAGTGCACACGGGACCTCCTATTTTTTCATAGCTCATCCGAGAGGGCTAGACATTGTATTTCACTACCTAGAGACCATGGAGCCGCGATAGCTCAGTGGTTGGTGAACTGGACTATAAAGGACAAGAGGTAGGATTCGATCCCAACCGACGGCTTTCGGGTTCACCCAGCCTTAAATGGATACCAGGTTTTTTTCTTGGAAAGTAAAGCGGCACGGGCGTAATACCGACCACATTACCACGAAAATCATGTTTTGAAGGTCTCTAAAAATTATCGTCACTAACACCATATTCCCTATGTGCCATTAGGCCTGACAGGGCACTTTACGTTTTTTACACACTTTCACTGGCTCGGAGTAAACCAAAAAAGAGCCCAAAAGCATGGCTATTTATTTTTGTACCTTCTTCCTCTTCATTCCTTCATCATTTGCTTTTCAGCGTCGAGGGGAGATAAAGTTTGTGGTCCTTTGCTTTTCCATTCACCTTTGCTGCTGTTATGTTTCCTAGTGTTTCTAATATTCCGTCAATCCATCTTTTTCGTGGCCGGCCCTTGTATCTGGTGTACTCACAACGTTTATTGAAAGCTCGTTGTGTTGTGTTTTGATCTTTCTGCCTTGTCACGTGACCAAACCATTTTATCTGTTATTTCCTTATATATTCTATGGCGGGTGCTATTCCTAGCTTTTTTTCTCAGTTCTTCATTTCTGATCTTATCTCTCAGACTGTTTCCTGTCATTCGTCTAACACACTTCATCTTAGTAGAGGTTATTTTTCTTATTGTTCTTGCATCTAGGGTCCAGGTCTGGCATTGGTAGCACAACGTTGGGATGAAGATTGTATTGTAGAGTGCTCGTTTTGCCTCCAGAGTTATTTCCTTGTTGGACAATAGTGGCGATAGCTGTCTAGTGATTTGACAAGCTTTGTTGCATCTTGAGTCTACCTTTGCTGTTTTTTGCACCTATAAGAATATATTGTTAGCACCAATATTTCTTATGGAGCCGCGATAGCTCAGTGGTTAGTGAACTGGACTACTACGGACAAGGGGTAGGGTTCGATCCCAACCGACGGCTTCCGGGTTCACCCAGCCTTAAATGGGTACCGGATTTTTTTCTGGGAAAGTAAAGCGGCACGGGCGTAATACCGACCACATTACCCCAGAAATCACGTGCCGAAGGTCTGTAAAATTTATGGCCACTAAGACCATATTCCCAATACGCCACTTGGCGTGACGGGGGCATTTTATGAGAGCCGTGATAGCTCAGTGGTTAGTGAACTGGACTACAAAGTACAAGAGGTAGGGTTCGATCCCAACCGATGGCTTCCGGCTCACCAAGCTTTTAATGGTTACCGGATTTTTACTGAGAAATTAAAGCGACACGGGCGCAATACCGCCCACATTACCCCAGAAATCACGTGCCGAAACTCTGTGAAAAGTATTGTCACTAACACCATATTCCGTATAAACTCTGTGAAAAGTATTGTCACTAACACCATATTCCGTATAAACTCTGTGAAAAGTATTGTCACTAAAACCATATTCCGTATAAACTCTGTGAAAAGTATTGTCACTAACACCATATTCCGTATAAACTCTGTGAAAAGTATTGTCACTAAAACCATATTCCGTATACGTATAGGCGTGACGGGGCTCTTTACTTTTTAAACGTTTCTTGTAATTTGTTGCAATCACATTTTCCGATTGCATGGTCAGTACTACACTAGTGCCGTTTTGTGTTCACAGGACAGTCTGGTATCTAATTTAATCATTTTTAAAAGGGTCTCAAAAGGTTGAACATAACAAGTGTTATTTTATTTACGTACGTCAGCTTCACACCTCTAGCAAAGGCCCGAGAGGCTGAACTTTGATTGAACATCACATATTCCCTCTTTTTCATTTTTTTTATTTTACACCGGCAGCCGAGTGCTCAAGTGTCCCTCGCCACAGAGGCAGATATTCTCCAATTTCAGAGGCACTCAGAATTTTTTTTTTTATCGTCGAGGGGGTTTGACGTTTTGGAGTAGATTTTTTTTAAACTAATTTTGGCAGCGACCATTTTTGGGCCATTCTCTTCAATTTCTAACCGCCAAGTGTTTTTTAATGTGTGCAGGGTTCACATGAGCCTCTTCTTGTCGCTATTCTAGAGGGTGCAGGGCCTCATTACCCTGAAACGAGAGCAGGGTAAAGCGAGGAAGAAACAGAGGATTCCAAAACCGAAAAATTCCCATCGACGATGACAGAATTCAAACCTAGGACTCTCTTGTCTAGTGACTCATACCTTCCGACCACCCAACCCTCAGAAAACGTGTAATCACACAGAGAGTTGATTCATTTCATGAAGGACGTTTGATGTGATGATGATAGAGAAGATGATCAAATACCACGGGGTCAAAACATGCCTCTTAGACCTGAAAGTTGATGTGCCGATCCTTCCTGGTTGCTTGGGTTAGTAGTTAGTCGAAGGCCCCGGTATCACTGCAAACTAATTAAAATCCATAATTGCTCAACCGCCCGTGCCAGTGGAATCATTGAAATTAAATAATCATTAATCAATCCATCGCACTGAAGGATCCAAACATGATTGGGTTTATACCAACGAAGCTACAACTTGTCCATCGTAAATGCACAGTAATACTAGATCCTCTATATCAACAGACCTTACCAGTGCAGGTACTTCGGGCGTGTAATAAAATTGCACCATACACAATCATAAATGTTAAATATAGTATTACATCCAGCACTGTAATATCAGACAAAAAAAGAATGCATCGATTAGTTTGTTCTGTGAAATGTGAACCGTCGACATCACAAACTGTAACATGTGTGTTATGGCAATATCGATACTAACTTAAATGTCAACAAGTGAATAGGGGCGAACGACTTCGTCTTTGTTCGATCGTGGAAATCATTAATTATTTAATTACTAGTAATAACTCATCGACGAATGGCGGAATTAGATCGGGAATTATAGTAACAGTGTGTATTGATAAATCTGCTGGCCTTTCCTTGCCCCCCGAGCATGACACAAACTATCACGTCCAAGAAGCGGAACGTTAGGCCTATTTCAGTGTTCAACGTGCGAATTTCTTACTTTAAACCAGGGATGTACAGTCTACGGCTCGCGGGCTCGAAACAATTCCGATCGGCCCGGCAAGGCTGCTTGAAGATTGTTATACGCTCTATCCCCGCCACAAAATAGCCTTTCAGTTTGATAGCAATCTCTCAACAATTTTATTTTCCAAAAAGAAGTGCACTACGTCGGAAGCAAGAAGTCAGTTAACTGACAAACATTTGAAAAACACGCACAGCGACCCTCTTGTATCGGCGGCAGGTTTCTACAGATTTTTGCGGGAAATCCAAACATACCTGCATGACACCCGTTCATAATTTATTGATCAATTTTCGCTTTCTCTCTTCAACAGTTCTCCCCTCTTTCTGTTTCTCATTTCACCTCTTTCCATTTCTACCAAGAATATGATTACATTACGGTAGTCTGTGGGGAGGCGCGATCGCTCAGTGGTTAGTGAACTGGACTACAAAGGACAAGGGGTAGGGTTCGATCCCAACCGACGGCTTCCGGGTTCACCCAGCCTTAAATGGGTACCGGATTTTTACTGGGAAAGTAAAGTGGCGCGGGCGTAATACCGACCACATTACCCCGAAAATCATGTGCCGAAGGTCTGTAAAATTTATGGTCACTAACACCATATTCCCTAAACGCCACTTGGCGTGACCGGGGTACTTTGGTTTTTTTTTTTTTTTTTACAGTAGTCTGTGGGTACAAATTAAGTTAATTTATAAACCCAACTCAATATGTGTCAATATCCAGCCAGCGACTTCTCTGTATTTTTAAGATCTCACTTTTAGTATAAGAAAAATGGATCGCTTCTGCTAAGTCTTTAAGGAGCCTCGGTAGCCGAGTTGGGAAAACCACCCGACTGGACTACCGACTTTCGGACAACCCGTGTTCGATTCCCGCTGGGAGCAGTGTGAATTGTACTCGTGGTTGGAAAAAAAAATACCCCCACGTTCGACCCAGCCGTTGGCAGAAATAGGTACCGAGGGTATTAGCCTGGGAAGGTGAGGAATGTCGCCTCGCATCGTGAGTTTCGATGCTTGAAGCGACGCTATCCAGAAATCTCCGAACATTTCTGGATAGGCGGCCGAGCACATATGGGTGGAAACACGCGTGCTAACATGTCGGTTCAAGTCTCGTACTTGACCTTTAAGATGAACATGTGACTTCTCCTATGCAATCTGACTTTAAAGAAAAAAACCGACTGCTGACTACTTCGCCCCCGGAACAGTAATAACAAATCAGCGATCGCATTCAGGTAAGATACTAAACCGTCTGGTACAGGCTATAAAGTAAAACGACGCATAAGTAATAGTAACAAAGAAAACATGTCATCTCTCTCCGCACAGATTACAAGAAAAAGTCCAAAAGAAACGACTGCACAGCATGTGCTGGTGAATCATAGAACAATGGCTGCCAATATGTATTGCTACACCGGAAGATGCTAATCCCCACGTGACAAGGGTGGCATGATACTTGAAAAAAAAGTCCACTGACCCATGTAAACTGTTGTAAAATAATCACATGCATGAGAACCCTGCTAGCATTTTGTTTAACTCTTCAGTCCTGCTGGCAATAGTTCTAATAGTTTAAACGAAACATTAACTCTTCAGTCACGCTGGCAATAGTTCTAATATTTTCAACGAAACATTAACTCTTCAGCTCCGATAGCAATAGTTCTAATAGTTTCAACGAAACACTTTAACTCTTTAGCTCCGGCAGCAATAGTTCTAATAGATTCAACGAAACACTTTAACTCTTCAGCTCCGGTAGCAATAGTTCTAATAGTTTCAACGAAACACTTTAACTCTTCAGCTCCGGCAGCAATAGTTCTAATAGTTTCAACGAAACACTTTAACTCTTTAGCTCCGGCAGCAATAGTTCTAATAGTTTCAACGAAACACTTTAACTCTTTAGCTCCGGCAGCAATAGTTCTAATAGTTTCAACGAAACACTTTAGCTCTTCAGCTCCGGTAGCAATAGTTCTAATAGTTTCAACGAAACACTTTAAATCTGAAGCCAAACCTAAATAATAACTTTATCTTTTTTCCTTGCACTACGTTGGTGTTCATTCGTCTTATTTTTATTATTCTTTAATTTTATTTTGTATTCTTCCACTTTTCTTTATCATTCTGCCATTATTCTTTGCTTCTGTTGTCTTGCCACTTCTCTTTTCTTTTTTTACTCTTCTTCTCTTACTCACAGCTGTTTGTTTTCATACCAAAGTGGCATTTTAATTTTGGAAATTAAACAGTGTTTGTGAATGAAGATGTCACCAGCCTTATACATTCAACACATTCATAAATTCGGGTGTTAATGGGAGTGGTTTTAATTTGTGCCACGAGACAAGGTAACATATGAATCGCCACATACAATACAACGTACGTAACACACTTTTAAACATTATCATGAACACTGCAGGAGATAAGAACAGAACAACATCAATTACTCTGAAAAGAATAATATAACATCGATGAGGTCACCATTTCCGGTTGCATCCGAAATGGAGGATTTGTTTTTCTCCCGCTTCGTATAGGAACCGTTGATCAGAGGGTTAACAAGCCGCTATCCTAAAAACGATTTTGTTAATGAAACGTAGACCTGATACAGAATGTGTAAATTAGCAGTAGCAATCACTAATATCTCCAGTAATCAAGAACAGACGATGGTCATATGTTGGACATGTGATGATAAGAGATAATAACCGAATAACAAAGCAAGCCCTCATGTGGAGAAACAACAGGTAAGAGGAAAAGAGGCCGACCCTGAGAGATACTGAGAAGAACATTGATCAGAGAGGCAAAAGCAGCAGAAATCGGCTCCCTCAATGAGATAAGAGTTGCTTGCACAGAACAGAGACGAATGGCGAGATTTGATGAAATATCTTTACAAGGATTGAAAACTTCTAGAATAAAAATTAGGTAAGAGAAAGAGTATCTGGGTCCATGCCCTATGGGCCGGCTACGGCTCGAAAGGTCAATAGATAGATAGATAGATAGATGTCACCATTCCCAGGAAATCAGAGCTAGTGATAGCGGAACATGCACTCACAGAATCATTGTGACCACACGTAAGAGCTTCATTGACAGGTTACAACAATGACACTCAAACAGAATGAGTGAAAGTCGGGAGAACGATCTTCCTAAATGGGAGCGATGGTCCGATAATTTAACTGTTTCGGCGCTAAACAAAGGCACATCGATTGAGCTCTGTAATGACAACGAAATGACTCATGAAATGTTTGCAAAAATAGACCCGTTATTTTATTTATTTGTTCTTTTACAAAAATTAAACACAAAATGTTTTTACCTATTAAATTTGTTAAAAAATAAACCCATGAAAATGTTTGTACACAATAAACCCATAATATGCTTGCAAAAATAAATTCATGAAATTGAGTTATTGAGTTATTTGCGGGTCATCATCATTGCACTCCGAACATATCCATAGGTACTCAGGTCCCCTCCTCAACAAGTCTCGCAGCGTCCAGCGACAGACGTCGGTGTATGGCGGAAAAAAGAACAGAGAATTGAAACCTTTCTTCTTCTTCTTCTCTTTCTTTCCTCATCTGCCTTTCAGCGTCGGTGGGAGATATAATTTGCGGCCTTTGGCTCTTCTGTTCGCCTCTAATGCTGTTATGTTTCCTATTGCTTCCAATATTCCATCCATCCATCTTTTTCGTGGTCAACCCTTGGATCTGGTGTTCTCACAACACTTGCTGAAGAATCTTTGTGTTGTGCTTTGATCTTTCTGCCTTGTCACTTG
Source organism: Megaustenia siamemsis (assembly GCA_032433765.1). NCBI lineage: Eukaryota > Metazoa > Mollusca > Gastropoda > Stylommatophora > Ariophantidae > Megaustenia > Megaustenia siamemsis. The sequence goes on from JAVIAB010000139.1 coordinate 84,040,292, forward strand.
GCCAAACCATGTTATCTGTTGTTTCCTTATATATTCTATGGCGGGGGTCAGTCCTAGCTTTTTTCTCAGTTCTTCATTTCTGATCTTATCTCTCAGACTGTTTCCTGTCATTCGTCTGACACATTTAATCTCAGTAGAGGTTATTTTTTCTCATTGTTCTTGCATCTAGGGTCCAGGTCTGGCATTGGTGGCACAACGTTGGGATGAAGATTGTATTGTACAGTGCTCAAGTACCTGCAACTCTCTTCTGTAACATTCAAGTTGTAGGAGAGTTGTGTTAGAGTTGTAGGTGTAGTTGAAGCCTTTGAAATGTGGATAAATAGAAGCAGACTTACCTATTAGGTAGAATTGCATGGAGAGAAAATAAAATAAATAATGAAGTCTTAAAACAACTAAAAACGAGAACTACTACTAAACACAATTCAAACAAAACAAATGCGATTTTTGGGCCATGTTAAAAGACACAACAGCCTACTAAAAGTAATCATGGAGGGGAAAATACAGGGAAAAAGGGACAAAAGGACCAAGATTAACATGGACAAATAAAATCAAAAGATGGACAAAACAGCCTATGACAACCTGCACCATCAAAGCAAGAGACAGAACAGAATGGCGCTCCATGGTAGCCAACCTTCGTTGCGGAGATGACCACTCGATGATGATTGATGTGTATTTTCACTCATGAAATGTGCACCCAAAGCTTCTCGTGATGTCACTATTCTTCCTCGACGCTTGGGTTTATGCAGGAGATATATAATAAGGGACGAAAGAGGTGGGTGAAAAACAATGAGGGGATATTAAAAGAAGTGACAAGCGAGTATGTATAAATTACATGTTACATCATCATCATCAAGTACCGTGGCCTGCTGGCGTAGGTGATCATGTCTCTCCACAACTTTCGATCTGGACAGTTATTTATCATTTCTGTTGTTGACCTTCTGCCAAGCCATTCACGTAAGCTGTCTGCTATCTTTTCTCTTTGCTTCCCTCTGTCTTTTCGTCCCTCAACTTTCCCTGTTGTCTCAATATACTCCAGCTGTTCCCTTCTCATTTATGAACCCAAAAAAATATGATGATCGTTTTATCCTAATACAGGAAATTAGTTATCTCTTTGTCTGGCCTCTTTCAGAACGTTTTCATTATTCTTCTTAGCTGACCATGGTATTCTCAACTTTCTTCAGTAAAACAACATTTCTCAGACTCCAGTAATTTTCTTGTCTGTTATCATACTGTCCATGATTCACATCCATATGTTAAGACTGGCTCTACATAACATTTAAGAACTCTTTTTCTTCTTTCCATTGTCAAAAATGGATTGCATAGTATCTTCCTCATTTTTTTTTCGGTTAGCGCAATCGATAGGCGGTTGGCTTACCACGGCAACAGCCGGGGTTCGTAATCCTGGCGAGGACACCTGGGTTTTACTAATTCCCTAAAAATTAGTAGGAGCCGCGATAGCTCAGTGGTTAGTGAACTGGACTACTACGGACAAGGGGTAGGGTTCGATCCCAACCGACGGCTCCGGGTTCACCCAGCCTTAAATGGGTACCGGATTTTTTCTGGGAAAGTAAAAGCAGCACGGGCGTAATACCGACCACATTACCCCAAAAATCATGTGCTGAAGGTCTGTAAAATATAGGGTCACTAACACCATATTTCCCTATACGCCACTTGGCGTGACGGGGGGTACTTTACTTTTTACTTTACTACAATATATATATGAGAGAGAGAGGGAGAGAGAGAGAGAGAGAGAGAGAGAGAGAGAGAGAGAGAGACAGAATAGCTCGAAGATAAGCTGTTGACTTATTACTAGGTAGAATAAGTAAAGTTATAAATAGTTCAAAGCGCTACTTGTGCAAAAGAGTCTGCAGAAGCCAGGAGCCTGAGGCACAAACGAGGAGAAACACACATTTGAAGCCGTACGGCAGTAAATATATCATTATCCATAGCTTTAGAAAAGAAAACCACATACAAGCCATAAACTTTAATATGAATAATGCAGGTGTTTATGTGACAGCGGCAAGCTCGATAGCCATTTTCGTCTTGGTGGCCAGCAAAACCAGTTTGATATTAAAATGTTGACATTCACAGAATTTTTTAGCAAACAGAATTAGCGACCAAGAACTGTACAGATATACAGTCAAGGAAAAATGCACTAGCGATGTGTGTGATAGCAGATAAACTTCTTTTTCTTCATCTTTCCTTACTCAAATGCTTTCAGATGTATCTTTTCACTTTGCGTCCCTCTATCTTTTCGTCCCTCAACTTTCCCAGTTGTCTCAATATATTCCAGCTGTTCCCTTCTCATTTATAAGCCCAAAAAAAATATGATGATCGTTTTTTTTCCTAATACAGGAAATTAGTTATCTCTTTGTTTGGCCTCTTACAGAACGTTTTCATTACTTTTCTCAGCTCTTCGTGTATTTCTCAACGTTCTCTGTAAAACCACATTTCTACAGCCTTCTGTGATTTTCTTGTATGTTGTCCTATTGTCCATGATTCACATCCATATGTTAAGACTGGCTCTACATAACATTTCAGAACTCTTTTTCTTCTTGTTTATATATATATATATATATATATATATACACACACACACACAAATATTTTTAATATAACTTTTATATAAATAGCAGGAATTGAAACACATCAGTTTCTCTCTCTCTCTCTCTCTCTCTCTATATATATATATATATATATATATATATATATATATATATATATATATATATATATATATATATATATATATATATAGTAAAGTAAAGTACCCCCGTCACGCCAAGTGGCGTACAGGGAATATGATGTTAGTGACGATAACTTCGGCACATGATTTTTTAGGTAATGTGGTCGGTATTACGCCCGTGCCGCATTAATTTCCCAGAAAAAAATCCGGTACCCATTAAAGGCTGGGTGAACCAGGAGACGTCGGTTGGGATCGAACCCTACCTATTGTCCTTTGTAGTCCAGTTCACTAACCACTGAGCTATCGCGGCTCCATATATATATATATATATATATATATATATATATATATAAAAACAAGAAATATATATATTATAATTATATATATATATAATATATTTGGCAGAGTAACGGCTGGGGCGCACAACGAGTGTGCCTGTAAAAATCGATACCACATGAAACGTTAATGAGCTGATGAAACTGTACCGCCTAACGTGTAAGAATATGGCAATAAAGTTTCATATATATTGGAAATCAAGGCGTGTGTTTGTGCTCACCCCCTACAGAAGTTTCATCTCAAACATAAGCTGGAAAGGATACATTTCCAATGAACAGATAAGAGACGAATCTAAACAAGAAAACGTGTCGAGGTTTATAAGAAGGCGGCGTTGGAAACACATCGGTTACGTGCTGAGAATGAATGAAGAAAGACTTCACCATCAGGCATTCATGTGGATACAATCTGGTAGAAGAAAACAAGGTAGACTAAGAGAATCGCTATGCAGAACCAGGAAAGGCTCAACCATCATCGTGATCATGTCCCTTACCGGATGACGTAGGCGATCACGTCCTTCCACAACCTTAATTCCATTGTGCCTCGAAATCAATTCTGTTGTTGACTGTTTTCCATGCTATGACATGGCTCAACCATCATCGTGATCATGTCCCTTACCGGATGACGTAGGCGATCACGTCCTTCCACAACCTTAATTCCATTGTGCCTCGAAATCAATTCTGTTGTTGACTGTTTTCCATGCTATGACATGGCTCAACCATCATCGTGATCATGTCCCTTACCGGATGACGTAGGCGATCACGTCCTTCCACAACCTTCTATCCATCGTGCCTCGAAATCAATTCTGTTGTTGACTGTTTTCCACGCTATGACATGGCTCAACCATCATCGTGATCATGTCCCTTACCGGATGACGCAGGCGATCACGTCCTTCCACAACCTTCTATCCATCGTGCCTCGAAATCAATTCTGTTGTTGACTGTTTTCCTCGCTATGACATGGCTCAACAATGGGAATAAGGAACGATAAACAAGAAGACTTAGCAACAAATCGTCAATTGTAGAGAGAGCTATGACTTTCGTTCCATGCGCCGTCTTCGGCCCGAGAAGAAATGATTGAATGCACAGTGACGGTGACTAGAAGGTGTGCGGTAGATGTCCGTGACTAGACATGTCGTTAATGTGTTGAGGCTAAGCCACCAGACAATGCATAATATGACGAGAATCACTGAACCTCAAATAATGATGGTTCTACTCCAGGAAATATACCAAACCAGGACGAAAGAAGTGAAATAAACTGAAGCGTTCAACTTATCCTACTCCACACACTCTTAAAATGCGTGTAGTTTGGTAGGAGTTCTCCCAGTTTGTAACAGAGCACATTAATGTGCAGCATTGTCTAATGCTTATGTTAGTGATAAATTAATCGGCCACAGATTATGAGATAAATATTACATATTTATTAAATGTAAGTAGTTTTGTTTTTTAAACAACATCAGGGCTGAAACTAAGAATAGCAAAATGTTATGTCTTCTCAATATTCCTATATGGTGCAGAAACATGGATATTAGACAAGAAAACAAAACAGAATTAAAGCCTTTAAAATGTGGATATATAGAAGAATAGGTAGAATTGGATGGAAGGAAAAGAAAACAAACGATGTCTTAAAACAACTAAAAATGAAAATAGAACTACTAAACACAATTCAAACAAGACAAATGCGATTTTTTGGGTCATGTTAAAAGACACAACAGCCTACTAAAAGTAATCCTGGATGGGAAAATACAAGGTAAAAGAGGCAGCGGCAGACAAAGACTAACATGGACGAGTAACATCAAAAGATGGACAAATCAGTCTATGACAACCTGCACCAACAAAGCAAGAGACAGAGCAGAATGGCGCCCCATGGCAGCCAACCTTTGATGCGGAGATGGCACTCGATGACGATGATGAAGTAGTTTTTAGAGTAAATTACTACATGCAACGACATAATACAACTAACGTGAATTTAACGCTCTATATAAAAGTTGACATATAGGAATAATCGACGGGCGAACGAAACAAAAAACGTAATGTTAACACTTGATCTGAATGAAATCCGTGCCAAACTGAAAGCGCTGCCAGCTATTTTACTGAGACGGAAATTGGCAAAATGCAGGTTGTTATCACAGCTCGTTGATTAAACACACAAATAACGATCTGAAGAATAAAAACAGCAAGCTCAGCCGAAACACTGTCAGCTCGAACCCGGAAGTTGCGTCGTATTTCAGCTCCAAGCCGCTGCAGAGGTAAAGTGAGATATAAAGGTCAGGTCTTGCGCATCTTCTGAAGATTAAAGTGGACAACAGATTATGGTTATGGTTAATGTAATCATAATCCCGGTATCACTGCAAACTTATTGGAAACAGAATTAGGGACAACAGATTATGGTTAATGTAATCATAATCCCGGTATCACTGCAAACTTATTGGACAACAGAATTAGGGACAACAGATTATGGCTAATGTAATCATAATCCCGGTATCACTGCACACTTATTGGACAACAGAATTAGGGACAACAGATTATGGTTAATGTAATCATAATCCCGGTATCACTGCAAACTTATTGGACAACAGAATTAGGGACAACAGATTATGGTTAATGTAATCATAATCCCGGTATCACTGCAAACTTATTGGACAACAGAATTAGGGACAACAGATTATGGTTAATGTAATCATAATCCCGGTATCACTGCAAACTTATTGGACAACAGAATTAGGGACAACAGATTATGGTTATGGTTAATGTAATCATAATCCCGGTATCACAGCAAACTTATTGGACAACAGAATTAGAAAATAGTCTTATTGCTGCAAATCCACAGCAGAAACTGACAATGTCATGAAACGAAACAAGACGAGCAGAGTTATTTGTTTAGGGAACAGTTTGCAGTGTTCACTTTCTGTGCGGTTTCGTCTTATGTCTTTTGGCGTGTGCTGAGACTGCTATGACGAGGACTAGAGCTACCTTTCTTTGTTTGGGAGATGAGTTTGCAATTCGGATGATTCTACTGGCACGGGCGGTTGAGCAATTATGGATTTTAATTCGTTTGCAGTGATACAGGGGCCTTCCATAACCAAGGAACCAACGTTATTTGTTTACAAAATGGAATTTTAGCTACAGGGCCGAAAATCCTGCAGTAATTATGCATCTTAATTCGGACTGATGTGACAGCAGTTGAGGCATTCCCATATCCGTTCTGCTAGAACTAACCGTCGAAGTGTTCATCTACCGATTTTTTTTCTCCCTTTCCTGCACAGACTGAACGTTTGCTTGTTTTTCTGCTTAGGATGATTTTTCTGCTTAGGATGATTTTTCTGCTTCCATACTTCCTGGTGCTGTATACCACCACTCACTTGAATTGTGGGTTTTCCTCAGCTTCGTTGTCGCCTTCATGTGAGAGCTGTTCTTTAAAAGTCCTGACCCGTGTTATTTATGAGAGAAGCCCATCTCAGATTCACAAAGACGTAAAAACACTCCGAGACATGCCAGGAAAATAGAACGTACATAAATAACTGTAGGAGAAACTTGAGCTAAAACAAAGCAGCATAATCAAATTAAGTGAACATGAGTGGACCAGGAATGTTAAGTCTCAAAGTAGATCACTGCGGCCTCAGAAAACATCACACAACAGGCATCACTGGCAATATCACGTGTGGTTGTGTTTGCGTAAACCGAGATAAGCTTCAGAGAACGCTACTGACACACCAAGAAAGGAAAAAATGTTCCGCAGAAGGAACCCAGCCGACACACCAAGAACGGAAAAAATGGCATTCAGCAAGAACCCTAATACATCAAGAACGAAAAGAAAAATGGCATTCAGAAGGAACCCAGCCGACACATCAAGAACGAAAAAGGGACCCTCAGAAGGAACCCTACGGATACATCATGAACAAAAATATGACATTCAGTAGGAACCCTAGAGGCCAAACTTAAATCAACCGGTGTAAACTTCAAGCGTACCATCCAGTTCGTGAGCTATGCCCGGGCAGATGTGTAGTCGCTGGGAGAAGAATGAGTATATGCCCGGTCTACAATACATCATGGCACAGTTTCTTGGTGGATTCTCTAAACAGCCTTTTTTTTTGCTGGTCAAAATTGAGGACAGTGAGTGCCGACTTCTGGCTGGTTTTGTCGATCTGTGTCTAAGAGGAGGAGGAAGAAGGCAGAAGAGGAGGAAGAGGAGGAGGAGGAGGAGGAAGAAGGCAGAGGTGAAGGAGGATGAGAAAGAAGGCAGAGGAGGAGGAGAATGAAGAAGGCAGAGGTGAAGGAGGATGAGAAAGAAGGCAGAGGAGGAGGAGAAGGAAGAAGGCAGAGGTGAAGGAGGATGAGAAAGAAGGCAGAGGAGGAGGAGAAGGAAGAAGGCAGAGGTGAAGGAGGATGAGAAAGAAGGCAGAGGAGGAGGAGAAGGAAGAAGGCAGAGGTGAAGAAGGATGAGAAAGAAGGCAGAGGAGGAGGAGAAAGAAGAAGGCAGAGGAGGAGGAGGATGAGAAAGAAGGCAGAGGAGGAGGAGAAGGAAGAAGGCAGAGGAGGAGGAGAAGGAAGAAGGCAGAGGAGGAGAAGGAAGAAGGCAGAGGAGGAGGAGAAGGAAGAAGGCAGAGGAGGAGGAGAAGGAAGAAGGCAGAGGAGGAGGAGAAGGAAGAAGGCAGAGGAGGAGGAGAAGGAAGAAGGCAGAGGAGGAGGAGAAGGAAGAAGGCAGAGGAGGAGGAGAAGGAAGAGAGAGCAGAGGAGGAGGAGAAGGAAGAAGGCAGAGGAAGGAGGCAGAGGATGAGGAAAGAAGGCAGAGGAGGAGGAGAAGGAAGAAGGCAGAGGAGGAGGAGAAGGAAGAAGGCAGAGGAGGAGGAGAAGGAAGAAGGCAGAGGAGGAGGAGAAGGAAGAAGGCAGAGGTGAAGGAGGATGAGAAAGAAGGCAGAGGAGGAGGAGAAGGAAGAAGGCAGAGGAGGAGGAGAAGGAAGAAGGCAGAGGAGGAGGAGAAGGAAGAAGGCAGAGGAGGAGGAGAAGGAAGAAGGCAGAGGAGGAGGAGAAGGAAGAAGGCAGAGGTGAAGGAGGATGAGAAAGAAGGCAGAGGAGGAGGAGAAGGAAGAAGGCAGAGGAGGAGGAGAAGGAAGAAGGCAGAGGAGGAGGAGAAGGAAGAAGGCAGAGGAGGAGGAGAAGGAAGAAGGCAGAGGAGGAGGAGGATGAGAAAGAAGGCAGAGGAGGAGGAGAAGGAAGAAGGCAGAGGTGAAGGAGGATGAGAAAGAAGGCAGAGGAGGAGGAGAAGGAAGAAGGCAGAGGAGGAGGAGAAAGAATGCTGAAGAGGAGAAGGAAGAAGGCAGAGGTGAAGGAGGATGAGAAAGAAGGCAGAGGAGGAGAAGGAAGAAGGCAGAGGAGGAGGAGAAAGAATGCTGAAGAGGAGGAGAAGGAAGAAGGCAGAGGTGAAGAAGGATGAGAAAGAAGGCAGAAGAGAAGGAGAAGGAAGAAGGCAGAGGAGGAGGAGAAAGAATGCTGAAGAGGAGGAGAAGGAAGAAGGCAGAGGTGAAGAAGGATGAGAAAGAAGGCAGAAGAGAAGGAGAAGGAAGAAGGCAGAGGAGGAGGAGAAAGAATGCTGAAGAGAAGGAGAAGGAAGAAGGCAGAGGAGGAGGAGAAAGAATGCTGAAGAGAAGGAGAAGGAAGAAGGCAGAGGTGAAGGAGGATGAGAAAGAAGGCAGAAGAGAAGGAGAAGGAAGAAGGCAGAGGAGGAGGAGAAAGAATGCTGAAGAGAAGGAGAAGGAAGAAGGCAGAGGTGAAGGAGCATGAGAAAGAAGGCAGAAGAGAAGGAGAAGGAGGAGAAGAGGATGAGAAGGAAGAAGGCGGAATTGAAGGAGGAGGGGGAGGAAGAAGGCGGAATTGAAGGAGGAGGGGGAGGAAGAAGGCGGAATTGAAGGAGGAGGGGGAGGAAGAAGGCAGAAGAGGAGGAGGAGGAGGAGGAAGAAGGCGGAATTGAAGGAGGAGGGGGAGGAAGAAGGCGGAATTGAAGGAGGAGGGGGAGGAAGAAGGCAGAAGTGACAGAGGAAAAAGAAGGTAGAAGCCAAGGAGGTGGAGGAAGAGGACAGAAGTGAAAGAGGACAGAAGTGAAGGAGGAAGAAGGCACAAGTGAGAAGGACATATCGCACTTCCCAACCTCAAATTTAACATTACGACAGCAGCCTTTCTGACGAGACCCAGATAATGGCATGCACTGACCTCCGCTGTAGAAAAACGCTTTGCTATTTGTAGCCGTGGAACTTAACTGTAGTTCATGCATTTCCAGAGAAGGACAAAGCGATGTCTGCAGATCCGAAGTCTATGTTACCGTGACAAATTGTCTGTTTCAGGACTCCAGTTATTTGTTATAACTACAAAGTGGCATTTTAGTTATCCACTTATAAACTTTTGGGTGTCGAGGGGCCTACAGAGAGTATTAGACCTCGCTCCTCCCTCGGGTCGCCTTAATCACTCGATTGGTACTGTTGTAGAGTTTCACTGATATCACTTCCGGTTTACCCTGGGATATGTGTTTTTATTTTTACATAGAAGTAAAGGAAAAGGGTTCCTCCCTGTCTTGGCGTATGGGGAATATGACGTTAGTTATTATATACTTTTCCAAGACAGAGGGTCATTTTTCGGTGATGTGGTCGGTATTACGCCAGGCCATTTTTACTTTCCAGAAAAAATCCATGTTACCCATTTTTAGAGGATGGGTGGAACAGCGGAGCCTTGTCGATCCGAAACAAAAATAATCTACAACATCTGGGAATGGAAATCGAGCCCTTCTAATCAGGAAGCAAGCATGCTAACCACTCAGCCACCGAGACTTTTTAATCTGAGGGCAGCGTTTGGTTTTCGTGGCAAGACGCTGTGCCGACCATCTATTGTTCTTTGTTTCTTTTCGGTTGTTGGTTGTGATTTTTGTTTTCCCCAGTTTTGTAAACAAACCTCTTTCTCTGAAATGATTCGCTGATCTATCGTCTGGGAAGTTTCCCGCCATTATAATATTCATTTATTATTATTTGTCCCTAGTCTGTCATAGAAATGTTATTCTCTACACATTTCTATAGCAGCTAAACTAACAAATGATAAATAGCATTTTCATACCAACTTTGTGCTATGAAAGTCAAACATGGACCCTGTCTAAATCACATTTAAGAAAGATCAATACATGTGAGATGCGATGCTTGAGAAAAGTAACAAACAACACGAGAAGAGATAGAATACCAAACGAAACCATAAGAAAAATGGTAGGAACTAAACCCTGCCAAGAATATATAGAACAACAACTTAAATGGCTTGGCCACCTGGTCAGAATGAATCCTCACCAATCACCATCAAGGGCGTTCTTCGAGAATGCATGGGAAAAAGACCAAGAGGAAGACCCAGAAGAAGATGGATAGATGCAGTGACAGAGACATGTAACAACAAAGGAAAATCACTAATTCAGACAGTTCGAGCAGCTCAAGAACGACAAATGATATAACCACGGCACCTTTTAGGTACCAGTGAACAGAAGTCCCTAGACTAGATGTATGACGTCAACCTGGGGCAGGAAGAACCGGATTCGAAGCTTACATCAGATGGAGGCGATTTTCCAAAAATAGGAAAAATTCATCCGCGCGTTTTTCGTAACATTAACGGCACATGATCTCTTTGGTTGTGAGCTCCGATGTCTTGCTCTTCCCGGCAACAAACAGTTAGTCCAGTGTGTAGTTGCGCACGTTAAATAACCCTTGACAATACCAATCGGAAAAAGTAGGTCATATTTGTTACCACTGCTCGAATAAAATTGTTAGCAAATACCCGCAGCCAACTATATTTACACAGGAAGGGGGGAGGGGGGAGGAAGAGTTGGAAAACCCTCCCTCTGGCGTGACGTGTTCAGCTATAGAGGCTATATGGCTGACGTCCCTCTACCAACAATAGCCCCTGCTCACAGAGCTGAGATCGTCACGCTAGTTAGAGGAGTTCTGGGAATTCTCAGGCCTAAATAAATCTATAGTTGGCTGTGACAAAAGCTTACCTACGCCCTGAATCCCAGACCGTGCCACGGAGTTCGTGCACGTTGGCCAGGATTCTTCTCGGATTTTCTCGAGGAGGATCACGGTGCACCTATGGATTCATCCAGAGTGATGATCTATCTATCTTTTGTTTGCCTGATGTATTGTCTATATCTGCAATGTCTTTTCCTATATTAATTTTACTGTCTTTTGTAATTCTTGTCGTGGCCCATATAGTTGTGTACGTACTGTTGTATCTATGGGTCGATGGATTTGCCTTAGTCTGCTATATTCAGTACAGTCTTGAGTATGTGTTCAGCAGTCTGGGGCGCCTGCCCACATGTTATGTGTCCAATCATGAACTGTGTATACATGTGACTGTGGAGTCGAGTGTGCCATGTTCTGGGGCGTATAAAGATAAGTTGTTCCCATCTATTCGTATTATGAATGACATCCTGATTTTCGGCTTCTGGTCTTCTGATTGATTTGATTATCTGTTTCTTATGATGATATGTAACTAGTACATCTGGTTGTGTGCCTGTCGCGCCCTCCTTAGCCAGCTGATCTGCTCTCTTTGTTTCCTGGTATTCCACAGTGAGATGGGATCCACTGCAGGGCAACCCTGTGGTGATTGCAGAGTTCAGTCAATAAGGTCTGCAGATATGGCAATTTAGTGTCTGCAGTACTGATCTTCATCTATCAAAAATACAAGCTCTGGGCTAAGATTACTGTTCAGCAGTTTTTCTACTGCCAACTTTATTGCTTGGATTTCTGCATCGTCATTGTAACAATATTTCCCTGTTGAGAGATGACGATCCTAACAATGACAAGTCGATGCGTTAAGATATAGATATCCTCGTGCGCTAGAAAGGAAATAACAAGGCAAATCTATTTTAAACGGGTGGAGGAGGTTTCTTGTGTGTTTTAAAAGGGAGGCGGAGATTGCTATGATGTTTTAAAAGAGAGGCGGAGATTGCTATGGTGTTTTAAAAGAGAGGCGGAGATTGCTATGGTGTTTTAAAAGAGAGGCGGAGATTGCTATGATGTTTTAAAAGGGAGGCGGAGATTGCTATGGTGTTTTAAAAGGGAGGCGGAGATTGCTATGGTGTTTTAAAAGAGGCGGAGATTGCTATGGTGTTTTAAAAGAGAGGCGGAGATTGCTATGGTGTTTTAAAAGAGAGGCGGAGATTGCTATGGTGTTTTAAAAGAGAGGCGGAGATTGCTATGGTGTTTTAAAAGAGAGGCGGAGATTGCTATGGTGTTTTAAAAGAGAGGCGGAGATTGCTATGGTGTTTTAAAAGAGAGGCGGAGATTGCTATGGTGTTTTAAAAGAGAGGCGGAGATTGCGATGGTGTTTTAAAAGAGAGGTGGATGTTGTCTAGATATTGTAATATAGAGGCATAGTTTGCTGTGGTATTTTAAAATGGAAATGGGGGTTGTTTGGTTATTTAAGCTTGAAAGGGAAGAAGAGGCTGTCTCGCTAATTTAAAACGAGATCGCGGATTCAACAAAATAGGTGGGAGACACCGATTATCTTAGCTCTGCTGACAGTAAGTAAGTATTCCAGTTACGCACTGACTATATAAGAAAAGACAAAGTTGTAGGAGGAACGCATGATGCTCCAGAAATAACACGCTCGTGTCTTGTGACCTAATTACATGTTGTTATAGACGTACACACTTTTGCGTGCAAACTGACATGCCGGTTTGGATAAACCAGGTATCTGATTTTTTTTTTTTTAAATCTAATCACGAACGAAAATTGAACGAAATTTGAAAAGTGAGTATAATGAATTATGAAGTACAAGAACACTGATCAGTGCGGTAGGAAAAAAAAATAATTACCGGTAGCCGTGGTAGTGAAGGCAGAAAACAATGTACAGTAAGTGTCTGAAAAATCAGGCCAGGGTTGCGTGTGTATTTGATTTTAACACTTCGTTATACCCCAATGTTAAGTATTTCGGAAATGTTGATACTTTAAAAGTTACAGTTAGAAAATTATGTTATTCATTTGTTTATTAATTGTTCAATATTTAGTTTTAGAACTTTAGCTAATATAATTGATTTCAAGAATCACATGGTGGTATTGAAGACAAGGTCTTTGCCGATGCTACGGAGTTCGTGCATCTGAGATGAATCCTTCTTCAATGCTTATGCTAGTGTGTGGCAAGCGTCTTTCATTCTGGGAAACGTGCTTGAGGAAGGGAGTTCCGATTAATATGAGGTTGTATGTTCTGTATTGAAGATGTGATCGTTTGGCTAGACTAAACGTTTTCTCAGAAGAATGTGAAAGATACCTGGATAGCTAAAAAGACCGAAGAGGGCATTCTCAAAGAGGCTAACACAAAAGGGGAGCTCCTAAAAATACATCAGAAAGAAAAAATCATTTTTCGAGCACATCACGAGAAGAAGAACATTTTGAATACTTCATTACAATTGGAAAAATACAGGGAAAGAGAGATCACGGACGACAAAGAGAGAAGATACTAGATAGCTTGGTGTCATGGTATGGAAAAGTCAGCAACAGAATTGATACGATGCACTATGGACAGTAGATTGTGGAAGGACAAGATCGCCTACGACAACCGGTATGGCACATGATGATACTAAACATTGTTATATGGAGACATTATCAGACGACCTGATACAAACCAATGGGCACAGGAGAAAAAAAACAGAAAATGAATAGACCAACCAATGAGAGCTTAAGGGAGAACAGAAGCAGAAATTGGCGCAGAGCCAGACTACTGAGTAACTATAAGAAAACGGTCTTTAACGATTTATAGGCTTTTGATGGTTCCCTATATGAGGTCACAAGTCGTGTTGGGCACTGACTAATGTGTTGGAATGAGGGGAAGAAATTGATGGAAGTGAAACGTAAACATGAAACGTTAACTGGTTGAGTATTGGCAACACTACGTAAACAAGCTCTGTTTAATATAAAAAAAAGAACCAAATGTGCCTCGTTTGTACTAAGAACCAACCATTCTGTACTAAACGCACCGTATGGGTGGTGGTGATTGGGGGGGGGGGAGAAAGAGGATAAATTCGTTCACGTACCGTGACATGTAAAATAAGTAAGGTACCCCCATCACGCCAAGTGGCGTATAGGGAATATGGTGTTACTGACCATAAATTTTACAGACCTTCGGCACATGATTTTTTAGGTAATGTGGTCGGTATTACGCCCGTGCCGCTTTACAGTCCCCAAAAAAAATCCAGTACCCATTTATAGGCTGGGTGAACCTGAGCCGTCGGTTGGGATCGAACCCTACCTCAACCGTGACATATATTACATATATTATACGTATGTAGTCATTACCCACTCTGGTTCCGTCATTCTTTCCCAGCCAGAAAAAGAAATCTGGTACCAATTTTCAACAGAGCGGACCTACAACTCATTGATCGGGATCAAATCTGACCTCATTTCCCCCAGGAGATAACAAAAGATATCTTTTTCTTTAAAGATGTCAATGAAACCAGTCGTCGGAACTAAAGATATAAAACTACACGATACGTGCTGACTGGATATCACGAGTGAACATTTCAGGAGACACCTCTCCAAAACGAGGTTATCTTCGCGTCCTTGACACTGCGTTTCACAGAAGAAGATACCAGAAGTCCATGGGAATTTAATTTCTAGAAAAATTGGTAAACTTGGTGGATGAAAAAGGTAAGAGTTAGGGTAAAGGGGTGAGAGGGGAGCAGATAACGAACTTTTGAAGAAACTTAAAAATAGGAAACGAATAATAAACGTAACTGGAAAACGAAGATTGAAACATAATGGGAATATACAATTTTTAAAAAAGTAAGTAAAGACCCCTCTTCCCCCCCCCCTTTTCCGTCCCCGTCACGCCAAGTGGCGTATAGGGAATATGGTGTTAGTTACCATACATTTTACAGACCTTCGGCACATGATTTTTAGGGTAATGCAGTCGGGATTACGCCCGTGCTGCTTTACTTTCCCAGAAAAATCTGGTACCCATTTAAGGCCGGGTGAACCCGGAAGCCGTCGGTTGGGAATCGAACCCTACCTCTTGTCCTTTGTAGTCCAGTTCACTAACCACTGAGCTATCGTGTCTCCCACTCTGGGAATATACGGAAATATAAGTAGTTATGGGAAATATGAGTTGTGCAAACTACAATAGCCAAGGGGAGGGGCTCAAACAACAGCTCATCACACATTAATTCATCTCCCAGGTGGTGTCCCCTACAAACAGCCTACGATAAAACAGACTGGCTGGCAGAGATAGCCGTCGTGTCTGTCTGCAGTGGTGGGCTCTGCTGATATAGAAAACCTAGTATTGATGCACCTCCAGGGAAGGACAAGTTACGGATTATCCAGCAGAACCCAGAAAGTCAATAAAGTGACTGCAAACCGCTACTTAAAATTCCCAAGTACATGAATCGATTGCGATTATTGAAACAAATGATTAGCGAAGGTCAGATTTATGTCCCTTAGCAAAGGAGGGCCACTGTGACGGACAGCGCGAGTTGGAAGCAGAAGACGACACAAAGGTGAGGGTCACTGACTGACCAATGAAAGACTACATTATTTGTTAAATGTTAAAGACTGTTTTCATTGTGTGCATTAAAACGGTAATTTTTTAAGAAAATTAATTTATGAACTCAACGAAATTTGTGATAAACAAAAGAAGAGACACTATGGGAAAACTTCGAAACTAGACACATATCAACATAAATAGACACTAATTAACAAAAATACAAATAGTAACAAAAGTACAGCAGATACATTCAATGATACATATTAACAAACAAACAAAAATTAAAATAGGGCGCATCACTAATAAGGAACTGGGCAAATGACAAAACTTTTTTTTAAATTGTATTAAATAACTAATTCTCATATTATCTGCATTTTTTGTTCTTTCTTTAACATTTTAAAATAACAAAACACGAAATCATTAAATTATCAATTGTCTGAAACATTTCATGCATTGAGCACTTCGTATGTTTTGGATTCTTACCGTATTGGAAGAAGGCGCCACAAACATTTACCTGTTTGAGCCGACCCTGTGTGTGCCATAACACATGTGTTGTACGTCACAGAAGAATGAATGTGTATTTGAATGCGGCCAGTTTACAATATTGGTTTTAATTAAAATTATTTAAACACGTGACATGTGCATTATTTTGTCAACTGAGACGGGCAATCGTTACTTCTGAAAAAATCTGAAGAAAATTAATTAAATATTACAACCTTTGGCACAGCTCCAGTAAGCATAAGTTACCAGTGTTGTACCACTTTAATTTTGGGGCATGCAGTGGTTTTGCTTTCTTTTATTTTTTAATAATTGAGCTGGAGAATGAAGGCTAAAGCCAACTAGCAACAAAGTGTTCAGGTCAAAATATCTATTTCAGTACCGATAGGCGATTTTTTTTTTAAACATGTGATTTATACCCGAGTTTGGGGACCGGTTTGTCTCAAGGCAAGACGCCGGTCTCTAGACAGAGAAGTTATGAGTTCAAATCCGGGCTGCAGCAGTTGGGATTTTTATTCGCGATTTCTCTCTGCGGCTACTAACCCCCCCCCCCCCCCCCCCCCCTCTCGTCATCGAGGCCCGGCTTGAAACGTCAAATTAATTACTCATCGATGAGAGAAATATGAGTACTTCCGAAGGGGGAGTTATCTGCCTGTGCGGCGAGAGACTCCTGTGTACACGGCTGCCAGGGAAAAATGGATTAACACGCAAAATTCTGTTCCTAGTCTCTAGGGACTTTGCCAGAGGTGAAAGCTGGCGAACGCTTAAAATATTTTTTTTTAATGTTTTCTTTGTCATGTCCGTAACTAAAGATGTAAACCGCAATGGGTAACTAAAAATATAAATCCGCAGTGGGTAACTAAAGACATAAATCCGCAGTGGGTAACTAAAGACGTAAAACCGCAGTGGGTAACTAAAGACATAAATCCGCAGTGGGTAACTAAAAACATAAATCCGCATTGGGTAACTAAAAACATAAATCCGCAGTGGGTAACTAAAAACATAAATCCGCAGTGGGTAACTAAAAACATAAATCCGCAGTGGGTAACTAAAAACATAAATCCGCAGTGGGTAACTAAAAACATAAATCCGCAGTGGGTAACTAACGACGTAAAACCGCAGTGGGTAACTAAAAACATAAATCCGCAGTGGGTAACTAACGACATAAAACCGCAGTGGGTAACTAAAAACGTAAAACCGCAGTGGGGCCACACTACATCTAAAGATGTAAAACCGCAATGTAATTCTTGGTGAACATGAAAAGGTAAACGGCACGTAGAATTAAGATGAGACATTTGTAAAAGTTAATAATATTAATTATTATGTTTAATATGTCGGGTTCGATCCTGATCAACGGCTTCCAGGTTCACCCAGCCTTAAATAGGTACCGGATTTTTTTTTATTTTTCTGGGAAAGTAAAGTGGCACATGCCCAATAACGACCACATTACCTTAAAAAAAGCATGTGCCGAAGGTATGTAAAAATGATGGTCGCTAAAACCATATTCCCTATACGCCAGTAGGCGTGACGGGGCTCTTTACTTTTTTTTAAAACTATTATGATTACAGTTGAACTACCGGGGTAGACGGTTCCAAATGGTAGAACGACCACATAAAAAAAATAAATGGGTTGCGTCTAGAGTTGATACTAATGACGCAGGTAGTGGCCATATTATAGACCACAGCCGTTTGCACAGGGTCCCTTGCCGCACAAGAAGATAACTCCGTCTTCGGAGTTACTCATATATTTTTTCCCGTCCATAAGTAATTGACGTTTCAAGCCGGGCCCCGCTGCTGAGACCAGTGGTGGTTGCCGCAGAGAGAAATCATAAATAAAAATCCCAACTGGTGCAGCCGAGATTTGAACCCACAACCTCTCTGTCTCGAGGCCGGAGTCTTGCCTTGAGATCAACCAGTCCCCCGTACGTGAGTGTTAAACCAGCGTGCTAATGGAACCGTCAGTCAGTGTACACACATTTCGTCGTCGCCTGTTGAAAGCGACTGAGCACCTATGGTTTGCATCAAGTATTACTCAGCCAAAAATATTGAACAATGAGAGAGAGAGTGAGATAAAGAGAATGCGCGTCATCTCTATTTTATATTGAAACATTACCCAGCTCGCCGCTGCTTCTCTCATCTCTATTTTATATTGAAACATTACCCAGCTCGCCGCTGCTTCTCTCATCTATATTTTATATTGAAACATTACCCAGCTCGCCGCTGCTTCTCTCATCTCTATTTTATATTGAAACATTACCCAGCTCTCCGCTGCTTCTCTCATCTCTATTTTATATTGAAACATTACCCAGCTAGCCGCTGCTTCTCTCATCTCTATTTTATATTGAAACATTACCCAGCTCGCCGCTGCTTCTCTCATCTCTATTTTATATTGAAACATTACCCAGCTCGCCGCTGCTTCTTTCATCTCTATTTTATATTGAAACATTACCCAGCTCGCCGCTGCTTCTCTCATCTCTATTTTATATTGAAACATTACCCAGCTCGCCGCTGCTTCTCTCATCTCTATTTTATATTGAAACATTACCCAGCTCGCCGCTGCTTCTCTCATCTCTAGCTCGACCTTCTTCCGTGAGCTCTATACCTTCCACTCTTCTGTTCCCCTTGCCACTAGCCACCCCCCCCCCCCCATAACTCTCAGTTCTGTTCTGACAATTTGTTATCCCATTATATCATCATCATGGGCAGTAGACAAACAAATGAAAAGACGATCAGAGGCCACAGAGATGGGATTTCTCAGAAGAATGTTGATAGTTCCCTGGACTGATAGAAAGACCAATGAGGAATTTCTCAGAGGCCAACACAAAAAGGGAGCTCTTAAAAAACATCAGAAAGAGGCAATCAACATTTTTCGGGCACATCATGAGAAGAGGAAAGTTGGAATACTTGGTTACAACTGGCAAAATAAAAGGAAGGAGATATCGCGGACGACAAAGAGAGAAAATACTGGATAGCTTGGTGTCATGGCATGGAAAACAGTCAACAACAGAACTGATACGATGCACTGTAGATAGAAGATCGTGGAGGGACATGATCGCCTACGCCAACCGGCAGGGTACATGATGATGATGATTATATTATCACAGACCAGTTCTCTCTCTCTCTCTCTCTCTCTCTCTCTCTCTCTCTCTCAGCCTCCGCTCCTCTCCCATCTTTATCAGTCCAGTTCTCTCTCTCTCTCTCTGCATCCCCAGCTTCCCACCTTCCCGTGGTTGCCATTCTGAAACTACACAAATTACACATCTGCAATGGTACCCGTAAACGAATAAAAACGCTGATACAAAGACAACAACACACTGGAAAGAGGAACACTCCGTGTGGGCAAGACTAGTGACACTATGAAGGGTAACTTCAGATTCGAGAGATTTTATCACAAACCTTGTGAGCCTCCATAAAGACTTCTCGAACAGTTGCAAAGAACATTACAGAGAAGATAAACCGATTGCCAGTATGACTGGAGTATGTCCAAAAGTCACAAACGACAGTCAAAGAACAAACGGGACAAACAACAAAAACATTCTTACTTCACATATCAACAAGCCAAGCACGTATTATCTGACCTTTCGGTGAGAAACTGCATTGAGCGCGGTCAAGGCCAGATAAACACACTGTATTTTTGTAATGTACTTTACAAGTTCTTAAGGGTTTATCTGACCCTAACGTATAAGCCTAAATATGATATCTATTTTTTTTTATCACCAGTTTGATGCGATGAAATGCTTTAACACCCATACTAACAAGACAACAAAATATGACATATAACAGTAGACGATGGTCCTGAATGAAAATCATCACCGAAGGCATTATGTCAGCTGAAGGCCCACGCAGCCGAAACGTCGTTCTGCTTTTGTTTTGCTCTTCGTTGACCTCGTTTTCCGGTTTTTTTAAATAGATTTTTTAACATTTTCATTCATTCATTTATTAAGGCGTCATTACTTTCCCCACAGAGAATCTATGGCAGCCACTTTCAATTGCTGAATGGACATACAAGCCATGTTTGTAAATATGAAATGATAAGATGTAGGTCATCTAGTATCGGTAGATAACATAGCCCTAATAATAATCTATCTATCTATTGTCCTTTGCCGAAGACGGCACATAGGGCAGAACCATATTCTCAGAAACAGAAATCTATATGACTCTTTTTGTCTTGTCAGACGGTCTAGTGTAGGCTATTGTGTATTTTTTTGAGGTTTTGTTTTTGTCGAACAGCTTCTCTCGTGGCTAATTCTACCAATGTTTGACAAACACACACGGTCACAGAATGAACAAGTCAGGCCCATTGATCCACAGGGTGTTCCATCCTTTTTCATGAGTCTTTTCTCTTCTAAGTTTTGCCTTAGCACAGTCTCAAGTGATGTTATACCATTCATTATACATGCTCTCCATGATGTGCGATCACTTGCCAGGTGTTCCCAGTCATATTCACATATGGAGAAGTCATTCAGAGATGATTTACAGATATCGTAGAAACATAAACCTTGCGTGCCAAAATGCGACATATTGCAGAAATCACTGCTTCTAAAATGTATGGCTCTGTTTCCATAACAATACTTTTTTCACAATGACAGCTTGTCAAGCCATTGATCAATCTCCTTAGTCGCCTCTTATGATATACCTGTAAGGTCAGTGTCACTATTCTTTCTAATAATAATAGTAATGGGAAAACCTGAGCACAGAGCACACAGCAGGAGGCAAGTTGACCATCAGAAGAGGACCCGTCGAGCAAGTGTTTCGGCCCTTCCGCTTCATGACACTCTAGGGGAATGTGGACCCGCCTGGGTCATGACTCCCAGGCGTTGATCGCCTGCTGCGTTGAAACGGTATCGATAGATGGACATAGAACTACAAGCGAACCAATAAGAAGAAGATGAACAACAAGAACAACAATAGTACAAGAAAAAGAACAAGAATAACAGAAGAACAAGGGTAAAAAGAAGAATAATATAAGGAATAATAGAAGAACAAGAATAATAAAAGAACAATAACAAGAATAATAGAAGAACAAGATTAATAAAAGAACAAGAACAATAGAAGAACAAGAATAATAGAAGAACAAGAATAATAATAAAAAATAAGAACAAGAATAATAGAAGAATAAGAACAAGAATAATACAAGAACAAGAATAATAGAAGAACAAGAACAAGAACAGCAGAAGAACAATAACACAAATAATAGAAGAATAATAAAGAAAAAAAGGCGGAGCAAGTTCTAAATTATATTGCTCTCCAACGTCGCAAGTTACAGGTCACGATGTCACTTATAACCTTAACAGTCTCTTCATAATAAAACATACCAACGAGCGTGTATCGACACAGGCTGCACGTTCTCACATATACAGGAAGAGAGCGGACAAAAGTGTCGAATTCACACAAATGCACGCGGATGTAAGGTAGCCGTGGGTTTACTTAAAAAATGTGCCCATCAAAAAGGAATCAGCAATCGAATATGCCAGATGACACGGCTTTCTGACAATATTATTTACACACAGTCAACAAAGTCAGTGTGCAGCTCAGTGTGCCGGCTCTAAAATGTGAATACGTTTATGTTCTTAGAGGAGACTGAGTATGGCTGCTCATTAAACGTTCGTCATCATCATTTAGTGCCGTCTCCACAACGAAGGTTGGCTACCATGGAGCGTCATTCCGCTCTACCTCTTTCTTTGATGGTGCAGATTGCCGTAGGTTGACTTGTCCATCTTTTGATGTTACTCCTCCATGTTAGTCTTGGTCTACCTCTGACTCTTTTCCCTTGTATTTTCCCTTTCAAAATCACTTTTAGTAGGATGTTGTGTCTTTTAACACGCCTCAACAATTTCATTTCTTTTGTTATAATTGTGTTTAGTTGTTCTCTTTTCATTTTTTGTTGTTTTAAAACTTCATCGTTTGTTTTATTTTCTTTCCATCCAATTCTACCTATTCTTCTATAAATCCACATTTCAAAGGCTTCAATTTTCTGTTCTGTTTTCTTGTCTAATGTCCATGTTTTTTTGACCATACAGGAATATTGAGAAGATGTAACATTTTGTTATTATTAGTTTTAGCCCTGGTGTTATTTGCTTTAATGTTAGTATATTTTTCATGGCATTAAAATTACTTTTTGCCATACCTATTCTTTTCTTAATTTCAGTTTTACATTTTCAATCACTGGTTATAGTATGTCCCAGGTAGCTGTAGCTCTGAACTGTCTCCAGATGCATTCCTTCAACTTTGATATTTAATTGTAGGTTAAAAAGTGATATTTTAGTCTTGCTAACTCTCAAACTTTCCTCTGTTGTCTACTTTCTATTGTCAAGAGGAAAAAAAAAGTGAGTGTTTGGATCGATGATCTGTTGAGTGGCTCCTTCTTGTTACTCATTGTGTGTGTGTGTGTGCTACTCCATCGTCTTCTTGGTCTTTGTTTCCGTCGGTTCGTTCTTTCTACAGCACCTTGATGGAAGCAGTGAGATGTGATTTCTTAGAAGAACGTTTTGAGTTAGCTAGACAAGCCAGAAGGACCAACAAGAAAATTCTCAAAGAGGCCATCCCACAAAAAAATGAAGCTCTTAAAATACATCAGAAAGAAACAATCAGCATTTTTCGAGCACTTTGTGAGAGGATAAAAGTTGGAATACTTGGTTAGGCTGGTAAATTACAGGGAAAGAGATATCGCGGATGACAAAAAGAGAGAGGATACTAGTGCCATGGCATGGAAAACAATCAACAACAGAATTAATAGGATGCACTGTCGATAGAAAATTGTATGCGGACAAGATCGCTACGCCAACCGGTATGGCAAATGATGATGCTGATGGAAGTTGGCTGGCGTTGATCGCTTTACATTTCCAAACCATTTAATTGTTTGCTTCTTAATATGATCCAGCACTGACATCTTGGCTGATGACTGTTTACAAGGTAGCACCACATACGAAATCCTTTGATTTAAATGACACATATCAATGACACATATCAATGACACACATCAATGACACATATCAATGACACATATCAATGACAGATGCACATATAGTGTCTGAAGATTAGGATGAACTGTCATGGCTGCACAAAGATCGACAGTGCCAGAGTCAAAAACGAGAGTTAGACGAGGGCCCCAACTGAGGCCAGGGTATACAAACTACTATGGAGACCACTCAAATTCTCTCTCTGACTAAGTACATGTTAGAACGTTGCACTATGTTCTGCGCCAAAGGCCAAGTGCATCCGATTTCTGCCAATATTTTATTCAGGTTTGCTTTCCTTAGCCTTTGATTGTCCCCAATTTTCCTGCAAGGCAACAGATTGTCTTTTCTGTAGGGGGATTCTGCCCTTAGATGGTCGGACCTCCCGGGTTTACGAGCACCATCTGCCCGAGGATCACTCAAATAAGGAATTTTTTTAAAAAAAAACGTCGCGTTATACCGAGAAGACCAACATTGGTTAAGGAAAAAAAATCAGGTTTGTTGACAGCATAGTGGACACAGAGTCCGTGGAGTCACACCAACGTTGGACTCTCTCATAAATTAGGAGTGCCAGTTTTAATTGTAAATGATGGAACATGTTCACATTAAATATGTCAGAAAATAGAAAGACGGATTGTGAGGAAGAGGAACACACAAAGACTGTATTCGCACTAACACACATCCTCTCCCTCCCTCTCTCTCTCACATATAAAAAAAAAATATTATGAACAATCTCAAAATAATGGAAAGCGGACCAAACGAAATGCAGAAAATAATACACTACGGGGAAATGTCTAACTGTTGTTACAAGAACGACTAAAAGTAATATTGAAAGGGAAAATACAGGGTAATTGAGGCAGAGTCAGACCAAGACTAACATGAACGAGTAACATCAAAAGATGGACAAGTCAGCCTTTGACAGCCTGCACCATCAAGGCAAGAGACAGAGCGGAATGGCGCTCCATGATAGCCAACCTTTGATGCGGAGACGGCATTCGGTGTTGATGATGACGGGGAAATAAAGAAAAGGTTAATGAACTCACAACTCATGTATAGTTGATACCAGAGAGCGTTATAATCCCTATTCCGTTTATACAATCAAGGAAACGTTTAAAACTGTTATTAAACAGGCTCTAAAGGATTTGGATCTTATAAACTTAATTATGCAAAGGTCCCATTTCGTTTTTATGGATCAAATGTAATCGGCAGCAAGTAGGTCTATACAAAGCATGAGCCATTGTCTCCTATTCCTGTTTTAAGCTTGTTCAACACCTGTGGGTCAGCGTATCCGCTATTGACCACATCATCATCATCGTGTGCCTTCTCCGCAACGAAGGTTGGCTACCATGGATCGCCATTCTACTCTGTTTCTTGCTTTGATGGTGCAGGCTGACAGATTGACTTGTCCATCTTTTGATGTTACTCGTCCATGTTAGTGTTGGTCGGCCTCTGCCTCTTTTACCTTGTATTTTTCCTTCGAAAACTACTTTTAGTAGGCTGTTGTGTCTTTTAACATGCCCCAAAAATTTCACTTATCTTGTCTTAATTGTGTTTAGTAGTTCTCTTTTTATTTATTGACCACAAGTAAGTAAAAATAAAGAGCTCCTGTCACGCCAAGTTGCGTATAGGGAATATGGTGTTCTATTCTATTCTATTCTATTCTATTCTATTCTATTCTATTCTATTCTATTCTATTCTATTCTATTCTATGGACCTTTCGAGCTATGGCCGGCCCATAGGGCATAGTCCCAGATACTCTTTCTCTTATCTAAATTTTTATTCTAGCAGTTTTCAATACAATACCAATATGAATTTAGTGACCATCATTTTTACAAACCTTCGGCGCATGATTTTTGGGGTGGTATTACGCCCGTGCCGCATTACTTTCCCAGAAAAAAATGCCGGTACCCATTAATGGCTGGGTGAGCATGGAAGCCGTCGATCAGGATCGAAACCGACCTCTTGTCCTTTGTAGTCCAGTTCACTAAACACTGAGCTATCGCAGCTCCCTTATTCAACACCTACATTCCCCCTAATTCTCAGTGTTTCAAACACATTTTCTTCAAACCCTCACTGTCCTCGTCTCCTGTGATTCCCGAACATGGCTTATACTGCATTACTTTGAGTTGGCTTTTATCATGTCAGCTTTATTATACGCCGTCCACCATTACTCTGCACTTTTTCTCGTTTTTTTAAATATATATTAATTAACCAAACGATAATTACCCAATGTCCCCTTCTTATTTAGCTATCCTGTAATATCCAGGGATCATTGATCCAAAGTAATTACAGCTTCTTCCATTTCTGTAACATGTACACTGATGAAATCAATAAGATATCTATTCTCTTATATTTTTTTACCATCTTTTTTCTTCTGTATGCACGTTCATTTTTTGGTCATGTTATGAGAAGGGAATAGCTAGAATATATAGTGACTGGGAAAGTTGAGGCACGAAGAGCTAGAGGGAAGCAAAGAGAAAAGATACCAGGCAGCTTAATAAGAGAATGACTTGGGAGAAGATCAACAACAGAAATGATAAATAACTGTCGAGAACGAAAGTTGTGGAGAGACCTAATCACCCGCGCCAGCAGGCGTGGATGGTGCTTGATGATGATGATCGACGTTCTCTCTATTATTTAGCATTCCCTGCAAGGTGGTAGTTGTCAGCACAACCAACAGGGAGATGATGATGACGAGGATACCACAGGGCCGACATAAGCTGTTGGCATTTAGACCTATCAATTGGGAACTAGGTGGCCTATAGGTAAATCGTCGTCTCTAGGTAAGAAGGTCCAGGGTTCGATCCCCACATAAGTGATGTGAATTTGTCAAAAATCGAATTTTTGCTTTTTCGTGGCTTTTCCCTCCCCTGGTCTCTGGGTAAAAAGTAAAGGGCCACCGTCACGCGAAGTGGCATATGGGGAATATGGTGTTAGTGACCACGATTTTTACAGACCTTGAGCACATGATTTTCGTGGTAATGTGGTCGTTATTACGCCCGTGCCGCTTTACTTTCCAAGAAAAAAAACCTGGTATCCATTTAAGGCTGGGTGAACCCGGAAGCCGTCGGTTGGGATCGAACCCTACCTCTTGTCCTTCATAGTCCAGTTCACTAACCACTGGGGGCTATCGCGGCTCCCTGGTCTCTAGGTAGTGAGATACAATGTCTAGCCCTCTCGGATAAGCTATGAAAAAACAGCATGTCCCGTGTGCACTCGCGTACGTTAAAAAAATCTTGGCAATTAAAAATCGAAAACAGTAAGCTAAAAGGGAATGTGTCGCTGTATAAGCAACAATTTTTTTTAGCAAATCTACCCATCCATCCCGCAGGCGGATGTACCGGGCCGAAAGGTGCAGAGATCGCGGTGATGTAAAGTAGCGACACAACGTACTCACGGCCGCTTAACGGGGGAGGGGGGGCGCGCTAAGAGAAAGAATCCTGCCACGGGGATTGGAAAATCTTCTCTTTGAATCCATCGTTTCTTCACGTCTGTGCCCGCCTCGGTGGAAAATCTTCTCTTTGAATCCATCGTTTCTTCACGGCTGGGCCCGGCTCGGTGGAAAATCTTCTCTTTGAATCCATCGTTTCTTCACGTCTGGGCCCGGCTCGGTGGAAAATCTTCTCTTTGAATCCATCGTTTCTTCACGTCTGGGCCCGCCTCGGTGGAAAATCTTCTCTTTGAATCCATCGTTTCTTCACGTCTGGGCCCGCCTCGGTGGAAAATCTTCTCTTTGAATCCATCGTTTCTTCACGTCTGGGCCCGCCTCGGTGGAAAATCTTCTCTTTGAATCCATCGTTTCTTCACGTCTGTGCCCGCCTCGGTGGAAAATCTTCTCTTTGAATCCATCGTTTCTTCGCGTCTGGGCCCGCCTCGGTGGAAAATCTTCTCTTTGAATCCATCGTTCCTTCACGTCTGTGCCCGGCTCGGTGGAAAATCTTCTCTTTTAATCCATCGTTTCTTCACGTCTGTGCCCGCCTCGGTGGAAAATCTCTTTGAATCCATCGTTTCTTCACGTCTGTGCCCGCCTCGGTGGAAAATCTTCTCTTTGAATCCATCGTTTCTTCGCGTCTGGGCCCGCCTCGGTGGAAAATCTTCTCTTTGAATCCATCGTTTCTTCACGTCTGTGCCCGCCTCGGTGGAAAATCTTCTCTTTGAATCCATCGTTTCTTCACGTCTGTGCCCGCCTCGGTGGAAAATCTTCTCTTTGAATCCATCGTTTCTTCACGTCTGTGCCCGCCTCGGTGGAAAATCTTCTCTTTGAATCCATCGTTTCTTCGCGTCTGGGTCCACCTCGGAGATCTGGGTCGTGGGTTTTTTTTCCGTCTTGCTCTTCCGGGTGACGGCGAAAAAAAGCGGTCCACGTGTGCATACTGCGCACGTTAAAGAACGATTGGCAGTTAAAAACCGAAAACAGTAAATACAAAAAATACTGCCAGGGCAAAATTTGTAAATTAGAAATCTATCTGTTGACGGAATTGTTGGACTGAGGGGCGGAGATATTGTGGTTGCTGTGACTAGCGACATAAGTGACGTTCACTTAAAGGGCAATCGCAAAGAAGATGACCCATGATGGTCTTAAGTCCGGCTACAGCCCAGAAACGCAGTAAATTATGCAAACTCTTCTTCTTCTTCTTTCCTTCCTCATCTGCCTTTCAGCGTCGAGGGGAGATATAATTTGCGGTCTTTTGCTCTTCTGTTCGCCTCTGCTGCTGTTATGTTTCCTAGTGCTTCTAATATTCCATCGACCCATCTTTTTCGTGGTCGACCATTGGGTCTGGTGTTCTCACAACGTTTGTCGAAGGCTCGTTGTGTTGTGTTTTGTTCTTTCTGCCTTGTCACGTGGCCAAACCATTTTATCTGTTGTTTCCTTATATATTCTATGGCGGGGGCTATTCCTAGCTTTTTTCTCAGTTCTTCATTTCTGATCTTATCTCTCAGGCTGTTTCCTGTCATTCGTCTAACACATTTCATCTCAGTAGAGGTTATTTTTTTTCTTATTGTTCTTGCATCTAGGGTCCAGGTCTGGCATTGGTAGCACACCGTTGGGATGAAGATTGTATTGTATAGTGCTCGTTTTGCCTCCAGAGTTATTTCCTTGTTGGACAATAGTGGTGATAACTGTCAATGATTTGACAAGCTTTGTTGCATCTTGATTCTATCTCTGCTGTTTGAGAATTATCGTTTGTCATTAGACTTCCTGGGTATTTGAATTCCTCTACTTGTTTTAATTGTCTGCCTTCTATAGTTATGGCGACATTCATGACTTCTGTTTTGCTGATGTTGATTTTCATGTTGTATTTTGTGCCTCAGATATTGAGTTTGTTTAAGTGTTCTTGTAGGTCTTCTATTGTTTCATGTATTAATGTCTGATCGTCTGCAAATAAAAGCTCGTTGATCTCGTCTGCCTCTGATGGGTTGGTTAGCTTGCATATATGGTCCATGTATGTAATAAACAGTAGGGGGGATAGTACGCACCCCTGTCTTACACCTGATCTAACTTCGAAGTGGTCTGTGTAGCCTGCTGCTGTTCTGACCCTGCAGCTGCTTTTGACGTAGAGGCTTTTAGTTAGGTTGTTTAGATGTTGGCTTACTCCGTATGTTGTTAGTATCTCCCACAGTTGTTCTCTGTTTACTCTATGTAAACTGAGAAGGTCTATTCTGCAAGTGATAATTTACATTTGTTATTTATACGGTAAAGATAAAAAATATACCGTCGTATGAAGTAAAGTATGAAATCAACATCATCAAGTACCGGGCCTGCTGGCGTAGGTGATTATGTCTCTCCACAACTTTCGATCTCGGCAGTTATCTGTTGTTGACCTTCTGCCAAGCCATTCTCTTAAGCTGTCTGGTATTTTTTCTCTTTGCTTTCCTCTATTTCTTAGTCCCTCAATTTTCCCAGTTGTAACTATATATTCCAGTTGTTCTCTTCTCATTACAATGGCCAAACAATGATGATTGTTTCTTCCTAATATTATAAATTAGCTCTCTTTTCGCGTTGGCCCCTTTCAGAACATTTTCATTACTCTTCTTAGCTGTCCATGGTATTCTCAACATTCTTCTGTAAAACCACATTTCTACAGACTCCATTGATTTTCTTGTTTGTTGTCCTATTGTCCATGATTCACATCCATATGTTAAGACTGACTCTACATAACATTTAAGAACTCAAAAATGAAATCACAAGGTACTAATTTGAAGGTGATGCGGCCAATGCTACTGTACGCTGGTAACACCTTCACCGACTCATCGCCACAATCAGTCCTATTTTTTCAGCCTCGTCGATCGGACGTGATCGGCTGGGATTGAACGACAACTACATAATCGGAACGCTAACCAATACGCTACGGAAGATCTCTTCACGTTGCCAAAAACTGCGTCAGGAATTATATTGGAGCCCAGAGCAGCAGATCATTATTCTGGAATACCATTAGAGTTAACGCAGTGTTAAAAAAAAAACAACGTGTCGCTCTCTGCATTTATAAATATACTTAGCAACGCTCATGACGTCACATACAGATGTAAATTATATATTACCATGACAGAGTGCATATGTCAGGTCCTGTGAGAATACACTGTTTTGATTACCGTGCAACCTTATTTATATGTGCGTCTATAGCCTCTATAATGAATTAGCAAAGGATAACTACGTATGTGTCATCTGCAAATGCTATCATTTTCTGCCATGCTGGCTGGTGTAGGCGATCACAACTCAACTGTCTCCAGCAATGTGCATCAGTTATGTGTTCTTTCATCCAACAACGCACTGTCCCCTAGGAGGTATCGGTCATTCTATTCATCCCCATTTCTCTCTTCGCGCGCGCGCGCACACACACAAAGCCCGAAGGATTCAACCCCTAACTGTGGCGAATCCTCATCCCCTCCCCCCCCTCAATTCACACATGGTTAAGTCTATTAATAGAGTCTTTTGGCACTAACAATTTTTTTTTAATTGGCACTAAAGATTTCATCTTGGGAAATAAAGCGGACTGAACTAATATTGACCAGGCGCATCAATAAATGTAAAAAATTAATCTGGTAAAAACATGAGCACATGCAGGACAGCATATTTTCTACACGTTACAACCGGTAATTTTTTTTTTTTAAATTAATATTTTGCTCCCGTCACGCCAAGTGGTGTATAGGGAATATGGTGTTAGTGACCATAATTTTTACAGACCTTCGGCACATGATTTTTGGGGTAATGTGGTCGGTATTACGCACGTGCCGCTTTACTTTCCCAGAAAAAAAATCCGGCACCTATTAAAGGCTGGGTGAACCCGGAAGCCGTCGGTTGGGATCGAACCCTACCTCTTGTCCTTTGTAGTCCAGTTCATATGTTATTGCTAGTGACGATATATTTTACAGACCTTCAACACATGATTTTTGGGGTAATGTGGTCGGTATTACGCCCGTGCCGCTTTACTTTCCCAGAAAAAAATCCTGGTACCCATTTAAGGCTGTGTGAACCTGGAAGCCGTAGGTTCGGATCGAACCCTAACTCTTGTCCTTTGTAGTCCAGTTCACTAACCACTGAGCTATGGCGACTCCGTAAAGATACATCGTAAGAACGTATAAATAATCATTAATGGCACAACAAGTTGCGAAACACGTCCAAGAACACAACAACTAGTTAAGATCTTCAGACGCATAACAAGATATTGTGGGTTTAGATGTCACCAACACGAGATATGACTGTGTGACTTTACAGCATGTGACTGCGCAATCCAGACAAACACCAGAATATACCCTACACAAGATATGACTGAGTGACTTTACAACATG
Organism: Megaustenia siamemsis; assembly: GCA_032433765.1. NCBI lineage: Eukaryota > Metazoa > Mollusca > Gastropoda > Stylommatophora > Ariophantidae > Megaustenia > Megaustenia siamemsis. The sequence goes on from JAVIAB010000139.1 coordinate 84,071,049, forward strand.
TGACTGAGCAATCCAGACAAACATCAGAATATACCCTACACAAGATATGACTGAGTGACTTTACAACATGTGACTGAGCAATCCAGACAAACACCAGAATATACCCTACACAAGATATGACTGATTGACTTTACAACATGTGACTGAGCAATCCAGACAAAACACCAGAACATACCCTACAGGACCCTGCACTCTCAACACCCTAAGAAAACTATGGCTCACATAAACTATTTTTTTATTTTAAATACATATTTTTACGCGTGCTGTATGTTTGTTCCAGTTGAAGGCCTATTGCGCCGAAACGTGGTTCTGCTTTGTGGTATCTACTTGTTACGTGAAGTTTTAAACATACCATTTTTTTCTTCTCTTCTATTTTTGTTTCACTACTTTTTTATTTCTCCTCACAGACACAACCCTGCAAGACAACAAACGACAAGAAACTGTTGAAGACAGCAAGTATGTCTAATTGATCGTGACCCAAGCTGGTCTAAATGCCTAAATGCATAGAAGTAGCCGATCGCTGAGGACGAATAATAAGCAGCTAGGGAACTAATTTTTCAACGAATTATGCTGTTAGTTCCTTTAACTCTTATAGTACGGAAAGCTGTTATCAATTCATCAGTAGAGATTTTCAGAGACAAAATTTTTCATGTTTTTAAATATTAATCTACATGTTTACATTTATCTAACATTTACCATATTATATATGAATTTTCAGATAATTAAACAAGGAACTATATTTCACCAATACCAAGATGATACAAGATGTGTAAAAAGAATATGGTTTGATGACAGTTTACACTAATAAAATTGAGAGTTACGCACTGTGCAGCTAAACGTACATGACAGAGTTAAGGGCAGCTAATTCAATTGTCTGACGTCGGTCCGGCATTGGCAAACATAACTTCAGCAGAGGAACGCATGCCAACACTCGGCAAAAAACCCCAAACAGAAACAGAAAACAATAGACGGCAGAGCCAGGATTATTGTTATCCTAGTATGGGCTTGTCTATTGTTTTCTTTTTCCTTGTTTATTTGTCCAAGTACTCAATAGTAAAGTCTACGTGTGGTCTATCTCTCGTCCTCGCCTCAAGGTTTGCACAAGATTAAATGTGTTTACTTGTTAATTAAAGTAACCAAAATAAGGATATCAAAAAGCAAGAGGAGCTTTCATTACACTGGGAAACATATGGAAATCCAAAGAAATTAGGTTAAATACAAAAATAAAAATCTTCAACTCCAATGTTAAGGCGGTCCTATTATATGGCCGTGAAACATGGAGAACAACAAAATTGACAATCACGAAGATACAGACTTTCATTAATGGATGCTTATGCAGGATAAAAGGATGGAAATGGCAGGACAAAATCACTAACATAGAATTTTGGAAATGTACCAGTCAAACACCAGTGGATAAAGAGATACAGCGAAGACGATGGCGCTGGATAGGACACACACTGCAGAAGCCAACTGAGAGTATTACACAACAGGACCTTTTTTTGGAATCCCCAGAGGAAAACCAAAGAATTCTTGGAGAAGACAGATAGAAGCAGAGATGAAGATGATGGGGAAGACATGGACTGATCTTAAAAGAATGGCAAAAAACAGAACGACTTGGAAAGTGTTTGTTGAAGACCTATGCTCTATCTATCTATCTATTGACCTTTCGAGCCGTAACCGGCCCATAGGGCGTAGACCAAGATACACCTTCTCCTATATGAATTTTTGTTCTAGCAGTTTTCTTTTAAAGATATTTTATCAAATCTCGCCATCTGTCTCTGTTCTGTGCAAGCAGTTCTATCTCATTGAGGGAGCCGATTCCTGCTGCTCTTGCCTCTCTCATCAATGTTCTTCTCAGTGTCTCCCTGGGTCTTCCTCTTTTTCTTTTACCTGTTGTTTCCCATATGAGGGCTTGCTTTGCTATTCGATTATTATCTCTTCTCATCACATGTCCAACGTATGACCATCGTCTTTTCTTTATTACTGAAGATATTAGTGGTTGATTGGCGATTTCTCTAATTTCCTCGTTTGTTTTGAATTCGTTCCATTCTATACCAAGTATTTTCCTTAGACATTTATTTTCGAATGCGTTCAACTTTGTTTCTATATCTCTTGTTGTTTTCCAGCTTTCACACGCATACGTAAGGGTTGATAGTACATTTGATTTGAATAGCCTAAGTTTTGTGTTTGTGCTAATGAGTTTTGATTTCCACAACTTTTCAAGGCTTCTGAAAGACATTGCTGCCTTAGCCGGCTGTTGCTAATTTCTTTGCTCGTATCCCCTTCTCGATCAATGTGACTTCCAAGATAGATGAAGTGATCGATCTCTTCTACTGGTTTGTTTTCCATGTATATTTTGTCACTTGTTGGAATTAAACTTTTCATGACTTTAGTCTTTTCATGATTGACCTCAAGCCCAATTTTGCTGGCTATTGATGATAGTTCATTTGTGTTTTCCTGCATCGTTTTTATCTGATTGCTGATGAGAACTATGTCATCAGCAAAGTCCAGGTCCTCCAAATGGTCTCCTTGTATCCATTCGATGCCTTTATTACCAGTGCAGCATTTCTTCATTATGAAGTCCATAACAATTCCAAATAACAAGGGCGATAAAATACATCCTTGTTTAACCCCAGTTTCTATTGGGAAACATTCGCTCAGTCCTTCCTCTGTTCGAACTGCACATGTGTAACCATCATACATGTCTTTGATAATATTTATGATTTTTGATGGTAAGCCATATTGCTTCAGAATTTTCCACAAAGAATCTCTATGAATACTATCAAATGCTTTTTTGAAGTCGATGAAGTTAAGTACAAAAGGTTTTTGCTTTTCAATGTGTTCCTCCAATATAAGTCGTAGAGTGAAAATGTGGTCAAGACAGCTTCTCCCTTTTCTAAACCCAGCCTGTTCTTCACGCATTACTGTATCTATTGAATCCTTTATTCTATTTAGGATGATTTTACAGAATAATTTTGAGGCAACTGACAAAAGTGTCACGCCTCTCCAATTGTTACAATCTCTAAGATTGCCCTTTTTTTGGGATCTTAACAATGATTCCTTTTTTCCATTTATGAGGCGTCTTCTCTGTTTTCCAAATGATGTTGAACATTTTTTGGAGATGTATTAAATTATGGCTATCAATTGCCTATGCTCTACTGGGAGCTAAAAAGGTAGAAGAAGGAGAACTTGTTAATTGTCTCCTAACTCTTCCGGAAACATGCACTCGTGAATTAGCAATCAAAAGCAATGTATGTGTGACGTCATCCATTGTTTATTTCACTGGAGAAACAAATTCACCGATTGGGGGAAAATGACAGTGGGGTCTGTTCAATCTAGACTCTGAGAAAATCTTTAAAAACATCACAGAGACGACAGGCCTAAACATTAAAGGAAAGATAATCAATAACCTAAGAAAGGTTGATGATACTGTAGTCTATCTATTTATCTATTAACCTTTCGAGCCGTAGCCGGCCCATAGAGCATAGACCCAGATACTCTTTCTCTTATCTAAGTTTTTATTCTAGCAGTTTTCAATTCTTGGTAATATCTTTTATCAAATCTCGCCATTTGTATCTGTTCTGTGCAAGCAACTCTATCTCATAGAGGGAGCCGATTCCTGCTGCTCTTGTCTTTCTGATTAATGTTCTTCTCAGATACTGTGTTACTAGCAGAAAATCCTAAAGATCTACAATAATTACTTACTGAAATAAATATGATAAGAAAAAAATATGGATTGTATAAGGAAATATAGATAAATATCAAAAAGACTAAAACTATTATCATTAACAAAGAAAATACTCAAAACCTACAAGCGGATATCAAACTTGAGGGAAATAGACCTTGAGACAGTTAAGGACTACAACTACCTTGGCCATACTATAACCAGTGATGGAAAATGTACAACTGAAATAAACAAAAGAATAGTAATGGCAAAAATTAATTTCAGTGCCATGAAAAATATACTAACATCAAAACAAATAACATCAGGACTAGAACTAAGAATATCAAAATGTTATGTCTTCTCAATATTCCTGTATGGTGCAGAAACATTGACATTAGACAAGAAAACATAACACAAAATTGGAGCCTTTGAAATATGAATGTATAGAAGAATTGGATGGAAGGAAAAGAAAACAAACGATGAAGTCTTAAAACAACTAAAAATGAAAAGAGAGCTACTAAACACAATTCAAGCAAGACAAATGCGATTTTTGGGCCATGTTAAAAAACACAACAGCCTACTAAAAGTATTGTTAGAGGGGAAAATACAAGGTAAAAGAGGAAGGGGCAGACCAAGACTAACAACAAAAGATGTACAAATCATCCTATGACAACCTGCACCATCAAAGAAAGAGCGGAATGGCGGCTCCATGGTAGCTAACCTTTGATGCGAAAACGTCACTCAATGATGATGATGAATTAGTGTTTTTTTAAGACTCTTAATCTCCAAGAGAGAATTTCTTTCATTGAAAAATAAGAACAGCAATATCAATACACGCACTTTAGATTTGTTCACCCCTTTCTCTACCTGCATCACTTTAGATTTGTTCACACCGCCCTCTACCTGCATCACTTTAGATTTGTTCATCCCGCCCTCTACCTGCATCACTTTAGATTTGCTCACCCCGTCCTCTACCTGCATCACTTTAGATTTGCTCACCCCGTCCTCTACCTACATTACTTTAGATTAGTTCACACCGCCCTCTACCTGCATCACTTTAGATTTGTTCATCCCGCCCTCTACCTACATTACTTTAGATTTGCTCACCCCGTCCTCTACCTACATTACTTTAGATTTGCTCACCCCGTCCTCTACCTACATTACTTTAGATTTGCTCACCCCGTCCTCTACCTACATTACTTTAGATTTGCTCACCCCGTCCTCTACCTACATTACTTTAGATTTGCTCACCCCGTCCTCTACCTACATTACTTTAGATTTGTTCACCCCGTCCTCTACCTGCATTACTTTAGATTTGCTCACCCCGTCCTCTACCTACATTACTTTAGATTTGCTCACCCCGCCCTCTACCTACATTACTTTAGATTTGCTCACCCCGTCCTCTACCTGCATCACTTTAGATTTGCTCACCCCGCCCTCTACCTACATTACTTTAGATTTGCTCACCCCGCCCTCTACCTACATTACTTTAGATTTGCTCACCCCGTCCTCTACCTGCATTACTTTAGATTTGCTCACCCCGTCCTCTACCTACATTACTTTAGATTTGCTCACCCCGTCCTCTACCTGCATTACTTTAGATTTGCTCACCCCGCCCTCTACATGCATTCTTCACTATTTAGATGTTCAAATGCGAAAAAATGAACTAAAAATAGAATGGAATGACGTCGCAGTAACAACCTATAAACAAATTAGCGCACATAATGTGTGGCTTGACATGAATACTTACTCTCAGGGGAGCGTAACACAACAAATATCTTACTTACTTCGCGGAAACAGCTTTTCGCGGACTGGTTTGTTGATGTGTTCTTGTTAACCCTAAATTCTCGTCTTCTCAGAATCCGGAGCCCACGTCTCCATCAACATCTCTTAAGTGTTGCGATGTTCCACTTTCTGACGTCATCGTTAGTATCTGGATATCTTGAAGTTGCACGATCTTTTGTTCTGTTTCCTTGACTAAGTTTGGGTTGAGATTACGTTAACAGCACACGGCAAAAAGACGCAGTGGTTCTCACATTGTATTCTTTCATCCTGTATATCTCTCAAACGTTTCTTCAAAATATTACAGCTTAAAATCAGGAATTACTTTGTGGTCTTTCTGTTATTATGCATTATGCTCGTAAACGACATAACCACAGTTGTTTCGCCTTAACGTGTGGAAGCGTTGTATCGTTTGTTTACGACAACCACAAAGCCGCATCTTCTGAAGATTAAAGAGTACAACACAGTTTATCATCATCATTAAGTTCCGGGCCTGCTGGCGTAGGTGATCATGTGTATCCACAACTTTCGATCACGACAGTTATTTATCATTTCTGTTGCCGACCTTCCGCCAAGCCATTCTTAAGCTGTATTGTATATCTTCCCTTTGCTCCCCTCTATCTCTTCATCCCTCAATTTTCCCAGTTGTTACAATATATTCCAGTTGTTCCCTTCTCATTACATGGCTAAATAATGATGATTGTTTCTTCCTAATATTGAAAATTAGCTCTCTTTTTGCTTTGGCCTCTTTCAGAACGTTTTCATGACACTTAATACCTGTCCATGGTATTCTCAACATTCTTCTGTAAAACCACATTTCTACAGCCTCCAGAGATTTTCTTGTCAGTTGCCCCACTGTCCATGATGCACATTCATATGTTAAGACTGGCTCTACATAACATTAAAGAACTATTTTTCTTTCCTATCTGAAGGGTGTTGAAAAGATTAAACGCTAATTGGTTGTGCCTTCTTCGGAATCTAAACGCTGTTTACTTGTTCCTTTCTCTTAAGTTGGCAAAAGTAAATAAAGAGCCACTTTACGTCAATTGGCGTATTGGGAATTTGATGTTAGTGACCATCATTTTGACAGATCATCGGCACATGATTTTTTAAGCCTTTTTTTTTAAAACGGATTACGCCCGTGTCGCTTTACTTTCACAGAAAAAATCCGGTATCCATTAAAGGCTGGGTGGACCTGGAAGCCGTTGATCAAGATCGAACTCGACTTCTTGTCCTTTGTAGCTTAGTTCACTAACCACTGAGCTATCGCGGCTGCCGTTAAGTTGGTAGTAAGCATATCTTTGTTCTGGTAACCCTGGTGTTCTTTACTTCCTTTTTTTTAAAATTTCGTTCCTAACGTTCCTCTTTAACTCTTCATAAGTTGTACTTGTGCCTGGCCAGTGTCGTTGAACACTCTTCCTTGCCAAGTTGTCAACCTCATGGTTTCCATTGATATTGCCGTGATTTGGGATCCACTGAATCACGGCTCTTCCGCACCTCTGGCAGCACTGGTGGGGGGCTTCTCTTAGATCATTCAGATCGATAAAGATCATACTCCACAACTATGTCGCAGCCTATCCAACCAAATGAAAATCGAAGACATAAAGCAAATTCGGACTTCAAAAAAACACATACTGCACAGTAGCAATCAAAAGAACCCCCACCTTTTCCAACATCAGCACGTGCCATCTCCGCAACGAAGGTTGGCTACCATGGGGGGCCATTCTTCTCTGTCTCTTACTTTGATGGTGCGCGTTGTCATAAGCTGATTTGTTCATCTTTTGATGTTACTCGTCCATATTAGTCTTGGGATGCCTCTTTTACCTTGTATTTTCCCTTCCATGATTACTTTTAGTAGGCTGTTGTGTCTTTTAACACGCCCCCAAAATCTCATTTGTCTTGTTTGAATTGTGTTTAGTAGTTATCTTTCCATTTTTAGTTGTTTTAAGATTTCATCGTTTGTTTTCTTTTCCTTCCATCCAATTCTACCTATTCTTCTATATATCCACATTTCAAAGGCTTCAATTCTCTGTTCTGTTTTCTGTACCCTCCCCCAAACGGCGTTGAAATCCGTCCTGTTGGTGACAAAATGCTCAGATGTGGGAGACTCAAAGCAAATGGCGTCAATTTAAAAGTGACCAAATGGGAATTTATCTTTCAGACAAAAGCAAACAAACGATCAAAAGTCTGGACCCTTTTGTGTGTGCGTGAGTGTGGGTGTCAGTGTGGGGTGAGCGCACTCAAAGAGGTGAATTAAGTCAACTTGTAACACATACATGAGAGTAGCTTCCCCTTAAAGCAAGTAAAACGTGCGTGAGTTTGGTACGAAGACCCAGTGTATGTTACTCCAATGTTTATGTATCCCTCCATTCTCCCCACATAACAGGATATCAAAAGCTTGCTTTACTTTCTGTTCATTTCTCTTTTAATGCGTACAACTTTGTTAATATTTGTCGACATTTATTATCTAAAATCACGAAGACGATAGTGGAGACTTGGCCGATAAGACTTGCTTATCCCGTGTATGTCCATCAGTTATATTGTTGACTATCTTCATCGCTGCGCTAACACCACCCAAGCCTATATCTCAGATCGGGAGGGGTGTGGGTGATAAGCAGAATGTTAATAACGAAGGTCGCATCACTCAGGTCACACCTTCCCACCTCTATTTTTGGTAACTTTGCTCCAACCACACCTACCCACCTAAATTTGTTGTAACTTTGCTCCAACCACACCTACCACCTAAATTTGTTGTAACTTTGCTCCAACCACACCTACCACCTAAATTTGTTGTAACTTTGCTCCAACCACACCTACCACCTCAATTTGTTGTAACTTTGCACTGACCACACCTACCACCTCTATTTGTAGTAACTTTGCTCTTACCACACCTACCACCTCTATTTGTAGTAACTTTGCATTAACCACACCTACCACCTCTATTTGTAGTAATTTTGCCCTGACCTGGTATTACCTCTTCCAGTAATACTAAACTCGAGAGATCAACAAACAACATCCCACAATGCATTGCACTCATATACTCTCAAAGAATGCTCTGCCCACATCTGTCTGTAGCATTAGTGCAATTCGACAATAATTAATAGAAAAAGTGGGATCATTAACGGCCAATGAATCGTAGAATAAAGGCTCATGAACAATAACGAATATTGCGAAACACCGACAGTAACTGGCACACAACACATACACACGTACGAGGCTACGACACACGGCTGCAGAGTAATCATATTTAACTCCCTTTAAACATTATAGTCGAAAACCGTGTTTACATTGACACTCAATTCAACGCAACTCATAAATAGAAGGGCATAGGCAAGATTCAATTTCAAAGATTACGGGAGAGGAATCCATGCTTTTACCTGTCCTCTATTCTAAGGAGAAATTACAAAAATAGAATAGAAAAAAACGGTATAGTTAAAGTTTTACGTAATAACTAACTAAAACTAACTAAAGTACCACCGTCACGCCAAGTGACGTATAGAGAAATATGGTGTTAGTATCCCTATATTTTACAGACCTTCAGCACATGATTTTTGGGGTAATGTGGTCGGTATTACGCCTGTGCCGCTTTACTTTCCCAGAAAAAAAAATCCGGTACCCATTTAAGGCTGCGTGAACCCGGAAGCCGTCGGTTGGGATCGAACCCTACGATCTTATCCTTTGTAGTCCAGTGTTTTTTTTCGTAATAACTGGACGATACAAATAAGAACAACGTTTCGTCACAATAGGCCTTCAGCAGGAACAAACATACAACACACACACAGATATGTATTTAAAACAAAAATAAATAACAATAAATAATAGTAAATAATAATTTCGAACTCGAATTTATTATTTTTTTATTATTTATAATACACATCTGTATGTGTGTGTGTTGTATGTTTATTCCTGCTGAAGGCCTACTACGCCGAAATATTTTGTTCTAATTTGTGCCATCCAATTATTACGTAGAGCTTTAATCATACTGTTTATATATATATATATATATATATATAATATTTTTTTTCATTTCTCTTAACAGTTAGCTTTACTGCAGCTTCGCATTTTTATGCATTTCTTTGTTTGGACCCTTCTATTCTAACTACTCGATTGAAGGAATTAATGAAACTTATCAATTTGTCTAGCTAGTACATTATGTTCTCTTGTATGTGACATACACACATATTGTTGGTACATTTTACTCGTCTCCTGCATCTTCTTCTACCTTTCAGCTCCCTGTGGAGCATAAGTCTTCAACAAACACTTTCCAATTCGTTCTGTTTCTTGTCATTCATTTAAGATCATTCCAGGTCTTCCCCATCATCTTCATCTCTGCGTCTATTTGTCTTCTCCAAGAATTCCTTGGTTTTCCTCTTTGTTTTATACGTCCCTTAGAGAGAGAAAGAGAGCCTTTATCTTTCCTGGATGGCGGATTTACTTTTATTCATTTTGACTTGTCCATGTTTGTGAAGTTTTTTCGGCTTATTTTTTTTTTTTTTTACAGTATGGGATAGCCAGTCCCATGCCCAACCCTCCTTTCTCGCCTCTTACGAACATGCCTGGTAGGGTACAGCGCCACTATTCTTTACTCCCCTTTCGGGGCCCGGCAACGCATGGGCGTTGTTTACTCGTCTTAATGTAATTTTATTATGATGATTGCGAGTCATTATGATTTATTTATTTACTTTAATAAGTTGAATACAGACATTCTTGTCATATTTCTCTTACTAATCATTTGTACAATATCTGTAATATTTCTCTTACCAATCATTTGTACAATATCTGTAATATTTCTCTTACTAATCATTTGTACAATATCTGTAATATTTCTCTTACCAATCATTTGTACAATATCTGTAATATTTCTCTTACTAATCATTTGTACAATATCTGTAATATTTCTCTTACTAATCATTTGTACAATATCTAAGTATAAACTGGAGTTGTCTATACGTATTGTGACAAAAACAGATAGTAGAGTTTGTGTGTGTGCGTGCGCGCATATTAACAAAAATAGTAGACTGGATTATCCGGGAACACGTCCAAAAAAAAAACAATCCCATCGTTTTAAACTCAATTTATCAAATGGAAACAAATCTAGGAGCTCATGTCTGACCAAAAGATGTCATTTTGTTATACAGAAAATGAAATAGTTATATGTGTGTATCACATCTGAAGTCAGTGGTGTGACTACAGTGTGTTTGTTGATATATATGTCTCTTGAAATGCATGTTGCCCGTGACGTGAGTTCACGTGATAACATATGAGCTCACGTGACGAGATTACAGCGTGTTCCAGGATTAAGATGCGAGGGGACGTCTCTCTTGCTTTGCCGATATTGAAGACGTTATTAAACAACGTTTTAAAATGTGTTATTAAAACAACGTTTTAAAACGTTTTATTAAAACAACGTTTTAAAACGTGTTATTAATCAACGTTTCAAAACGAGTTATTAAAACAACGTTTTAAAGCGTGTTATAATGTTGAATCGAAAAGAGTTATTTCGATAGCTCAAAAAAATTAAAATAATTAATCAATCTGAATATGGCCAAACAGTGAAATCGTAAATGAATGAATATAATGTAGGAGACCCAACTGTACGCGACATCATTACCAAGAAACAAAAGCTACTTGAATTTGCTGGAACATTCAACAGTGGAAGTGGAGGCATGTCTAAGAGTAAAACAGTGAAAGCCTCAACATTTAATGAACTGGATAAAGCAATGGTTATTGGTTATGGAAGGCCTCGGTATCACTGCAAACGAATTAAAATCCATAATTGCTCAACCGCCCGTGCCAGTGGAATCATCAGAATTACTAACTCATCTCCCAAACAAAGAAAGGTAACTGTAGTCCCCATCGTAGCAGTCTCAGCACACGCCAAAAGACATAAGGCGAAACCGCGCAGAAAGTGAACACAGTCAACTGTTCCCTGTCATACGATATCATCCTTCATCGTAAACAATTGGGACATCGAAACATGATCAAAACGGATGAAACACACAGCTCACAGTGTGCACAGAGCACTTAACTCAGCAGCTCCTGCAACAAGCCGGACTTGGAATATGAGGAAACTGCAACAAGGAACACCCTTCAGACATAGCCTTCAATGGTTCCTGCCGCCTATCCACCATATACCATGGAAGTTCACGTCCTCCCGAAAATGATGATCGTCATATTGAGAACAAACAAATGTATAAAAGCAATGGTTTTGTGGTTTAATTAACAACGGGCAGAGGGAATTCCGGTAAGGGTCCTGTTTGTGCAGCAAAGGTAAATAAATTTTCTGAAGAACTAGAAATATCAAGTAATAGATGAAGTAAGTAATAAATGAAGTAAGTAATAGATGAAGTAAGTAATAAATGAAGTAAGCGCTGTTTGAATACTGTACCTACTCTTTCAGTCTCCTATATATAATGGTTTAACTGGGGTTTTTGTTATCAGGGACTTCCCATTTGGATAACCGAGGGTGTACTGTATATAACAATTTTAAGAGTGAGGGAGTGAAGAGAAGTGGGCGAGATAAAAAGAAGATAACAGCAAAAAGAAGTGTGCGAGATAAAAAGAAGATAACAGCAAAGAGAAGTGGGCGAGATAAAAAGAAGATAACGGCGAAGAGAAGAGAATTAAAATGTGAGAAGAAAGGACAAGAGACTGAAAAAGAAAACTATAAATGAGAGATAGAATGCGATGACAAAAGAAGGACAGAAACGTGAGAAAGAGAAGAAAAGAGTAGAGATTAGAAGAGAAGAAAAGAGTAGAGATTAGTAGAGAAGAAAAGAGTAAAGATTAGAAGAGAAGAAAAGAGTAGAGATTAGAAGAGAAGAAAAGAGTAGAGATTAGAAGAGAAGAAAAGAGTAGAGATTAGAAGAGAAGAAAAGAGTAGAGATTAGAAGAGAAGAAAAGAGTAGAGATTAGAAGAGAAGAAAAGATTAGAGATTAGAAAAGAAGAAAAATGAGGCATCATTACAGGAAGAAGATCAATAGAACTGGCAGCAGCCGTTCCCGGCTAACAATATTGACATCAGCTTCAATCTTAAGTGACAGCACATGTCTTGAGAGTTGACAGTCAAGCTGTTGTTGTTGTTATGGATCCAGAAGCCTGTAAGGAGCCGCGATAGCTAAGTGGTTAGTAAACTGGACTACAAAGGACAAGAGTTAGGATTCGATCCCAACAGACGGCTTCCAGGTCCACCCAGCCTTTAGTGGGTACAGGATTTTTCTGGGAAAGTAAAGCGGCACGGGCGTAATACCGACCACATTACCCTGAAAATCATGTGCCGAAGGACTGCAAAATGTATGGTCACTAACACCATATTCCCTATACGCCACTTGGCGTGACGGGGGCACTTTACATTTTTTAGAAGCCTGTTGCGCTGATGCTCCTCTCTCTTTGCCCTATAATAAATATACACCGCCACTGGGTCAAGTATAGTCAAGTCAAGTATAGTCAAGTCAAGTATAGTCAAGTCAACTATAGTCAAGTCCAATCCTGGCATGGATACAATCACATCGGAACAAGTCTCTCTCTATCCACATGTCAACGATTGCTTGTTTCAATGAGCAAAAGGTTTTTTAAAAATCTTGGTTAGTTATAGTTCACTGACCCTAACGTATAACATTGTATAAGTCTATGATTGTCGTCAGCTAGTCGCTACACACCGTGTATGTGCGTGAACAGATTGTGCTGACAGAGACTGTGCGGAACAGCGTATCCGGCGGGCTCCGCCCTAACTAAACATTCTGAAAATAAGAGTGCAAAATGTCTTGCATTCATCCCAAGGTAGGTAAAGACAACTGGCTTTATGCTCTTGTCTACTCGTGAAGCGACAACATCGGAAACCTGTAATCTGCCCCGACCATGAAAATAAGTGCACAGAGCGTGGAACAAAGAAGTTGGAACAGAGAAATGATAGAGACAAGGAAGGAGCGGGAAAAGAATGAAAGAATGAAAGAAAGAAAGAAAGAAAGAAAGAAAGAAAGAAAGAAAGAAAGAAAGAAAGAATTACATTTTTTCCCACTTCGGTTTTGTCAAGACAACCCTATTAGATTCTAGTCTTTCCTTTTTTTTCCCGTTTTAAACCTCCCAAATGAGCCATCGATCATCTATACTATTTTCTCCACTTTCTGTCCTTGTCTATCTAATTTATTTATTTCCATGTATTATTTACGGTAAAGTCCTAGTTTAAACACATAAATTATTTGTTCGGAAGTGTAACGTTCCCCTAAAGTAACATTGCACTTTATTCGGTAGTTCTCTAATGTGTCATCTTCGTAGCAACGCGAGAGTAAGGTCCCAACTCAAGCATAATTTAGTTTGTATTTGAAAACCATTGTAGTTTTGTTGCGACGCCAACTAAGGGAAGAGCACTCGTTTCTCTGAAATAATCGATGTATTTAAAATAGGTAATTACCTAAGTTACCTTAATGACCTCTGCCTCAAGATTTCGTCGTTCACAGTTATTTAGGTCTTCCTTGTTTCATATTTCTCTGCGGTTTTTTTTTTTTTTTTTTTTTGTGAGAAATAATCTTGGCATATTTGTAGATGGCTTTGGAAACGTAACTGTATTCTCGCCCATCTCTTTTACTTACATCTTTAGCTGTAGGTTGAACTAAGGACCAAATTGAAAGCCTCTCCTACCAGGTCGGGATGCAAATGGTGGAGCTGTTTAATCAGTTTAAAAAAATCCTCGTGTGTCCAAAGACGGGGCAAGCCACGACAATAAGAGCCACATCCAAAGCTCTTTCAGTGGAGAAGGGACACCCCCGGGAAAAAAAAAAAAAAAAAAAAAAAAAAAACTTCTACCATGCAGGTGCCATAGAGGGAAGGAAAGGCTACGGGACAACACCGAGAAAAAACCACGAGCTAGGTGGACTCAACAGCGAATCAATTCAGAGGAAGAGGTATGTTTACAGCACTCAGAAAAGATTACAAATAATCAACAACAGAAAAAAACAACAATATATGGACCGAAGCAGGATTGAACCCGTACTCAGTGGCACAGCGCCTTGCCATGAAAAGCCAAACGCTAGGGAACACTGCCACTCAGCTAACTGAGTGAAAGACATCGCCAATGATATTGAGTTATTGAGTTATTTGCGGGTCATCATCATTGCACTCCGAACATGTCCATAGGTGCTCAGATCCCCTCCTCAGCAATTCCCTCAGTGTCCAGCGACTGACGACTCCAGTTCTATGTTGGTTGATAAGTCTTCTTACACGGCCACCAAGTTTCTCATTTCTGGCTGTGCCCATCTTAACTCCCATTTCCATCATCCGAAGAAGCGACGTTGATCTGTGTTTGTCGAAGTCCCGTGCTCTTCCCACATCTCGGAGTGCATTGATGATGTCCGCTCGATCCATTGGTTGCCCGTCCTCAACGACAGCGCAGCTAGCCAACCTGTCCGCTCTCTCATTTCCCCGCACTCCCGCATGTCCAGGGACATAGACAAAGGTGACCTTACGTATTTTGGATTTCTGCAACGACTCTACCCATTGCATGCGTACAAAGCCCGCCTCCACTTTTTTTTATCATGCTCATCGAATCACTCAGTATACATGCGTGGATGTAGTCTTGTGACTCTAACCATTTGAATGCCTTGGTCACTGCCATCACCTCCATTGTCATGCTACTCGTGGTCATGGCGTATGCACCACTGTCTTCCGTGGCTATTCTGTCTGCCGAACGTGCTGTAAATGCCCATGCACTTCTTTCGTGTCGTCTTACAGATCCGTCTGTATAGATGACTGCATCTTTCTCATCGGTGTTATCGCAGATGAGACCGTTGACCTCAGCATTAACCACGACCGGGTTCTGTTCCCTACTTTTCCTGTCGAGTGTGACAATACATGAGAAAGTCCCCTTGAATGACGTAGGCACCGGTATCCACCGGTATCGCCAATGATAGCTATTTCTTAAGATAGCTGAGTGGCAGTGCTCCCTAGCGTTTGGCTCTTCGTGGCAAGGCGCTGTGCCACTGAGTACGGGTTCGATCCTGCTTCGGTCCATATAGTGTCCTTATGTTTTCTTTTCTGTTGTTGATTATTTGTCACTTTTTCCGAGTGCTGTAAACATACCTCTTCCTCTGAATATATTCGCTGATTATCGCCTCGGAAGTTTCTCTCTATAACAATATTCATTTATTATTATTTGTCTCCTGGACTCAACAGCCATGGCCGGCATCCACCCTACGAATGTCAATGTCGGCTTGCTCTGTCAAAATATCCATTCTTGAACTTCAAATCTATTGCTCATCTACGACGTACAAGTCTTTGGCCGATACAATAAAGTTGCAGAGCATGGGTGAGTAAAAGTCTCATTTAGTCCGTTCTCAAAATGTTTATGTTGGCAAAAATGTTCAACTTTCTAATACCACACGAAAGATTGGAAATTTCAGTTTAACATTTTTATATCACAATCAATATCAAGTCGCATGTTCTTTGCAGAACGTTGCATTCACCACAGCCCATCTGAAAGAATCTCTGTCTCTAGCCAGATCTCCCAATGAACGTTGCATTCACCACAGCCCATCTGAAAGAATCTCTGTCTCTAGCCAGATCTCCCAATGAACGTCGCTTTTACCATAGCCCGTCTGAAAGAATCTCTGTCTCTAGCCAGATCTCCCACAGAATGGTTATTTGCTTGCTGCTTGCTTGCGTTCGCCCTATGACTAAAGGAGTACACATCTTCGTCATCCGCCTTAAAAAGTCGTTGATTGGGCGTGTCTGCGTTGTGTTGTGGTTTGCAGTATAACTGATGTTTGCGTTTTTCGACCAACACATCCGACTTCAGCACATTTTTAGTACCAGATTGTCTTCCCTCATCGATCCCTACTCGCTGGGCCAGACTAAACAGGTCAGTCTGTTACTGGAAGCACCACGGAGAAGTGGAGCGTGGTTTGGATGGTTATGGTTCACCGATCCTGGTGCAAGTCATCAGCTGTGGGTCGCTGACAACTTCCAGCTCTGCTGCTGTGAGGCGTGCCTTTGTCACCTAATGGCTTTTTGATGATACACTAAAGACTGACTAATTTAGCACGCCGTGATGACTAATTTGGCACGCTGTGATATAAAATAATGAATAATAAGAAACGTTTTTCAAACTTAAGTTATGATCACCAATCAAAACAAATGTACCATGCAAGAATCATATACATGGGTTTCAAAATGAGTCACAAGACAACTAAAACACCATTGACAAGCAACTGTGACTAAAACACGGCAGCAAAACACTATGTAGTATCATTCATGATGTTTGAGATTATATTGCTTTGATTCGCTTAGCATGACGCAGCAGCATTATTGGGGGGAGGGGCGCACGGCAATCTGTTATGTAGAGAAAAGAAATGAACTATTAACGTCATCCTGAAGCGGTCACCTTGCAAACTATAACAGCATCCTCCTTAAAACGCTTTTGCGGCAGACACTTCAAGGCTCGCATTGGATCAACAACTATCCCCGAGCACATTTTTAACCTGAGAACGATGACAGTGCAGTCTCATCCACATTGACAGGGAAACGAGGGTTTTAAATAATGGGGATTTTTAAAAACATAATTAAAACTGTACTGTGCGGACGACAGTGTAAGACCTAACCCAAGTGATTAAAGAAATGAACCTTGTTCTCATCAACAGGTTTATAAACATAATTACTGTACTTTAATAAGCACAACAACAGTATCTGTTATGTGGAAGTTATTTTTAAGCAATCAGTTTCCACTCCTGAAGTTATTTTTAGCCGTTCAACATTCATTCCCTTTTCTCCAATCTTCTTACTTGAACCCGCATTCAACTCAAGTCAATCTCCGACCCACGCTATCCTACCCGGGACACTCGCGTCATACATTTCTCAATCTACGCTCAGTTATAGACCATCTTAAGCCTTGCTCAGTGGTTACCCCACACTTCAGGTAGTTTCTTCCGTTTTCCTCCCACAACGATTCAGCGACAGTACACACATCACCGACTCGGACACACTTCGCTGAACTCAACATCTTTAAAAATGCATGCCTGGAGACTGAGAAATGTGATTTTGTAACGGGTAGCCGGAGCTTCATTGTGCCTTGCTCGCCAAATAAATGCCAAGGACATTACACTCCTGGACATTGCTATACACTGTATAAGAAGAATGATCCTCATGTGCTATACCGGTTGGCGTAGGCGATCATGTCCTTCCACAATCTTATATCCACTGTACATCGTATCAATTCTGATGTTGGCTATTTTCCAAGCCATGTCACCAGGCTATCTAATATTTTTTTTTGTCTTTGCCATCAGCGATCTCTCTTTCCTCGTATTTTGTTGTAACCAAGTATTCCAACTTTCCTCTTTTCATGATGTGCTCGAAAAATGTAAATGTTTTATTTTCCTCTGATGTTTTTTTTTTTTAAAGAGCTCCCTTTATGGGAGAAGGATAGTATACATTTTATTTATTTATTTTTAAACAGCGGAGACTCACACGACAATTTCAAGGTAGATAGAAAGAACATTGAGAGAGCTCAAGAAATCTTCTTTCCTTCCACATCTGCCTTTCAGCGTCGAGGGGAGATATAATTTGCGGTCTTTTGCTCTTCTGTTCGCCTCTGCTGCTGTTATGTTTCCTAGTGCTTCTAATATTCCATCGATCCATCTTTTTCGTGGTCGACCCTTGGGTCTGGTTGTCTCACAATGTGTGTTGAAGGCTCGTTGTGTTGTGTTTTGATCTTTCTGTCTTGTCACGTGGCCAAACCATTTTATCTTTTGTTTCTTTATATATTCTATGTCGGGGGCTATTCCAAGCTTTTTTTTATGAAGTTCAAGAATAGAGCAAGTAATCTTGGAAACATAAGAAATAATGCACATAGCTTTCTTTATTCTGTATTTTATCCAGCCTGTCAATTTGCGCTGTACTGACAGTAATATTTGCTAGGACATACTCGATTAGTGCAAGGAACAAACATTTAAAACATCTTTTTAAAATAGGTACTAGTAGTTTTCATTGGGAAAGTAGGACAACCGCCGTGATATTTATTCCATCGTGTGTCCATCGTTGAAAAACATGGACACTAAGAATATATTTTCCACACGCCATAAAGCGCCCTAGTCGCGCTTTCCCGTAAATTAATCATTATATTATATATCAACTTTTCTCCCAAGCAACTGTGCTAAAAGTATGGACCTGACTCACTCTAAGTTCTACAACAACACATGTTTACATTTCATCGTATTGCCTGACAAATTTTTACTCGTATATCCCCATACATTATTTGAGGTTTGTAAGTTATAACTACAGGACAGGGTAACCAACACAACCCAGGTGAAACAAAAAACTCGCAATGCAAGATTAAATTACAAATAAAAAATTTAAGGCATCCATCTTAAAACGTGATTAAATATATTTTTAAAATATGTCATTTACACGTTATTTTTGACATATAAAAAAAAAGCGCACGAGAGTTAACGCACATACATTTACATATGAAGCTTGGAAAGTATAAAAATAAGCTCACACCAGCTGCATAACGATTTTTTCAAACTCGACAGAAGATTTTATGGTCGGCAAATATAGGTCATAGTATAAAAGACAGGACATTTACCGAAACGAAATCAATAACGCAACAAGCTCGCCACATGCATACACACCACTAACGTCCAAAAACTGTATATTTGCCAATTATTTGCTTTTGTTCCTCCGTAACTAAAAATAACTCTAGCATGTACCGAAAGTATTTTACATTTATTTATTTTTTTTTTTTGCAATCATGGACGTACATAAATGTAACTTGTTCTCCTTCATTCTGATTTCACATTTTGCAGTTACCGTTATTAATATAACATTACGTATGGTTATGCTGTAATTTCCTGTGTGTGTGTTCGATACAAGTAGTTGAGTGCGGCGTACAGTAATAGTGCTAGGAAAACCCAGTGCTTCGTAAGAGGAAATACCATGCACTGGTGAAGTACATGATGAGTAATATCGAGTAATATTAAACATTGGGTAAAGTACATGATGACTAATATCGAGTGATATTAAACATTGGGTAAAGTACATGACTAATATCGAGTAATATTAAACATTGGGTAAAGTACATGATGACTAATATCGAGTAATATTAAACATTAGTAAAGTACATGACTAATATCGAGTAATATTAAACATTAGGTAAAGTACATGACTAATATCGAGTAATATTAAACATTGGGTAAAGTACATGAAGTACATGACTAATATCGAGTAATATTAAACATTAGTAAAGTACATGACTAATATCGAATAATATTAAACATTGGGTAAAGTACATAACTAATATGGAGTAATATTAAACATTGGGTAAAGTACATGACTAATATCGAGTAATATTAAACATTGGTAAAGTACATGAAGTACATGAGGAATATCGAGTGCTTCTTCCGGGTACACTTTTTGGAGAATAATCTTAGAAGCTTCAAGAAAGCACTGGCCAGCTCAATGGTAATAATTGATCGATACTAAACAATGAGACAGTTCACAAGCGACGACTACCATACTAAACAATGAGAAAGTTCGCGAGCAGTGTCTACTGATACTAAACAATGAGAAAGTTCACAAGCGACGACTACCATACTAAACAATGAGAAAGTTCGCGAGCAGTGTCTACTGATACTAAACAATGAGAAAGTTCACAAGCGACGACTACCATACTAAACAATGAGAAAGTTCGCGAGCAGTGTCTACGATACTAAACAATGAGAAAGTTCACAAGCAGCAACTACTGAAACTAAACAATATAAAAATACATGTTCAGTGTAAAGTAATACTAAACAATGAGAAAGTTCATAGTTCAAGTCTAATGATACTTAACATAACTTAATTTTCTGTGCAATAACGTTGATGATTGTGAAGGGGGTTAGTGGGGAGCATGAGGGGAGAGAACTGCAAATTCGTCATTCCCAAATAGAGTGTATTGAGATAACAACGAGTCAATATTCATGGTTTGACTATATATTCTTCATATAAAAAAGTAAAGTACCCCCGTCACGCCAAGTGGCGTATAGGGAAATATGGTGTTAGTGACCCTATATTTTACAGACTTTCAGCACATGATTTTTGGGGTAATATGGTCAGTATTACGCACGTGCTGCTTTACTTTCCCAGAAAAAAAAATCCGGTACCCATTTAAGGCTGTGTGAACCCGGAAGCCGTCGGTTGGGATCGAACACTACCCCTTGTCCGTGGTAGTCCAGTTCACTAACCACTGAGCTATCGCGGCTATATTCTTCATATACTATTTTAATAACAATAAATATGGACACTATTTTCACGTTCTACCAGTAACTGAATGCATAGACAGACAAAGATTAAAGTGGTTTGAACATTTAAAGCGCATTAACCCCTCAGCACCAGCGCCAAGAGCTTATAACAACAAAATGGTACAACCAAGATATACAGGTAGACCACGAAGTAGATGGACTGTAGGAATTTACGACATAATAAAACAATAAAATATCACAATGTACCAAGCTAGAGAAAGTCCCCTTGATAGAAAACACATCTTTGACTTCAGCCTGCGACGAATACCGGCAAAAAGCAAAACTGGTTAAAAGAAATATTTTCACTCTTAAATATATTAGCCGCGATAGCTCAGTGGTTAGTGAACTGGACTACAAAGGACAAGGGGTAGGGTTCGATCCCAACCGACGGCTTCCAAGTTCACCCAGCCGTAAATGGGTACAGAATTTTTTTTCTGGGAAAGTAAAGCAGCTCGGGCGTAATACCGACCACATTACCCCAAAAATCATGTGCTGAAGGTCTGTAGAATATAGGATCACTAACACCATATTTCCCTATACGCCACTTGGCGTGACGGGGGTACATTACTTTTTTTTTTACTTAAATATACTAATATTCCTAAAAACAAAATAAATTATCAAAGATGTAATGCGTTTATACATATCTTATTAACAATCATTATCAATCAAAAAGGGAGCTCCTAAAAAAAAACATCAGAAAGAAACAATCAACATTTTCCGATCACATCATGAGAAAAGTTGGAATACTTGGTTACAACAGGCAAAATATAAGGAAAGAGAGATCGCAGACGACAAAGAGAGAAAATAGATATCTTAGTGTCATGGCAAACAGTCAACAACAGAACTGATACGATGCACTGTAGATATAAGATTGTGGAAAGACATGATAGCCTACGCCAACCGGTATGGCACATGATGATGATGATTAACAATCATAAAATATTTCTTCTCTATGATATCTTCTAACACTTTGTATTTCTGGCCTCTTAAAAATTCAACCCCAGTGATTTATATTTTTTTTAACACACAAACGAAACAAACACAAGAAGTTATTCTCAAAACAAAAGACACGCCCTCTGTTATTACCTGCTAATGTCAGTAATTCAAAAGTAGAATATGATGTTGGTACATGACACACTCGGCGTCCTACATTATTAATTGGCTGTTGTCAAAGACAGAAGCCTCGTCGGCAAATTGCAATGTAACTACTGCTGACAGAACTTTAAAATTGGTATTTTATCGAACGAAACCCACAAGATAAATATATTTATAAAGTGTAACAGGTGAGCAGATTTAAGACACGGTTCGATGCATTTAAAAGGTGTGCTCATAAGTGGATTTTCAGGACATTAATTGTTAACCGCTGAACTAAGGGGAGAGAATAGATATTCGTGCACATTTTATTTGATTACATGTGAGGATCAAGATTCCGGGATTTTGTTGCTGCCTACAAGACATGCCAGTGGATATTAGACTGCTGCTTTATCTGTTTATGACTAAAGAAAGATAAGAAGCTACAGAAAAATATGAAGTTGCACAAAGATAAGATAAAGTTGTAAAAAGAAAAGAAGCTGCTTAAAGATAAGATAAAGTTGTAAAAGAAAAGAAGCTGCTTAAAGATAAGATAAAGTTGTAAAAAGAAAAGAAGCTACAGAAAAATATGAAGTTGTACAAAGATAAGATAAAGTTGTAAAAAGAAAAGAAGTTACAGAAAAATATGAAGTTGTACAAAGATAAGATAAAGTTGTAAAAAGATAAGAAGCTACAGAAAAATATGAAGTTGTTCAAAGATAAGATAAAGTTGTAAAAAGATAAGAAGCTACAGAAAAATATGAAGTTGTACAAAGATAAGATAAAGTTGTAAAAAGAAAAGAAGCTGCTTAAAGATAAGAAAAAGTTGTAAAAAGAAAAGAAGTTGTAAAAAGATAAGAAGTTTCAGAAAAATAAGAAGATGCACAAAGATAAGATAAAGTTGCAAAAAGATAAGAAGCTACAGAAAAATATGAAGTTGCACAAAGATAAGATAAAGTTGCAAAAAGATAAGAAGCTACAGAAAAATATGAAGTTGCACAAAGATAAGATAAAGTTGTAAAAAGATAAGAAGCTACAGAAAAATATGAAGTTGCACAAAGATAAGATAAAGTTGTAAAAAGATAAGAAGCTACAGAAAAATATGAAGTTGCACAAAGATAAGATAAAGTTGTAAAAAGATAAGAAGCTACAGAAAAATAAGAAGCTGCAGAAAGATCAGAAGGATGTTGAAGATGAAAGTTATGCTGTAAGCTGGTATCATCCAAGGAAAGAATGACACAATATAGAAAGACAAAACATGAGATGAATTATGTAATGGTAAAAACAATAATAAAATGAAAGACTATTTCTGATGTTTGGAAATCATAATATGAGGAAAGAGCATACATGTAACTCCAAATATTAAAGCACATTTGTTTGTTTGTCCAAAACAAGACATTTGTTGGATTATTTAAGTTTACAGCTAAGGTACTATACTGAAACCTTTTTATCCAGGACATCTAGCTTTGCCACTGAATAGTTTGGGACAGGGCTTGCCTTCCTATTTCAATTCAACACAATTGGTGAGGGGTTGCACGTTTTCAAGACAAGTACATAAAGACAGAAATGGGCCAGCACTGGCTCAATGCCCTGTATTCAACAGTCAGATATTTGTCGCTGACTATCATAACAAAAAGTCAATATATCTATTGGCATTACCATCTACTGACACTACTAACTATTGGTATTACTATCTACTGACACTACTATCTATTGGTATTACTATCTACTGACGCTACTAACTATTGGCATTACTATCTACTGACATTACTAACTATTGGCATTACTATCTACTGACACTACTAACTATTGATATTACTATATACTGACACTACTAACTATTGGCATTACCATCTACTGACACTACTAACTATTGGTATTACTATATACTGACACTACTATCTATTGGTATTACTATCTACTGACGCTACTAACTATTGGCATTACTATCTACTGACACTACTAACTATTGGTATTACTATATACTGACACTACTAACTATTGGTATTACTATATACTGACACTACTATCTACTGACACTACTATCTATTGGTATTACTATCTACTGACACTACTATCTATTGGTATTACTATATATATATTGACATTACTATCTGCGACAGACGTCACTTTTTACTCTGGCAAAACTAAATCCTGTCTATTCTTTCACATTATCCTGAGATCCTCTTACTTTCTTCCTTCCAATCTCAAAGCAGTAACACTAAATATGGAAAAGCACTGACGAGTGTCATCTACAGTGGACAAGGAGTCTGCTCATCAAGCCATAAATGAGTACCAGAGTTTTGTTTCTTGTTTTACACAGCGATAAAAAGTCAAGTTCAAAATCATATCTGACCAATTAAAACCACAACCACAAAAGATCAACTAAGGATTTGGTTATGGTTATGGAAAACCCCGGTATCACTGTAAATGAATTAAAATCCATAATTGCTCAACCGCCCGTGCCAGCGTAATCATCCAAATATCTCATCTCCCAAACAAAGAAAGGTAACTGTAGTCCACATCGTAGCAGTCTCAGCACACGCCAAAAGACATAAGGTGAAACCGCGCAGAAAGTGAACACAGCCAACTGTTCCCTGTCATACGATATCATCATTCATCGTAAACAATTGGAATATCAAAACATGATCAAAACGGATGAGACACACAGCTCACGGTGTGCACAGTGCACTTAACTCAGTAGCTCCTGCAACACTAAGGAACAGGCTTTTATGCAGGTCAGAGTACAAAGAAAAAAAATCTTCAAACCTAGAATTCTAACAAGACCTAGAATTCTAACAAGAACTACCTCCAAAACCAACTAGAACTATATCATGTGTTGATGAGGGCCTAGGTAATTTAGAGGTATGTCGGCTTCAGGGCAGAAAGGACCTGAGTTCAAAGTCCACTAAAAGTGGTGGTGATTTCTCTTCTACTTCTTCTATCCTTCCTCATTTGCCGTCAAGGGGAGATACAATCTGCGATTCTTTGCTCTTCTGTTGGCCTCTTCTGATGTTATTCCTCCTAGTGACTCTAGTATTCCCTTTATCCATTTCTTTCTCGGTCTTCCTCTTTAATC
Source organism: Megaustenia siamemsis (assembly GCA_032433765.1). NCBI lineage: Eukaryota > Metazoa > Mollusca > Gastropoda > Stylommatophora > Ariophantidae > Megaustenia > Megaustenia siamemsis. The sequence goes on from JAVIAB010000139.1 coordinate 84,095,909, forward strand.
TGGCGTTTTCGTAGAGTTTGTTTATGGCTCTTTGAGTCATTGTTAGTTCTTTTTGTCTTGTTATGTGGCCGAACCAATTTATCTGTTGTTTCTTTATGTATTCGATGGCTGGTTCAATTTCGAGTTTCTTCTTCAGGTCGGTGTTTCTTACCCTGTCCCTGTTTCCTGTCATTCTTCTGACACATTTCATTTCGGTGGACATTATCTTTCTTATTGTTCTAGAGTCCAGCGTCCAATTCTGGCACTGATAGCACAGAGTTGGTAGAAAAATTGATTTGCATATTGCCCTTTTTGCTTCTGTAGTTATTGCTTTGTTTTTCAATAGTGTCGATACTTGGCCTGGATTTCTCTAAATAGAAAATAAATAAATGTGATTTCTTTATGATATTACCCTCCCCTGATCTTATGGGTAGGGAAATACACAGTCTAGCCTTCTCAGATAACGGCTATAAATAGAAGGTCCGGTGTGTGCTCACGCACATTAAAGATCTCTTGGGTAGGGAAATACACAGTCTAGCCTTCTCGGATAACGGCTATAAATAGAAGGTCCGGTGTGTGCTCACGCACACTAAAGATCTCTTGGCAGCTACAACAAAAAAGTGTAGCCAATAAATATGGCCACTGCCTGGGCAAAATTATCAGTAAAAACCTACCCACACTGTGGATCCCCAGCCACGCTACGGAGTTTGTGTATGTGAGTCAGAATTCTCTTAAGATTTTCTAGCGATTCTCATGGGGATATCAGAGCACCTATGGATTCATCCGGTGTGCAGTGATGATAATTCTAACAAACAAACATATGTTCATAGACTTGACCCAAAAAAAACCACTGGGCTTATGTGCAATAAACCTCCTGTTCCACTCTGGCAACAACAAAACTCACGGTTTGAAACATCGATGTTACGAGGCTACCAGCACTGTACTTATTAAAAAAAAACTGACAGGAATGGTTCAAAACAGTTGCAATTTAACAAAGTGGTGTACTCTCTCCAACATTATTCAACATCATCTTGGAAAGAGTCATGAGAAATGCATTAGAGAACCATGAATGTACTGTAATTATTGGTGGCAGCATTATATCAATAACCTGTGGTTTATTGATGACATTAGTAGTCTATTATAAAAAGTAACAGATGTAATAAATAACTAGATAAAATATCTGGTCCAAGGGAGAAGGGGATCAACGCTGAAAAAATAAAACTGAAGAGCAATAACTCTGGGGGCATTGTTACAAAGATCATAATAAATTAATAAGAACCACAAACAGTTTACAGATTTAAATACGTAGAATCAATCATCAGTAATACATGTTTTGAGCCTTCATTAGAGAAGAGCTACAGAATAGTTATGGAGATGAAATGTTATTATAAGGGTTTTGGGTATTTCTTATTTAGATCATATCATGAATGAAAAAGTTTGCACAAACAAGCAAATGCAGTGCATGATGTTCTTGTGACTATTGTCAGGAAATGCAAAATGAAAAGATTTGGCCACACATATCTTGACTATCTGGCATGTCAAAGATCATTCTGCATGGAACTGAAAGGAGGAAAAAGGAGAGGTAGACAGAAAGGAGAGGTAGACAGAACAGAGCAAGAAGGAGAAGTAGACAGAAAGGAGAGGTAGACAGAAAGGAGAAAGAAGGAGAAGTAGACAGAAAGGAGAGGTAGACAGAAAGGAGAAAGAAGGAGAAGTAGACAGAAAGGAGAGGTAGACAGAAAGGAGAAAGAAGGAGAAGTAGACAGAAAGGAGAGGTAGACAGAAAGGAGAAAGAAGGAGAGGTAGACAGAACAGAGCAAGAAGGAGAAGTAGACAGAAAGGAGAAAGAAGGAGAAGTAGACAGAAAGGAGAAAGAAGGAGAAGTAGACAGAAAGGAGAAAGAAGGAGAAGTAGACAGAAAGGAGAAAGAAGGAGAAGTAGACAGAAAGGAGAAGTAGACAGAGCATGAGATAGAAAGATACAGTCAAAGAATATACAGGACTAAACTTGAAAGAATCTCAAAGAATGACTGGAGATAAGGAGGAATGTCTGACTACGTTTGTTATTACGTGCCCCAATGATCCATGAGTTACGGAATGAGGAATAACAAGGCCTTGCATATGCTGACATTTTTTAAAAAAAAAAAATGCATTGTTCGTTAAGAAAAACATGGAAGCTTAACATTACATTCCTTATATTGCATACTCAAGCTGCCATGGGGCTATTTAATTTTCTTCTCTTACATAACGTTCACTAATATTAAAGTGGACTGAGCAAAAGCCAATCACAGAATCCCCACAAAGTTTATTAAACTGATAAGAACAATGTAAGAAGGAATGAAATGTAGTGTGGTGCATGAAGGACCGCTTACAGAAGCATTTGAAATAAGAACAGGAGTAAGACAAGGATGCCTTTTATCTTCATTTCTATTTCTACTGGCCATAGATTAGATTATGAAAATAACTCAAAACAACAGAAATGGAATCCAGTGGTCACTCACTGACCAAGCAACTTGATGATTTAGATTTTGCTGATGATATAGCTCTCCTATCACACAGCCATCAACAGATGCAGGATAAAATGAGCATACTTGATGATTATTACAACAGATGGGACTGAAAATAAATAGAGATAAGACCAACATTATGATAATTAATGCATTTGGCAATAATCAAATAAAAATAGGAGAAATACATCTACTAGACGTACAGTCTTGCATATATCTGGGCAGTAATATAGAGAAAGATGGAGGAACAGAAAATGATACCAAAATAAGGATATCAAAAGCAAGAGGAGCTTTTGTTACACTGGGAAACATATGGATGTCCAAAGAAATTAGGTTAAATACAAAAATAAAAATTTTCGACTCCAATGTTAAGTCAGTCCTATTATATGGCTGTGAAACATGGAGAACAACAAAATTGACAATCATGAAGATACAGACTTTCATTAATGGATGCTTACGCAGAATAAAAGGATGGAAATGGCAGGACAAAATCACTACCATAGAATTATGGAAATGTACCAGTTAAATACCAGAGGATAAAGAGATACAGCGAAGACGATGACGCTGGATAGGACACACTGCGGAAGCCAAGTGAGAGTATTACACAACAGGCCCTTTTTTGGAACCCCCAGGGAAAAAGACAAAGAGGAAGACCAAGGAATTCTTGGAGAAGACAGATAGAAGCAGAGATGAAGATGATGGGGAAGACATGGAACAATTTTAAAAGAATAGCAAGAAACAGAACGGCTTGGAAAGTGTTTGTTGAAGACCTATGCTCCACAGGGAGCTGAAAGGTAGAAGAAGATGAACATCACATTCCTTATATTGCATACTCAAGCTGTGATGGGGCTCTTTATTTTTCTTCTCATATAATGTTCACTAATATTAAAGAGGACTGAACAAAAGCCAATAGGACTAAACAAAAGCCAATAGGACTGAACAACAGCCAAGAGGACTGAACAATAGCCAATAGGACTGAACAAAAGCCAATAGGACTGAACAAAAGCCACTAGGACTGAACAAAAGCCAATAGGACTGAACAAAAGCCAAGAGGACTGAACAAAAGCCAAGAGGACTGAACAAAAGCCAATAGGACTGAACAAAAGCCAATAGGACTGAACAAAAGCCAAGAGGACTGAACAAAAGCCAATAGGACTGAACAAAAGCCAATAGGACTGAACAAAAGCCAAGAGGACTGAACAATAGCCAATAGGACTGAACAAAAGCCAAGAGGACTGAACAAAAGCCAATAGGACTAAACAAAAGCCAATAGGACTGAACAAAAGCCAATAGGACTGAACAAAAGCCAATAGGACTAAACAAAAGCCAATAGGACTGAACAAAAGCCAAGAGGACTGAACAAAAGCCAATAGGACTGAACAATAGCCAATAGGACTGAACAAAAGCCAATAGGACTAAACAAAAGCCAATAGGACTGAACAAAAGCCAATAGGACTAAACAAAAGCCAATAGGACTGAACAAAAGCCAAGAGGACTGAACAAAAGCCAATAGGACTGAACAAAAGCCAAGAGGACTGAACAAAAGCCAATAGGACTGAACAAAAGCCAATAGGACTGAACAAAAGCCAATCATATTAAAAACTCCAGAATAGTGTCCTGCTAATGAAATGAATTAAAACTTTCATATAGTAACAACTATTAAAATACTGATAACAAATACCCAATATTTTTGCCCACTCTGTAAATAACAAATAATAAATATAATTGTAATATACATGGAAATGAACGCGCAAACAAATGAGCTAAAGAGGGATGGGGATTACCACAAGAGAACCATCTGGTCAGTTATGATGAAGCCAAATCCATCATCAAAGGTCAGTACCATGAAAAATGGAAATGCCACTTAAACTGACAGCTCACTTCATAAGACAGTCTGGAATCCTACTCTGATTGAGACTTGATCGCAGAGAGAGATAAATATAATAAAATAACAGTAAGACTTAAACTTACAAATAAATAGAGAATAATAATAGACACACATTTTAGAAACACTTTGTTGAAAGTGATAAATGAAGACAGCTCTCAAGGACAAATAAAATGATCAAGAAAGTATGCAGATTATGAAGAAAGAAGAAACTAACTAGAATGCACTTGCAACAGTCCTAAAGGTGTCTAGTACATTTAGCAGAATAAGGCAATCCAGGCTAATGGTTCCACTAGCTTGCTGGTTAGACATACTATTATCCATTTCCTTCACCCTTTCTTTTGCACCAATACCAAAGATTGATTCCAAAATTGGGATGGGAATGTAGTTTTATCAATGGCTGGCCATTAAAATGACAGTTATTTTGTGACATTTTCTTATCTCCATTTAAAACCAAACACCATTAATGAGATAATCAATTCTTCAGCATTTGAAACCACCAATAGATACAAGGAAATAACTAGAAGAAAAACGGACACAACAATACAATCTTCATCCCAACGTTGTGCTACTAATACCAGTTTTGGACCCTAGACACAAGAACAACAAAAAATATAACCTCTGCTGAGATGAAGTGTGTTAGACGAATGACAGGAAACAGCCTGAGAGACAAGATCAGATATGAAGAACTGAGAAAAAAGCTAGGAATAGCCCCCGCCAAAGAATATACAAAGAAATAACAAATAAAATGGTTTGGCCATGTGAAAAAGGCAAAATGATCAAAACACAACACAACGAGCCCTCAATATACAATAAAAGTTGCGAGAACACCAGGCCCAAGGGACGACCACGAAAAAGATGGATTGACAAAATATTAGAAGCACTAGGAAACATAACAGCAGCAGAAGCGAACACAAGAGCAAAAGACTGCAAATTATATCTCCCCTCGACACTGAAAGGCAAATGAGGAAGGAAAGAAGAATAGATACTATTTGAGAAGAGGCAAATAATTGCAGTGCTGCGGTAAAGCTGGTAGCAAGGAGCCAGTAGTGGGGTGTGAGGTACACGCCTATAAGGTTTGGTGACAGCTTTACAAAAAATGAACACAACAAAATACTGACGTTTCGGTCTTACATGCGGCCTTCTTTAGAAAACGAGAACATTAACAAACAATGAAAAACAGATAAATTCTACTACATCTAGGATGATCGAGCACGTAAGTCGAGGTCTTCTTAAACAGGGGGAGAAAAGTTAGAAAGATGAAACGAATCTACTACATACCAGAGGGAAACATTTATAATAGATACCAGTTATCTGTTCTGAACAAATCTATCAAGCCCAGTCCCCAAGTGAAGCCATTCTCTTAAAGTTCTTTATCATCAGTTCTTTAAACCATTTTTCTAGGTCTTCCTCTAGAGCTTTTACCATCGCAGGGCAAGCTATGGGCTATCTTCGGCAGGAATTGTGGAAAATTCGAGGAATGTTCTACATAGTAAATATAATTCACCAGACAGTCTGGATTATAACATTCATTAAGAAAACATGATTCAAAGTATTACAGTATTGAAGACAATAATAATACAATATATATAAATTATGGGAGCCATGATAGCTCAGTGAACTGGACTACAAAGTGCAAGAGGTAGGGTTCGATCCCAACCAACAGCTTTCGGGTTCACCAAGCCTTTAATGGGCACCGGATTTATTTCTGGGAAAGTAAAGCGGCACGGGCGTAATATCGACCACATTACCCCAAAAATCATGCGCTGAAGGTCTGTAAAATTTATGGTCACTAACACCACATTCCCTATATTCCTATATGACACTTGGTGTGACGGGGGCTCTTTATTTTTATATATATATATATAAATTATATTATATGTATGTATATATATGTGTATATGTGTATATATATATATATATATGGAGGAAACTCCTATGTAAGATACTGATGTATTTTAAATGTATATGAAGTATAGATATATTTTTAAAATGTTAAGATGATATAAAGATTTTTAAAATACCTGTGTTTCAATAATTTATGTCTAAAATATTACAAAGCGGGTTATCGTTCTTTAATGAAGAACAAGCATAAGCGACATTCTTATTCTGAACATATAAAACTGTGTCCTATATGACGATGGATCTGGAGAGGTTAATACTGAACAAGAAAAATTTGTGTTGACATTTGAGAGGTTGGTATGATTCGTGACAGAGATTTGGAAGGAGAAGAAAGAAAGAACGGAATAAATAAAGAAAGAAAGAAAGTGGGAGGGAGGGAGGGGGGAGGGAGGGAGGAAGGAAGGAAGGAAGGAAGGAAGGAAGGAAGGAAGGAAGGAAGGAAGGAAGGAAGGAAGGAAGGAAGGAAGGAAGGAAGGAAGGAAGGAAGGAAGGAAGGAAACCACACAGATTTCGCTCTTTGACTCAAGGCTATCTATGTGTAGCCAGCAGTACCGTACCATCTTCATACGTTTGTGAGTTATACAGTTTCATTAATTTGCCTTTGAAATAGGAACAACCTATTTTCTTTAACACAACACAACACCATTGTATGATTTTACAACAAGTCATAAGTAGATGTCAACAACTAATAATAACTATTTCCTTAGTTTCTTAAATACAAAGATTACTATATATAAATGTGCTGCCCACCTTTATTTATTCAGTGGGGTAATCAATATATGTGTCCTTAACTTTGCCATGCCGCTTGTAATGATAATTAATTAATAAACAAAGTAAAGTTTATTTAAATTTATAATAAATAAAATTAACAGAGTAACTCAGTAACAATAGTATGGAAGTGAACAGTTCAGTAATCATGAATATTAAATGCTATGTTTTAATATGGTAATTTTAAAGTTAAATTACAAAGATATCATCGCAAAGCACAATATGACAATAAAGACAAGTGGAACAATATTAAAACAGGTAAATGAATTTAAATATTTGGGAACAATGTTAACCTCAAATGGTAGATGTACAACAGAAGTGAGATGTAGAATAGCTCAGGCAAAAGCAGTTTCCAAAAAATGAGGAAGATATGCAATCCATTTTTGACAACAGAAACAAGAAAAAGAGGTCTTATGTTTTGTAGAGCCAGTCTTAACATATGGAAGTGAATCATGGACAATAGGACAACAGAGAAGAAAATCACTGGATGCTGTAGAAATGTGGTTTTACAAAAGAGTGTTCAGAATATCATGGACAGCTAAGATTACTAAGAAAAGAAGAGTAATGAAAACGTTCTGAAAGAGGCCAAAGCAAAAAGAGAGCTAATATCCAATAATAAGGGAAGAAGCATCATTTTTTGGCCATGTAATGAGATGGAAACAGCTGGAATATATTCAATTGTGACAACTGGGAAAATTGAGGGAGGCAGTGTGAGTGATAAAGGGAAAAGATACTAGACATCTTAAGAGAATGGCTTGGCAGAAGATCAATAACTGAAATGATAAATAGCTATCAAGATCGAAAGTTGTGAAGACACATGAGATGCCTTACAACTTACAGTACTTACACCAGCAGGCAGGCATGGTACAAGATGATGATGAAAGTTAATTTCTAAATCTTTAAAAAAAAAAAAACGGGGGATTTGGAACTCAATCAAATTATAATAAATAAAATATTTATAAAATAGAGAAATAATAATTTAATTAAGAATTAATTTAATTATGACCTAGAGTTCACTTGTTGAAAACTAAACTCTAGTTTTTCTTCTGCATTCTCTTAAAATATCACTCAATAAGTTTAGTGGCCCATTATACTGATTTTAAAATCAATAAGTTTTTCGAGTCAAACTTAAACTAAAACATATTATGTTGAAATAATATTGCTACATTACTCACAGACTCATGTGTCTAGGGTTAAAAGTAATAGTCAGTGTAAATGTAATAATTTAAATAATACCTGCGTGTGTGTCTTTACACCCGTAGCACGCGTGTCCTGTACTGTCCATTATCATATTATCCATATCAGATCTGCCATTTCTTATTTAAACGCGAAATATCAAAAGTAAAATTAAAATATATTTATTATTATATCAATTTACCTTGCAGCTTTTATTTTTCCCCCGTGATAGTTATATCTTTAGTGATCACAACACAATGTGATATCAACTTTTGAACAACTGTGATTGTACTTTCGAATAACCTGTTGCTGATAGCAACACTCAAAATACCGGCAAGGGGGACGGCCGTCGACCAGGCCTCGGTCAGGATATTACAACATTTGTGTAGAACCTGTTGAGGGTGGGTGACTTTTCACAACTTACCTTTTAAAGTCTGTACAAATCACGTAATTGATGTCACTCCATACTTGTTAAGCACTGCAGAAAACTCATCTTAATAATATACTGGGAGGAAAAAAAAATTTTAATTAATGGGGAATGAAGTAACACAGGAAGACACTGGAAATTCAACGAGGAGTTCAGTGTGTGGAAAAGTCTAGTCCAGGCGAGCTGGTGGTTTGTACACACACGAGAGTCGTACGATGTCGGCGTCTCGCTACTAGATTTGTGGTTCTCACCTTTGTGTGTCACAGGGGGCCTTGTCCTGCCGCCAAAATGTCAAAGCTGCACAGCTGTGTATTTTATTCTCAAAATAACATTTAAGCTGTACTCTTGATTATTGGTTTGTTTTTGTTTTTACACATATGGGCCAAGATATTTTGATTCACTTTTTTCATTTTTTTTTCATTATTTCATTTTGTAATTTTTACATGATTATTATTTTTACACATATGGGCCTAGATATTCTGATTCACTTATTTTACACATATGGGCCTAGATATTCTGACTCACTTATTTTACACATATGGGCCTAGATATTCTGATTCACTTATTTTACACATATGGGCCTAGATATTCTGACTCACTTATTTTACACATATGGGCCTAGATATTCTGATTCACTTATTTACACATATGGGCCTAGATATTCTGATTCACTTATTTTACACATATGGGCCTAGATATTCTGATTCACTTATTTTACACATATGGGCCTAGATATTCTGATTCACTTATTTTACACATATGGGCCTAGATATTCTGACTCTCTTATTTTACACATATGGGCCTAGATATTCTGATTCACTTATTTTACACATATGGGCCTAGATATTCTGATTCACTTATTTTACACATATGGGCCTAGATATTCTGATTCACTTATTTTATACATATGGGCCTAGATATTCTGATTCACTTATTTAATACATATGGGCCTAGATATTCGGACTCATTTATTTTACACATATGGGCCTAGATATTCTGACTCATTTATTGTACACATATGGGCCTGGATATTCATTTTTTATTATGATTTATATTTCATGGGTGTGGGGTTTAGTTTGTGGCACCCCAAAAAAATACGTTACTTTTATTAGGCTTATTGTTGTTCTTTGATGCTAATAATAGTATCATATCTATCTATCTATCTATCTATCTATCTATCTATCTATCTATCTATCTATCTATCTATCTATCTATCTATCTATCTATCTACCTACCTATCTATCTATCTATCTATCTATCTGTCTGTCAGTCTGTATGTCTATCTAACCATTGCCTTTAGTGACAACTCTATTCTCTATCATTGCCTTTTGTGGTGGTTGCTGTTCTGTTATTGCCTTTTGTGGCAATTCTATTCACTGTTATTGCCTTTTATTGGCAATTCTACTCGCTGTTGTTGCCTTTTGTGGTAATGATGTTCTCTGTTATTGCTTTTTGTGGTAATGATGTTCTCTGTTATTGCTTTTTGTGGTAACGATGTTCTCTGTTATTGCTTTTTGTGATAATGATGTTCTCTGTTATTGCTTTTTGTGGTAATGATGTTCTCTGTTATTGCTTTTTGTGGTAATGATGTTCTCTGTTATTGCTTTTTGTGGTAATGATAATCTCTGTTATTGCTTTTTGTGGTAATGATGTTCTCTGTTATTGCTTTTTGTGGTAATGATGTTCTCTGTTATTGCTTTTTTTGTGGTAATGCTGTTCTCTGTTATTTTATTTTGTGGCAATTCTATTCGCTGTTATTGCTTTTTGTGGTAATGCTGTTCTCTGCTATTACCTTCTGTGGCAATTCTATTCACTGCTATTGCCTTTTTTTGTCCCGCACGAGTACATAATTTAGCGTATCAATTCAGAGGAAGAGGTATGTTTACAGCACTCAGAAAAAATGACAAATAATGAACAACAGAAAAAAATATGGACCTAAGCAGGATCGAACCGCCACTCAGTGGCACAGCGCCTTGCCACGAAAAGCCAAACGCTAGGGAACACTGCCACTCAACTGTGCCACTGAGTACGAGTACGGGTTCAATTGTGCTTTGGTCCATATTTTTTTCTGTTCTTGATTATTTGTCATTTTTTCCGAGTAAAAAGTAAAGTAAAGTACCCCCGTCACGCCAAGTGGCGTATATGGAAATATGGTGTTAGTGACCCTATATTTTACAGACCTTCAGCACATGATTTTGGGGTAATGTGGTCGGTATTACGCCCGTGCTGCTTTACTTTCCCAGAAAAAAAAATCCGGTACCCATTTAAGGCTGGGTGAACCCGGAAACCGTCGGTTGGGATCGAACCCTAACCCTTGTCCTTATGTAGTCCAGTTCACTGAGCTATCGTTGCTCCTATTTTTTCCGAGTGCTGTAACATACCTCTTCCTCTGAATTGATTCGCTGATTATCGCCTCGGAAGTTTCCCTCTATAATAATATTCATTTATTATTTTTTGTCTCCTACATAATTTAGCAACAAAAGCTCTCCAGTCTTGTGTCTTCTCTTCCAGTCTTCTCCGTGTGTAATTCATCAATGAGAAATATCGTCACTTGTCCCAGTATTAGTTTTTTCCCCTGAGTTATTGTATTTGCATAGCTGGGAACCTCTTTTGTGTGTGTGGGGGGGGGGGGGGGGGTTGTTCGACAGCCGAGTTGGGAAAACCACCCGACTGGACTACCGACGTTCGGACAACCCGTGTTCGATTCCCGCTGGGAGCAATGGGAGATGTACTCGTGGTTGGGGGGAAAAAAATACCCCCCCCCCCCCACGGTCGACCCAGCCGCTGGCAGAAATGGGTACCATGGTATTACCCTGGGAAGGTGAGGAATGTAGCTTCGCATATGAGTTTGAGGTGACACTATACAGAATTCTCCGAACATTTCTGGACAGGCGGCCGAGCACATATGGGTGTAAACTCGCGTGCTGAGACGCCGGTTCAAGTCTCGTACTTTACTTTTAGTTCCTTTATTTTTTTTTTTTGCATCTGATTCCGGTCTAGGGGTCGGAAAAGCTGTAAGTGACAAATAGCTGTGAAATGTGAATCCTTCGAAGAACTATATGTTATGAAAGATAGAAAGAAAATTTACTGAAACAATTAACGTGTTTATGTCGAATAAAAGTAAAAGGAAAAATAAATAGGAAACCGTTTACAGAATGTTGCTATTGCCCCAACATTCTTTGCCAGTGTACTTGTCTTATACTTGGGCACAGTGATAACATCAGATGGAAGATGCAATACAGAAAGAAAAAGCAGAATATCTCAGGCCAAAATAGCATTTCAGAAAATGAAAAATATCTTATGCAACGGGTCTATGTCAATAGAAATGAGAAAGAGTGTTCATTGATGCTATATAGAACCAATTCTGACCTATGGAAGCGAAACATGGACAATAGACAAACAAATGAAAAGACGATTAGAGGCCACAAAGATGGGATTGCTCAAAAGAATGTTGAAATTTCTCTGGACAGCTAAAAAGACCAATGAGAAAAAGTTTTCAAAGAGGCCAACACAAAAAGGGAGCTCCTAAAAAACATCAGAAATAAGCAATCAACATTTTTCTGGCACATCATGAGAAGAGGAAAGTTGGAATACTTGGTTACAACTGGCAAAATAAAAGGAAAAGAGATCGCGGACGACAAAGGAAGAAAATACTGGATAGCTTTGTGTCATTGCATGGAAAACAGTCAACAACAGAAGTGATACGATGCACTGTAGATAAAAGATTGTGGAAGGACATGATCGCCTACGCCAACCGGTATGGCACATGATGATGAATTGTCTAGGCATTATACGCATAGGCATTGTCAGTGGTTTGCCGCTGCCTTCTGACGGTAGGCGCAGTTCTGACGACGGTAATTCCATGTGTTGCGATTTCTTTTTCTAAAAAAAAATGTAATTAACGTAGGCCCTACTGCTTCGTCCTCAGTTTGCCTTTCAACATCGAAGGCGATATAGTTTGAAGACTTTTTACTGTTCTGTCGATCACTCATGCTGTTATGTTCTTTAGTTTCGCTGAAATGTTAAAACTCTAACTTTTTTTTTCTTGAACTTTGAAGCAATAATTTTTTTTTTTATGTCTTATCATGTGGTAAAATTATAGTTATTGGTTATTGGTTATGGAAGGCCTCGGTATCACAGCAAACGAATTAAAATCCATAATTGCTCAACCGCCCGCGCCAGTGGAAACATCCCAATTACTAACTCATCTCACAAACAAAGAAAGGTAACTGTAGTACACATCGTAGCAGTCTCAGCACACGCCAAAAGACATAAGGCGAAACCGCGCAGAAAGTGAACACAGCCAACTGTTCCCTGTCATACGATATCATCATTCATCGTAAACAAGCGGGATATCGAAGCAGGATCAAAACGGATGAGACACACAGCTCACGGTGTGCACAGAGCACTTAACTCAGTAGCTCCTGCAACAAGCCGGACTTGGAATATGAGGAAACTGCAACAAGGAACACTTTTCAGACATAGCCTTCAATGGTTCCTGCCGCCTATCCACCATATACCATGGGAGTTCAAAATTATAGTTATCTTTTGTGTCTTTGGGGAGCCGCGATAGCTCAGTGGTTAGTGAACTGGACTACAAAGGACAAGAGGTAGGGTTTGATCCCAGTCGACGACTTCCGGTTCACCCAGCCTTTAATGGGTACCGGATTTTTTTCTGGGAAAGTAAAGCGGCACGGGCGTAACACCGACCACATTACCCCAAAAATCATGTGCTGAAGGTCTGTAAAAATTATGGTCACTAACACCATATTCCCTATACGCCACTTGGCATGACGGGGGTACTTTATTTTTACTTTTTTTTGTGTCTTTGGGTATCCAGGAACGTGCATTATTCTTTTTTTTTTTCCCCTGCCTTCACTTTTGATATTATCACTCATATGTATCCTCCTGCCATCTGCCTGACACGTTTAATGTCAGTGGCTGTTATGTACCTGATTGTCTAACATCCAGGTCTGTCATTCCTAACACAACATTGGGATCAAGGTTGTAGTAAAGAGTGTTCTCCCCACTCCCTTTCTTCCTATATAAGAGGGGAGACAACATGACTATTCAAAAAATGCTTTGCTGAGGTTCAGTACATTAGACAGGAAGTCGTAGATTTCCTAGCTTGCTGTAAGTATCAACATAGTGAGGCTTGATAAGACGCCTTAGAGCACCTAGTCTGAAAAAAATTGTCAGCACCATCTGAATCTTGCACCAGAATCAGTGAACCAAAATTGATCAAGATCTTACATTCCCTCTCAAATATGGGTCTGGAAACATGTTCCCCATTCTGATGAGATACACGTAATCATTTTTGGACGACAGCTTTTCTACAAAGGAGGCAGCACAAAATTATAAACGTTTCGGCCACAGGTCTTCGTCAGCATAACAATACAACAAAGACGTAGAAGACTACAACATAGATTTCTACGTAGCTCCAGTCAGAGCCTTGCGTAGATATCGCCAAGAGATCGAAGAGGACAATATGTCTGACCTAACCGTTCTGGTCAAACGAGTAGTGATCAAAGAGGGAGGACAACCGTGTATTTTTGTTATGCACAATGCTGAACGTAAATGCACTAACTGGGCTACCAAGTGTGTTTTGTTTTTTTTAAACTCACATCTACGTTGAATTAACTTTGCGCAAAAGATGAACGACGCATAGAAATATATACCAACCTATCTCTCATCTCTCTGTCCACCTCTCCCTAACTTTATCATCCGACATGTAGCTATAGACTGTGGAAGCCAACTGAGAGTATTACACAACAGGCCCTTTTTTGGAATCCCCAGGGGAAAAGACAAAGAGGAAGACAAGGGGATTCTTGGAGAAAACAGATAGAAGCAGAGATGAAGATGACGCGGAAGACATGGAATGATCTTAAAAGAATGGCAAGAGACAGAATGACTTGGAAAGTGTTTGTTGAAGACGTATGCTCCACAGGGAGCTGAAAGGTAGAAGAAAGAGACACGTGTTATAGGTATCTGTGCCTCGCCGTTTGTTATCGTTGTCCCCGTATTCCGAAGAGGCCGCAGGCCGAAACGTCGGTATTTTGTTGAGCTCCTTTCTGTAAAGATGTCACCATACCTTGGAGTGTATACCACACCCCACTACTGGCTCCTTGCTACCAGCTTTACAGCAGCACTGTAATTAGTTGGCTGTTTCTCGCCCCCACCCCTACCTATAGAATGATGTGTTGGACGAATATAGAAGAATGAGAAGACTACACAAGGTACCTGCAGTCATTCAGTTCTGAGATGATCACTGCTTTTAGTTCGCGCACTGCCAGCATTTAAGCCCTAGAAGCACACCGTTTCAAATGCGCTATAATGATTGTCTGCAAAGCGCTATAATGATTGTATGTAGAGTGCTACAATGAATGCCTGTATAGCGCTATAATGAGTGCCTGTAAAGCGCTATAATGATTGCGTGTAAAACGCTATAATGATTGCCTGTAAAGCGCTATAATGATTGTATGTAGAGTGCTACAATGAATGCCTGTAAAGCGCTATAATGAGTGTCTGTAAAGCGCTATAATGATTGTCTGTAAAGCGCTATAATGATTGCCTGTAAAGCGCTATAATGATTGCGTGTAAAACGCTATAATGATTGCCTGTAAAGCGCTATAATGATTGCGTGTAAAACGCTATAATGATTGCATGTAAAGCGCTATAAGGATTGCGTGTAAAACGCTATAATGATTGCCTGTAAAGCGCTATAATGATTGTATGTAGAGTGCTACAATGAATGCCTGTAAAGCGCTATAATGATTGTATGTAGAGTGCTACAATGATTGCCTGTAAAGCGCTATAATGAGTGCCTGTAAAGCGCTATAATGATTGCCTGTAACGCGTTATAATAAATGCTTGTAAAGCGCTATAATGACTGTTTGTAAAGTGCTATAATGATTGCATTTAAAGCGCAATAATAAATGCTTGTAAAATATAATTTTGTATTACAGTGGATGTAACAAAAAAGTTATGCAACGCAGAAAAAATAGCATCAAAGAATGGGCGAGGCTCGACTTTGCAGTGTCTAAAAGAATGACTGAAGATAACAAGAAACGGAGAAGATTGATGGCGTTCTGTCAGTGGTGCTCCCGGGCTATGGCATGATGATGAGGAGAATAAAGAACAAGAAGAAGTACGCAGCGACAACAGACAGACGACGAAGTCGGATAGATTTACAAACAATTCCATGATAGTTGATGATAGTTATTCGAAGGCCCCGGTATCACCGCAAACGAATGAAAATCCATAATTGCTTAAACCGCTCGTGCCAGTGGACTAATTCGAATTAATATCTCATCAAATATCGAAACAAAAAAAGGCAGCTCCCGTTCCCATCATAGCATACACGACAAAAGACAAAAGGCGTATCAGCACCGAAAGTTAACGCAGCTGAACTGTCCTTCATCATACGGTATCGTCATTCATCGTAGTCAATCCGAATATATAAACATCATCCGGATGAAAAGCACAGCTCACGGTTTGCACAGAACACTAAACTCAGTAGCGCCGGAAGCAAGCCCGACTTGGAATACGAGAAGACTGTAACAAGGAACACTTTTCAGACAGTGCCTCAACGGTTCCTGACACCTATTCGCCATGTTCACCGGAAGTCAATCCCATGAACCATCACGAAGTGGACTCTGGAGAGAAGGCAAAAGAGAGTCTTGAGTTAAGCGCTCAAGCCCGCGACATGTGTATCCGTGTTCTTCCAATTCTTTATCTGACAACCATCCTGTCTTCCTCTTGCCATCTGGAGTCTAGTGATGAGTTAGTAAAACATACCCAGTGTTGGATAGTTGTTTCCCATCGATACAATTAGCCAACCAGAAATAATTCCATGAACCATAACATGTGGGCATTGATGAGAAGGTAGAGGAGAGATAGAATGAAGACAACTTGGCGGAAAACAGTGGAGATAGAGATGATTTATTTAGATTATATTTGGGGTACTCTGTGATGACCATTGATCGGGCAAATTAAAAAAAGCGTTGTTTTGTTCCACGACGACGAACGGACGGACGGGCGGTAGATAAGTATGTAATTAGGTAGGTAGGTAGGTAAGTAGGTAGGTAGGTAGGTGAGTGGGTGGGTGTGTGTGTAGGTAGGTACGTAAGTAGGTATCTAGGTATCTAGGTACCTAGGTAGGTAGGTAGATGTGTGGGTGGGTGTGTAGGTAGGTAGGTAGTTAGTTAGGTAGGTAGGTAGGTAGGTAAGTAGGTAGGTAGGTAGGTGAGTGGGTGGGTGTGTGTGTAGGTAGGTACGTAAGTAGGTATCTAGGTACCTAGGTAGGTGTGTGGGTGGGTGTGTAGGTAGTTAGTTAGGTAGGTAGGTAGGTAGGTAGGTGGGTGGGTGGGTGGGTGGGTAGGTGGGTGGGTGTGTAGGTAGGTAGGTAGGTAGGTAGTTAGGCAGGTAGGTAGGTAGGTAGGTAGGTAGGTGGGTTTGTGTAGGTAGTTAGTTAGTTAGGTAGGTAGGTAGGTAGGTAGGTAGGTAGTTAGGCAGGTAGGTAGGTAGGTAGGTAGGTGGGTGGGTTGGTGGGTGTGTAGGTAGTTAGTTAGGTAGGTAGTTAGTGAGGTAGTTAGGTAGGTAGGTAGGTAGGTAGGTAGTTAGTTAGGTAGTTAGGTAGGTTGGTAGGTAGGTGGGTGGGTAGGTGGGTGGGTGTGTAGGTAGGTAGGTAGGTAGGTAGTTAGTTAGGTAGTTAGGTAGGTAGGTAGGTAGGTAGTTAGGCAGGTAGGTAGGTAGGTAGGTAGGTAGGTGGGTGGGTGGGTGGGTGGGTGTGTAGGTAGTTAGTTAGGTAGGTAGTTAGTGAGGTAGTTAGTGAGGTAGTTAGGTAGGTAGGTAGGTAGTTAGTTAGGTAGTTAGGTAGGTTGGTAGGTAGGTGGGTGGGTGGGTGGGTAGGTGGATGGGTGTGTAGGTAGGTAGGTAGGTAGTTAGTTAGGTAGTTAGGTAGGTAGGTAGTTAGGCAGGTAGGTAGGTAGGTAGGTAGGTAGGTAGGTGGGTGGGTGTGTAGGTAGTTAGTTAGGTAGGTAGTTAGTGAGGTAGTTAGGTAGGTAGGTAGTTAGTTAGGTAGGTTGGTAGGTAGGTAGGTAGGTAGGTAGTTAGGCAGGTAGGTAAGTAGGTAGGTAGGTAGGTAGGCAGTCAGGTAGGTAGTTAGGTAGGTGGGTAGTTAGTTAGGTAGGTAGGTAGGTAGGTAATTAGTTAGGTAGGTAGTTAGTTAGGTAATTAGGTAGGTAGGTAGGTAGTAGTAGGTAGGTAGGTAGGTAGGTAGGTAGGTAGGTAGGTAGGTAGGTAGGTATGAAGGAAATAACGAAATAAATTTAGTTGCGATTACTACTCCATATTGTATGTTTCTTTAAAGCAGTTGATATCAATTACACCGAAGCATTTTAAACCCCCTAATGGGGGTAGACTGGTCAATATTACGCCAGTGTTGGTTTTCTTTCCAAGAAAAATTATGTATCAGTTTCAGGCTGGATGAACCTAGAAGCTGTCGATAAGAATTGAATCCAATCTCTTGTCCTCAACAGTCAAGTTCACCAGTTGTGTGACTGCTCTACCGTGGGCCCCTTTCATGTAAATTCATGAGAAGGTCATGTTGACTCCAGCACTTTATTATATCTTTTAAAAAGATTTGTTAAAAAATAATTTCACAAAAGTTCACAGGGTCAAATTAAATACGGCTCTATGTATGCACACGGTGAAATGAGAAAGCAGATCAGTTGGCAAAGGACGGTTCAACAGGTACACAACTAGATGCACCGGTTACATACCATCATAAGAAACAGATAATCAAATCAATCAGAGAACCACAAGCCCCAAATCAGGATGACTTTAATAATATGAATAGATATAAACAAGTTATCATTATACGCCTGAGAACAGGACACAATCGACTCTACAGTCAAATGTATATAAAATTCAAGATCAGCACCTCAACTACTTGTACATGTGGACATGCACCCCAGACTGCTGAACACATACTTCAAGACTGCACTGAATATAGTAGACAGGAAAATCCATTGGCCCATAGATACAACACTACAGACAAAACTATATGGGCCACTGCAAGAATTACAAAAGACAGTAAAATTTATACAGGAAACGACATTGCAGATATAGGCAATACTTCAGGCGAACGAAAGAACGAAAGATAGATAGATAGATAGATAGATAGATAGATAGATAGATAGATAGATAGATAGATAGATAGGTAGGTAGGTAGGTAGGTAGGTAGGTAGGTAGGTAGGTAGGTAGGTAGGTAGGTAGGTTGGTAGGTAGGTAGGTATATATGCACACGGTCTTTGAAGAACAGAAAACCTGCAGTATTCAAACAAACTTCGTTTTATTAAGTTATTACCAGTATTTAATTCATACATTTTTATTCCTTGTTTTATAATATCTACAGTTTGATAGGTTATTTCAGGTGCGTTGATGAAGAATAACAGCGTTTGTGCTCCCATTTGACAAAGCTGATAACCACTGAAACGTCTGTTTCAAGGCGGAAACGAACCATCGATGATGGTATATTTTCCCTTTGTGTTAAATAGAACTTTATGTGAAGACAGTAAATTATCATTTAAAAAATATAGCTATGTATTCTTTTGTTTAATTTTCCTCTTTCGATATAAACTGTCTATATATTCTGTTTATATACATGTATGTGTATGTGGTATATATTTATATATATATATATATATATATATATATATATATATATATATATATATATATATATATATATATATATATATCCAACGGTCAATGTTACTGCAGATCCAAGTGCTAATTCTGTTTAAGCCGACCAATCACTATTACCTAGAATCTAGAACTTTTTTTTTAAAATGAGTACACACGTACGTGGCAAGCTTAACACGTTCA
Organism: Megaustenia siamemsis; assembly: GCA_032433765.1. Lineage (NCBI taxonomy): Eukaryota > Metazoa > Mollusca > Gastropoda > Stylommatophora > Ariophantidae > Megaustenia > Megaustenia siamemsis. The sequence continues at coordinate 84,115,442 of JAVIAB010000139.1, forward strand.
AAGAAAGCAATGGTCAGCTAATGAGCGACATATCCTTACAGTTTGTGCGGTTATGGCATTAGTCAGCTTGTGGCTATTGACATTTGCTTACAGCTTGTTCGGGTATGGCATTAGTCAGCTAGTGGCTATTGACATCTCCTTACAGCTTGTTCGGGTGTGGCATTGGTCAGCTTGTGGCTATTGTCATCTCCTTACAGCTTGTTCGGATATAGCATTGGTCAGCTAGTGGCATCTGCTTACAGCTTGTTCGGGTATGGCATTGGTCAACTAGTGGCATCTGCTTACAGCTTGTTCGGGTATGGCATTAGTCAGCTTGTGGCTATTGATATTTCTTACAGCTTGTTCGAGTATGGCATTGGTCAACTAGTGGCTATTGACATCTCCTTACAGCTTGTTCGGGTATGGCATCGGTCAGCTAGTGGCTATTGACATTTGCTTACAGCTTGTTCGAGTATGGCATTGGTCAACTAGTGGCTATTGGCATCTACTTACAGCTTGTTCGAGTATGGCATTGGTTAGCTAGTGGCTATTGGCATTTGCTTACAGCTTGTTCCAGCATGGCATTGGTCAGCTTGTGGCTATTGGCATTTGCTTACAGCTTGTTCGGGTATGGCATTGGTCAGCTAGTGGCTATTGGCATTTGCTTACAGCTTGTTTGGATACAGCATTGGTCAGCTAGTGGCTATTGGTATCTGCTTACATCTTGTTCGGATATAGCATTGGTCAGCTAGTGGCTATTGGCATCTGCTTACAGCTTGTTCGGATATGTTATTGGTCAGCTTGTGGCTATTGACATCTCCATACAGCTTATTCGGATATAGCATTGGTCAGCTAGTGGCTATTGCCATCTCCATACAGCTTGTTCGGATATGTTATTGGTCAGCTAGTGGCTATTGGCACCTGCTTACAGCTTGTTCGGATATAGCATTGGTCAACTAGTGGCTATTGATATCTGCTTACAGCTTGTTCGGATACAGCATTGGTCAGCTAGTGGCTATTGGAACCTGCATACAGCTTGTTCGGATACAGCATTGGTCAGCTAGTGGCTATTGGAACCTGCATACAGCTTGTTTGGATACAGCATTGGTCAGCTAGTGGCTATTGGCACCTGCTTACAGCTTGTTCGGATACAACATTGGTCAGCTAGTGGCTATTGGCATTTGCTTACAGCTTGTTCGAGTATGGCATCGGTCAGCTAGTGTCTATTAGCATCTCCTTACAGCTTGTTCGAGTATGGCATTGGTCAGCTAGTGGCTATTGGCATCTGCTTACAGCTTGTTCGGATATAGCATTGGTCAGTTAGTGGCTATTGGCACCTGCTTACAGCTTGTTTGGATACAACATTGGTCAGCTAGTGGCTATTGGCATTTGCTTACAGCTTGTTCGAGTATGGCATCGGTCAGCTAGTGGCTATTAGCATCTGCTTACAGCTTGTTCGAGTATGGCATTGGTCAGCTAGTGGCTATTGGCATCTGCTTACAGCTTGTTCGGATATAGCATTGGTCAGCTAGTGGCTATTGGCATCTGCTTACAGCTTGTTCGGATATAGCATTGGTCAGCTAGTGGCTATTGGCATCTGCTTACAGCTTGTTCGGATATAGCATTGGTCAGCTAGTGGCTATTGCCATCTCCATACAGCTTGTTCGGATATAGCATTGGTCAGCTAGTGGCTATTGGCATCTCCTTTTCCTCGTCTCCTGTAAAATTACGTTAATTTGTGTAAATATGCCGTGGTGTTATTTACAAGCTGTGATATTTTGTGCCCAACAATTATAACTCCATTGAGCCGCGATAGCTCAGTGGTTAGTGAACTGGACTACAAAGGACAAGAGGTAGGGTTCGATTTCATCAGACGGCTTCCGGTTTCTCCAAGCCTTATATGGGTACTGGATTTGTTTTTGGAAAATTATAGCGGCACGGGCGTAATACCGACCACACTACCCAAAAATCATGCACTGAAGGTCTGTACAATTTATGGTAACTAACACTATATTCCCTATAGGCTATGTCTGGAAAGTGTTCCTTCTTGCAGTTTCCTCATATTCCAAATCCGGCTTGTTGCAGGAGCTACTGAGTTAAGTGCTCTGTGCACACCGTGAGCTGTGTGTCTCATCCGTTTTGATCCTGCTTCGATATCCCGCTTGTTTACGATGAATGATGATATTGTATGACAGGGAACAGTTGGCTGTGTTCACTTTCTGCGCGGTTTCGCCTTATGTATTTTGGCGTGTGCTGAGACTGCTACGATGGGGACTACAGTTACCTTTCTTTGTTTGTGAGATGAGTTAGTAATTGGGATGATTCCACTGGCACGGGCGGTTGAGCAATTATGGATTTTAATTCGTTTGCTGTGATACCGAGACCTTCCATAACCAATAACAATAACAATCCCTATACGCCACTTGGCGTGACGGGGGTACTTTTTTTTTTTTTTTTTTTTTTTTTTACCTTTTGACTTCGGTAAGGAAATGTGGGTACCGTGTTTCTATTTTTTGTTTTTGTTTTTTGTTTTCATCTTCGCTTCTTCCTCATTAGGCCATGCTGGTAAATCTTTTTTTTTTTTTAATACATTTTAAAAATTGTGCAGACCCACCATGGCGTGTGTTGTATTGAGCTCGTGGTGTTTCTATCCTTAGGGTGTTGTAAACGGTAATAATTCAGTCTGTTTTTTGTTTTGTTTTTTTTTTTCGTTTACCAGCTTTCACCTCTGGCGAAGTCCCTAGACACTAGGAATTGAGTGTTGCGTGTTAATTTTTTTTTCAATAGCAACCGTGTGCACAGGGGTTCCTCGCCGCATAGGCAGATAACTTCGTCTTCGGAAGTACTCATTTTTTTTTCCCGACGATGTGTAATTGACGTTTCAATACGGGCCTCGCTGCTGAGACCAGGAGTGGTTGCCGCAGAGAGAAATTATAAATAAAAATCCCAACTGGTGCAGACGAGATTTGAACCCACAACGTCTCTGTCTTGAGACCGGCGTCTTGCAACGAGACCAATCAGTCCCCCATTCGGCCTATATTTGTCTTGCGAATTTGAAACGTAAAATATGTTTCTGAGCTCTGAGAATGGAAACACGTTCTCCACAGCGAGAATTAAATCAATGAGTTTGAATCTTCTACCTATCGCTCACTTACCCTACATGGTTTGTCTTAGTCGCCAAGGCATTTATCATTTCATTAATGGTTTTACCACCAATGAGGATATCGCAAGAAATTTGAAGCGGACTTACGTTATTTTGCAAGAAATGTGACGACATCATACACAGCTGTTAGTTGACGATATTTTAGTAGTCTTGGTCATTGTTTTTTCTCAGTTCTGAGACATGATTTGAGTATACTCCTGCTATAGGGTATTAACAATAAAAAAAAAGTAAAGAGCCCCCGTCATGCCAAGTGGCGTATAGAGAATATGTGTTAGTAACCACAAATTTTACAGACATTCAGCGCATGATTTTTTGGGGTAATGTGGTCGGTATTACGCCCGTGCCGCTTTACTTTCCCAGAATAAATCCGGTACCCATTTAAGGCTGGGTGAACCCGGAAACCGTCGGTTGGGATTGAACCCTACCTCTAGCCCTTTGTAGTCCAGTTGACTAATCACTGAGCTATCGCGGCTCCCGGGTATTAACAAAGATCATAACATATACTATATCTGAAATGTTCACAATATTTGCGGTTAAAATATGATTATTTTACAACAGAAACGGTCAAATTTGGAAATATTAATTCTCATAAACGTTATAAGACTTAAATATCTTCTACGTCGTTCAAGTCTTGTGATCATACGAACTTGACTCTTTGTCTTGTTTCATGATGGAGGGATAAGAGCTTCACCTCATGATACTCGATCAACTGGTCACATTCTCAGTACTCATGTATATATATATATATATATATATTCCTGTATTCGTGCATGTTCTGATTTTTACCTAAAAAATTTATTGGACGAAACTGCACGAATAGTGTTTATCTGCAGCACAAGTATTCAGCCCTACTGGGAGATACTTGCCTCAATAGGAAAGTACAGAAATACAATTTATTCCCGAGCTGTGATCGTAACCCTATGCTATAGTCATGAGAACGCCTTCGCGTAAGACATTGTCCGCAATAGCTAATTTTTTAGTTGGCTGAACGGCAGTGTTCCTAAGCGTTCGGCTTCTCGTGGCAAGGCGCAGTGCCATGGAGTACGGGTTCGATCCTGCTTCGGGCCATATATTGTTCTTTGTTTTTTTTTTTCTGTTGTTGTTTATTTGTCATTTTTTCTGAGTGCTGTAATACATACTTCTTCCTCCTATGATTCCCTGAATTATCGCATCGGAAGTTTCCCTCTATAATAATATTTATTTATTAATATTTGTCTCCCGTCGATAGAACTTTCACTACGGCTTTTACTATCATGGCTTCTTCCGTCGTTGGACATATAGAGCTTTGACTGCGACTTTTACTCTCATAGTTTCTTCCGTCGTTGGACATATAGAGCTTTGACTGCGTCTTTTACATCATGGTTTCTTCCGTCGTTGGACATATAGAGCTTTGACTGCGACTTTTACTCTCATAGTTTCTTCCGTCGTTGGACATATAGAGCTTTGACTGCGTCTTTTACATCATGGTTTCTTCCGTCGTTGGACATATAGAGCTTTGACTGCGACTTTTGCTCTCATGGTTTCTTCCGTCATTGGACATATAGAGCTTTGACTGCGACTTTTACTCTCATGGTTTCTTCCGTCATTGGACATATAGAGCTTTGACTGCGACTTTTACTATCATGGTTTCTTCCGTCATTGGACATATAGAGCTTTGACTGCGACTTTTACTATCGTGGTTTCTTCCGTCATTGGACATATAGAGCTTTGACTGCGACTTTTACTCTCATGGTTTCTTCCGTCATTGGACATATAGAGCTTTGACTGCGACTTTTACTATCATGGTTTCTTCCGTCATTGGACATATAGAGCTTTGACTGCGACTTTTACTATCGTGGTTTCTTCCGTCATTGGACATATAGAGCTTTGACTGCGACTTTTACTATCATGGTTTCTTCCGTCATTGGATTATAGAGCTTTGACTGCGACTTTTACTATCATGGTTTCTTCCGTCATTGGACATATAGAGCTTTGACTGCGACTTTTACTATCATGGTTTCTTCCGTCATTGGACATATAGAGCTTTGACTGCGACTTTTACTATCATGGTTTCTTCCGTCATTGGACATATAGAGCTTTGACTGCGACTTTTACTCTCATGGTTTCTTCCGTCAATGGACATATAGAGCTTTGACTGCGACTTTTACTATCATGGTTTCTTCCGTCATTGGACATATATAGCTTTGACTGCGATTTTTACTATCATAGTTTCTTCCGTCATTGGATTATAGAGCTTTGACTGCGACTTTTACTATCATGGTTTCTTCCGTCATTGGACATATAGAGCTTTGACTGCGACTTTTACTATCATGGTTTCTTCCGTCAATGGACATATAGAGCTTTGACTGCGACTTTTACTATCATGGTTTCTTCCGTCATTGGACATATATAGCTTTGACTGCGATTTTTACTATCATAGTTTCTTCCGTCATTGGATTATAGAGCTTTGACTGCGACTTTTACTATCATGGTTTCTTCCGTCATTGGACATATAGAGCTTTGACTGCGATTTTTACTCTCATGGTTTCTTCCGTCATTCGACATATAGAGCTTTGACTGCGACTTTTACTATCATGGTTTCTTCCGTCATTGGACATATAGAGCTTTGACTGCGACTTTTACTCTCATGGTTTCTTCCGTCATTGGACATATAGAGCTTTGACTGCGACGTTTACTTTCATGGTTTCTTCCGTCGTTGGACATATAGAGCTTTGACTGCGACTTTTACTCTCATGGTTTCTTCCGTCATTGGACATATAGAGCTTTGACTGCGACGTTTACTCTCATGGTTTCTTCCGTCGTTGGACATATAGAGCTTTTTAAATTGGTGCACCAGCCCATCCTGGTTGGATAGGTCTTCACTCTGGTCAAGGAGTAAAGGTACCAAGATGCATAGAGATGCGAAGCTGCTGTAAAGCTGATGCTAAAGACAATTTTTTTTTAAAAAGGAAGAAAAAAGTGGTATGGTCTTCACTCTGGTCTTAAGTTCATGAGGTCTGACCAACAATCCCGTACCCAGAACAAAATTGACAGTTCTTTCCAGGTCGTGATGGCTGCCCAATAATTTTTGCAGACTAAAATATCAAGCGCAAACAAATTACCTGTACTAGAATATTCATATGTTTGCACCGTGTTACAAATTTGACCCACTCTAATAAAATATCGAAAGTACAGAAATTAGAATCAAAGTAGCTAAGCAGCAATGTCTTTAAGAAGCCTTGAAAAGTTGTGGAAATCAAAACTAATCAGCACAAACACAAAACTGAGACTATTCAAATCAAACGTACTATCTACTCTTACGTATGCATGTGATAGCTGGAAAACAAAAAGAGACATAGAAACAAAGTTGTATGTCTTGTCTGTTGTCCTATTGTCCATGATTCACATCCATATGTTAAGACTGGCTCTACATAACATTTAAGAACTATTTTTCTTCTTTCTATTGTCAAAAACAATTATCATTTTTTGGCCATGTAATGAGAAGAGAACAACTGGAATATATTGTAACAATTGGAAAAATTGAGGGACGAAGAGATAGAGGGAAGCAAAGAGAGAAAATACCAGACAGCTTAAGAGAGTGGCTTGGCAGAACGTCAACAACAGAAATGATAAAGAATTGTCGAGATCGAAAGTCTTGGAGAGACATGATCCGCTACGCAAGTAGGCCCGGTACTTGATAATGATGATTGTTAAAAATGAACACTAATTAGAGAAGTAGGTTATATTTATATTTTATTTATAATCTAATATATCAATAATAATCTATATATCTATATGGTGTGATATATATATTCCAACTTTTTTCTCAAACGTTATCAACATTTAGTTTTCTTCTGCTGCGTACACATCTAGGTGCCAATAAATTGGAAGAAACCGTTTGTGAGCACAAAGTTGATATCTCCATACAGCTCCTCGTATCATCATCATCATCATCGAGTGCCTTCTCCGCAACGAAGGTTGGCTACCATGGATCGCCATTCCACTCTGTTTCTTGCTTTGATGGTGCAGGCTGTCATAGATTGACCTGTCCATCTTTTGATGTTACTCGTTCATGTTAGTCTTGGTCTGCCTCTGCCTCTTTTACCTTGTATTTTCCCTTCCAATAATACTTTTAGTAGGCTGTTGTGTCTTTTAACATGCCCCAACAATTTCATTTGTCTTGTCTTAATTGCATTTAGTAGTTCTCTTTTCATTTTCAGTTGTTTTAAAACCTCTTCGTTTGTTATCTTTTGTTTCCATCCAATTCTACCTATTCTTCTATAAATCCACATTTCAAAGGCTTCAATTTTCTGTTCTGTTTTCTTGTCTAATGTCGATGTTTCTGCACCATACAGGAATATTGAGAAGATGTAACATTTTGCCATTCTTAGTTTCAGCCCTGCTGATATTTGATTTGTTGTTAGTATATTTTTCATGGCATTAAAATTACTTTCCTGGTATAAAGTAAGTAAAAAGCCCCGTCACGCCAAGTGGCGTATTGAGAATATGGTGTTAGTGATCATTATTTTTACAGACCTTCGGTACATGAGGTTTTGGGGTGGTCGGTATTACGCCCGTGCTGCTTTACTTTCCCAGAAAAAATTCCGGTACCCATTTAAGGCTGGGTTAACCCGAAAGCCGTCGATCAGGATCGAACCTGACCTCGTGTCCTTAGTAGTCCAGTTCACTAACCACCGAACTATCGCGGCTCTCAGCTCCTGGTATTTCTGGTATAATAGGCACTCATCATCATCATCAAGTACCGGGCCTGCTGGCGTAGGTGATCATGTCTCTCCACGACTTTCGATCTCGACAGTTATTTATCATTTCTATTGTTGACCTTCTGCTAAGCCATTCTCTTAAGCTGTCTGGTATTTTTTCTCTTTGCTTCCTTATATCTCTTCGTCCCTCAATTTTCCCAGTTGTTATAATATATTCCAGTTGTTCTCTTCTCATTACATGGCCAAAAAATGGTGATTGTTTCTTCCTAATTTTGGAAATTAGCTCTCTTTGTGCTTTGACCTCTTTCAGAAAATTTTCATTTCTCTTCTTAGCTGCCCATGGTATTCTCAACATTCTTCTGTAAAACCACATTTCTACAGGGTCCAGTGATTTTCTTGTCTGTTGTCCTATTGTCCATGATTCACATCCACATGTTAAGACTGGCTCTACATAACATTTAAGAACTCTTTTACTTGTTTCTATTGTCAAAAATGGATTGCATAGTATCTTTCTCATTTTTTGGAAAGCTGCTTTTGCCTGAGTAATAATAACAGGCACTATTAAAATGTAAACAATTGCTCATTCTAATCCAATTGAAAGAACCATGGACAAAAATTATATAGATTCTATGAGCAGATACCTAAAATATCAATGATTAGTAGCTTTGCCCATCTTACTATTTTCATCTATAAATAATAGGAAAAGGGGGGAGGGGCGCGCTGGGTGTTCTACAGATAACTCGTCGGTGTTTGGACAAAAATGTCCTGAGATCGATTACAACCTCAGGCGTGAATTTTTTCAAAAATTGAATTCGTGGTTTCTCCGTGGCTTTACCCTGGGTTATGAGTAGTGAGATTCTATGTATAGCCTTCTCGGATAGCGGCAAGAAAAAGGAGGCCTCGTGTGCATTCCGCGCACGTTAAAGACACCTTGGCAGTTGGAAATCGAAAAGAGTAGGGTAAAAGAAAGAAACATGCACTCTGCCGGGCAAAATTGATAGGGGAAAAAATCTACCCGAAACGACAAAACTCTCGACAATAATAATATGAGAGTACCTCCTGAAGCTGATGAATATATATGCTTTCATGATGGGCTGTTTCCGGTGTGAAATAGGAAAAGGGGATGGATATTCGTGCAAAATGTAGTCCATAGGGACTTCTCTAGAGCGAGAAGCTGGCTTACGTAAATAAACATTATCACCATATAGGCTTACGTAAACAAAACAAAATTATCTCCAAATAGGCTTACGTAAACAAACATTATCACCATATAGTCTTACATAAACAAACATTATCCCCATATAGGCTTACGTAAACCAACATTATCTCAAATAGGCTTACGTAAACAAACATTATCTCCAAATAGGCTTACGTAAACAAACATTATCTCCAAATAGGCTTACGTAAACAAACAAACATTATCTCCAAATAGGCTTACGTAAACAAACATTATTACCATATAGGCTTACGTAAATAAATATAAAAAAACGTAAAGTAAAGTACCCCCGTCACGTCAAGTGATAAGTATAGATAATATGGTATTAGTGACCATAAATTTTACAGACCTTCGGCACATGATTTTTTAGGTAATGAGGTCAGTATTACGCCCGTGCCGCTTTACTTTCCCAGAAAAATTCCGATACCCATTACAGGCTGGGTGAACCCGGAAGCCGTCGGTTGGGATCGAAACCTACCTCTTGTCCTTTGTAGTCCAGTTCACTAACCACTGAGCTATCGCGGCTCCTTACGTAAACAAACATTATCTCCAAATAGGCTTACGTAAACAAACATTATCTCCAAATAGGCTTACGTAAACAAACATTATCTCCAAATAGGCTTACGTAAACAAACATTATCTCCAAATAGGCTTACGTAAACAAACATTATCTCCAAATAGGCTTACGTAAATAAACATTATCTCCAAATACGCTTATGTAAACAAACATTATCTCAAATAGGCTTATGTAAACAAACATTATCTCCAAATACGCTTATGTAAACAAACATTATCTCAAATAGGCTTATGTAAACAAACATTATCTCCAAATACGCTTATGTAAACAAACATTATCTCAAATAGGCTTATGTAAACAAACATTATCTCCAAATACGCTTATGTAAACAAACATTATCTCAAATAGGCTTATGTAAACAAACATTATCTCCAAATACGCTTATGTAAACAAACATTATCTCCAAATACGCTTATGTAAACAAACATTATCTCAAATAGGCTTATGTAAACAAACATTATCTCCAAATACGCTTATGTAAACAAACATTATCTCAAATAGGCTTATGTAAACAAACATTATCTCCAAATACGCTTATGTAAACAAACAAACATTATCTCAAATAGGCTTATGTAAACAAACATTATCTCCAAATACGCTTATGTAAACAAAGAAACATTATCTCAAATAGGCTTATGTAAACAAACATTATCTCCAAATAGCCTTATGTAAACAAACATTATCTCCAAATACGCTTATGTAAACAAACAAACATTATCTCAAATAGCCTTATGTAAACAAACATTATCTCAAATACGCTTATGTAAACAAACAAACATTATCTCAAATAGGCTTATGTAAACAAACATTATCTCAAATAGCCTTATGTAAACAAACATTATCTCAAATAGCCTTATGTAAACAAACATTATCTCAAATAGCCTTATGTAAACAAACATTATCTCCAAATAGCCTTATGTAAACAAACATTATCTCAAATACGCTTATGTAAACAAACATTATCTCAAATACGCTTATGTAAACAAACAAACATTATCTCAAATAGGCTTATGTAAACAAACAAACATTATCTCAAATAGGCTTATGTAAACAAACATTATCTCAAATACGCTTATGTAAACAAACAAACATTATCTCAAATAGGCTTATGTAAACAAACATTATCTCAAATAGGCTTATGTAAACAAACAAACATTATCTCAAATAGGCTTATGTAAACAAACATTATCTCAAATAGGCTTATGTAAACAAACATTATCTCAAATAGGCTTATGTAAACAAACAAACATTATCTCAAATAGGCTTATGTAAACAAACATTATCTCAAATAGGCTTACGTAAACAAACAAACATTATCTCCAAATAATATGGCACATATTAATAAAGTTATTATTGTATTCTTCACTCTCTTTTTAACTACATTATATGTGACAAAACTTCCTGGCTTTAGACCAGTGGTTCCCAAAGAGTTCGACACGGCTCCCAGTGTCATGGCCAAACTAGGACAAGGGCGCAGAGAAGTTACTGTCTTGTGCCTACTCAGTGGTAAGAAGTCATACAATTACAGCATTCACACAAGCTTTATATGTTTAACAAATAAATGAGTTTCTATAAGCTGACATTTTATACTGTTGTCATCTTAATTATATATCCTATCAGGGAATCAGTTTACTGTTATATATTCGTAAATGCCGTAATGGCGCCGCTGGTGTATAATCAGCAGTGGCGTATTTTCTTATGTTACCGCGGCTACCGCGGTAAAACTCCAGTGAAAATAATACGGGACGGAGCTACCTATACAAAATGCGGTTTCATGTGTTATTTTTAGCTCTAGCCAATTAGAAGCGTCACAAAGTGAAAGTGAAACTATGTCTGATTACCGGAACTTTCTAACCTATTTATAACTGCTTTATGCGCATCAGCATCTGTAGAAAGAACTTTTTCTGTTCTCAAGAGAATCAAATCTTATTGTCGCTCAACCCAGACACAAGAACACTTACCTGGTTTGGCAATAATGTCAATTGAGAAATCATTCCTTCAGAAACTTAGACACCAACCCAACAGTACTTTTAATAACAAAGTCATCGAGGCATTTTCGTCCCAAACAAGACGGATAGAGTTTACATATAAATAAGTAAGTAATTTAAAATGTAGTGATGTCATTAGAAAAGATTACTTCATGTTAGCCTACTGAATATAGTATATGTGTTTATTTATTATGTCAGCAGTAGCCCAGACCCCAAAACCAGTATCATCATCATCATCATCATCAAGTACAGTGCCTACTGGCGTAGGTGATCATGTCTCTCCACAATTTTCGATCTCGGCAGCTATTTATTATTTCTGTTGTTGACCTTCTGCCAAGCCATTCTCTTAAGCTGTCTGTTATTTTTTCTCTTTGCTTCCCTCTATCTCGTCGTCCCTCAATTTTTCCAGTTATTACAATATATTCCAGTTGTTCTCTTTTCATTAAAAGTCAAAAAATGATGATTGTCTCTTCCTAATACTGGAAATTAGTTCTCTTTTTGCTTTGAACTCTTTCAGAACGTTTTCATTACTCTTCTTAGCTGTCCATGGTACTATCAACATTCTTCTGTAAAACCACATCTCTACAGACCCCAGTGATTTTCTTGTCTGGTGTCCTATTGTCCATGATTCGCATCCATATGTTAAGACTGGCTCTACATAACATTTAAGAACTCTTTTTCTTGTTTCTATTGTCAAAAATGGATTGCATAGTATATTCCTCATTTTTTGGAAAGCTGCTTTTGCCTGAGCCATTCTACATCTCACCTCTTTTGTACATCTTCGGTCTGAGGTTAACAAAGTTCCCAAATATTTAAATTCATTTACCTGTTTTAATATTGTTCCACTTGTCTTTATTTTCCACTTAGGTGATGTCTTTTTCTTTGTTGTTACCATTACCTCTGTCTTTTTGCTATTAAGGCTGAGTCCTTTATTTTTCCTTTCCTTCACTATACGCCACTGATAATCAACAGTGAAAGGGAGCCGCGAGTGTCACAAGTTTGAAACCGATCATAGTATAGTTTTTTATTCTATACTTTAAGGACAATAAAACTATGTTAACAAAGAAGGAGCAACAGGGAATGATAGTATAATAATGATACACAAAAAAAACAAAAAAAAAAACAAGAGGAGCCTTCGTTGCACAATGAAACATATGGAAATCCAAAGAAATTAGGTTCAATGTTATGTCAGTCCTATTATATTGCTGTGAAACTTGGTAAACAAGTAGCATATTCTTTACAGAACGTTGCTATTACTCCAGCATTTTTGGGGAGAATAATAAGAATGATAATCACGAAGATGCAGACCTTCATTATAGGAGGCTTGCGCAGAATAAAAGGATGTAGATGGCTGGACACAATCACTAACATAGAATTATGGAAAAGTATCAGTGACATCCGAGTGGACAAAGAGAGAAAACAATGACGATGGTTCTTGATAGAACCCACAATGCGGAAGCCATCTGAGAGTATTACACAACAGACCCTTTTTTGGGATCCCCAGGAGAAGAGACAAATAAGACCAAAATATTCTAGGAAAAGTCAGGTTATAAGCAGAGATGAAGAAGACATGGATTGATCTTAAAGGAATTACAAGAAAAAAAAAAGAACGGCTAAGAAAGTTTTAAAAGGGATCTCTTAAAAAACATCAGAAAGAAGCAATCAACATTTTTCGGGCACATCATGAGAAGAGGAAAGTTGGAATACTTTATTACAACTGGCAAAATAAAAGGAAAGAGAGATCGCGGACGACAAAGAGAGAAAAAACTGGATTGCTTGGTGTCATGGCATGGAAAACAGTCAACAACAGAACTGATACGATGCACTGTAGATAGAAGATTGTGGAGGGACATGATCACCTACGCCAACCGGTATGACACATGATGATGATGATGAAGAAAGTGTTTGTTGAAGACCTATGTTCCACAGGGAGCTGAAAGATATAAGAAGAAGTTGTTAACAGCCTTTACTTTACTATTCTCGTTTCACAAAGCACATATCAATATTGTATGTATAGAACACAGTTTCATGCAGATTTTGAAATCTTGTTATACCTGTTGTATGAAGAAAAAAAAACAGTATGTTTACAACACTGACTGCGCAATTTCATTTCTTTTCACGTCTATAGCAAATGCATATTTTTTTATAACTCAAAGAAACGCAGCAAATGCAATGCTGCAAATGTGCGTCAAATTGGCCTATAGCCAACATGTTTTTAAAAAAAAGGGGGGGGGGGCATAATAAAACTACTTTAAAATAAATACAAAATATATAACATTTTTAGTTGTAGTAAGATTTTGCAAAACTCTTTGCGCACACAATCCGGTTTTATTAGGCAGAGATCGTTATTGTTGAGTTGCTAGGGCGAAGGAATGCACAGTGGTTTGTGTTGATTAGTCACTCTACCCGTCGTGTGTGTGGGCGCGAATGGGGAACAGGTGTCGTTAGGCCGTTCTTGAAAAGGCCTGTGTTGTTGTGTTGGCGATGCGATGTTTTGTGTGTATGTGGACGGAGCACGGGTGTCGGGTGACTGGGTTTAAACGATTACTGCTCTGGTGTTGGTTATCGTTGAAGACCACAGTGCCATTTATTTGTTCCAAAGCGTTTGGGCTTTTCGTGGCAAGGCGCAGTGCCAAGGAGTATGGGTTGGACCCTGCTTCGGTCCATATATTGTTCTTTTTTTTCTTTCAGTTGTTGATTATTTGTCATTTTTTCTGAGTGCTGTAAACACACCTCTTCCTCTGAACTGATTCGGCATTTATGAAACCAGGTTCCTAAATTATTTCTGAGTGCTGTAAACACACCTCTTCCTCTGAACTGATTCGGCATTTATGGACCCAGGTTCCTAAATTATTTCTGAGTGCTGTAAACACACCTCTTCCTCTGAAATGATTCGGCATTTATGAACCAGGTTCCTAAATTATTTCTGAGTGCTGTAAACACACCTCTTCCTCTGAACTGATTCGGCATTTACGAACCAGGTTCCTAAATTATTTCTGAGTGCTGTAAACACACCTCTTCCTCTGAACTGATTCGGCATTTACGAACCAGGTTCCTAAATCATTTCTGAGTGCTGTAAACACACCTCTTCCTCTGAACTGATTCGGCATTTATGAACCAGGTTCCTAAATCATTTCTGAGTGCTGTAAACACACCTCTTCCTCTGAACTGATTCGGCATTTATGAACCAGGTTCCTAAATCATTTCTGAGTGCTGTAAACACACCTCTTCCTCTGAACTGATCTGGCATTTATGAACCAGGTTCCTAAATCATTTCTGAGTGCTGTAAACACATCTCTTCCTCTGAACTGATTCGGCATTTATGAACCAGGTTCCTAAATCATTTCTGAGTGCTGTAAACACACCTCTTCCTCTGAACTGATTCGGCATTTATGAACCAGGTTCCTAAATCATTTCTGAGTGCTGTAAACACACCTCTTCCTCTGAACTGATTCGGCATTTATGAACCAGGTTCCTAAATCATTTCTGAGTGCTGTAAACACACCTCTTCCTCTGAACTGATTCGGCATTTATGAACCAGGTTCCTAAATCATTTCTGAGTGCTGTAAACACACCTCTTCCTCTGAACTGATTCGGCATTTATGAACCAGGTTCCTAAATCATTTCTGAGTGCTGTAAACACACCTCTTCCTCTGAACTGATTCGGCATTTATGAACCAGGTTCCTAAATCATTTCTGAGTGCTGTAAACACACCTCTTCCTCTGAACTGATTCGGCATTTATGAACCAGGTTCCTAAATTATTTCTGCCAAACCGGTCATCTCCCCGCATTGGCCATACTTATTTGAATACATTTTTGGTCCACTTAATTTTGTTTTTGCAAAACGGGCTAGGGTAACCCTAACGGGGTTAGGGTAACCCTAGCCCAGGGTTCTTCCAATGACCTATTAAACAAACAACCGAATAAAGTGCAAGGGGACTACCTTGTAAAACTACCGACCACAGCTTCATAATTCAATATCTGCTAGTGTTAGGAAACGGCTGTTGTGACAAATCCTAGTCCTTTAGATGTACGTGTGTTGCGTACGCCTCATTCATTTAACAGGTCGATATATACCTCACAAGGTATTGATTCTGTTATGTGTGTTAAATCTGATGTGATACATTCCAGTTTAAGGGATGTGTGTGTGTTTGGATGAAGAAAAGGGCACACACACGCACAATTGTATACACTCATGACCGTTTTTCAGTAGGAAAGCGACCCAGGAAAAATTTAGACAAACTGTCATCGGTTTTGGGACATTACCTAGTTAATTAAAGTTATCTCCCTTCGAAGAACAAAACTTCAGGGTGTCTCAAATACTAACAATTCTATTCATGTTCATCACTAACGTATTTTATTATTATTAATTTATATCTTTTAACAAATTTAATTTAATTTGAGGTGGAAAAAGCTATAAAAACAATGAAAAAGGGAAAAGCAGCAGGACCTGAAAGCATACAGATAGAAATGATACAGGCACTTGAAGATTTTGGCATTGAAGTGATTACATGCAACGACATATACCACACAGGATACATACCAAATGAACTAAAAACATCAACTTTCATTGCATTGCCTAAAAAGAATGGTGCAGTTGAATGCAGTGACTTTAGAACAATAAGCCTAATGAGCCATGTTACAAAAATCTTGCTAAAAGTTATACAAGGAAGGATTCAGAATAAATTCAATACTGAATTAGATGAGCAGCAATTTGGACCTCTTTCAGAACATTTTCATTACTCTTCTCAGCTGTCCATGGTACTCTCAACATTCTTCTGTAAAACCACATCTCTACAGACCCCAGTGATTTTCTTGTCTTTTGTCCTATTGTCCGTGATTTACATCCATATGTTAAGACTTGCTCTACATAACATTTAAGAACTCTTTTTTCTTGTTTCTTTTGTAAAAAATGGATTGCACAGTATCTTCCTCATAAAAAAAAACTGTTTTTGTCTGAGCCATTCTGCATCTCACCACTGTTGTACATCTGCCATCTGAGGTTAATATTGTTCCCATATATTTAAATTTATTTACCTGTTTTAATATTGTTCCACTTGTCTTTATTGCGCTTTGTAGTGAAGCCCCTTTCTTTCATTGCTACTGTTTTTTTACTATTAAGACTGAGTGCTTTATTTTTTTGCTTTCCTTCACTATGTCTAACATTTCTTGTAACTCATTTTCACTCTTAGCGATTAAGACTGTATCATCATCATACCTTAGATTATTTATATTATGACCTGGATTGTTTTACCAAGCATGCCCTTTATGGATCTTAAAATAATCTCACTATAAATATTAAATCAATCTGGTGACAGCACATAACCTTGTCTAACACCCTGTTTTATTTGTTGAAACATCCTCAATTGATTTCCAGTTCTTATGGCCGCTGTTTGTTGCCAGTACATGTTCTTTATTATTCTTAGATCTTTGCTGTCTACGTTTATGCTTTCTAAATTTTTGATTATTTCTTGGTGCTTTACTTTGTCAAATGCCTTGGTGTAATCTATGAAACATAGGTATAGATCTGTTTTCACCTCTATGGCTCTTTCTACTAAAGATCTTATGATATAAATGGCATTGCTTGTTCCTTTATCTCTAACAAAACCACACTGTTCATCCCTAATTTCTGGACTGATTTTGTTTCGCACTCTTCGCATGATGATTCTTAGTAATATCTTAGTCATATGACTCATAAGGCTTATTGTGCGATGATCATCGCATTCAATCGCACCCGATTTCTTTGGTAGGGCTATGAATATTGATTTGGGCATGTCGTCTGGTATATATCCGCTGTTGTATGTAGATATCATTCAATATTTTTGTTATTATTATTCCTATTCCAAAATCACCCATGGCTTCAATCTCTTCTTTAGTTATATTATCTGGTCCAGGAGCTTTGCCTGCTTTCATATTGCGCAAGGCATCTTCCACTTCTTCTCTGAGTATTTCTGGTCCTTCTCAATTATCCTTTATATTTACTTCCGTTCGTTCATCATTATAAAGATTTTTAATGTATTCTGTCCATCGTTCCGTTATGTTTTCTTGATCAATCAACAGTTCTCCTTCCTTTGATCTTAGACATCCATTTTTTGATTGCGTTTTTCTTCCTGTTAATTCCTCAATTTGTTTGTATATAACTTTAGCAACTCCTTTTTGTTGCATTTCGATCTCTTTGCATCTCTCTTTTAGCCATGCTTCTTTTGCTTCATTGCATTTTACTACAATTTCTTTATTTAATCTCTTATACTCATCTTTATATCTTCTTCTTGTATCCATTAGCTGCAAAATGTCGTCTGTCATCCATTTCTTTCTTGAATTTGTCCTCACTGGTGGTATGAACTCTTTTGATGTTTGTTGCATTGATTCTTTTAGCATTTCCCACTGTTCATCAATGCTTATATCCTCTCTATTGCATTGTACCGGTTCTGAATTGTGATTTTATATTTGTCTTCCAGCTTCTTGTCTGATTTTAATAAATCTAAATTTAACTTGATGTTAACTGATGCTCGTTTTGTTGTTTTTAATTTTACTCTAAGCTTTCCCACAACTGGTACATGATCACTATTGCAATCTGCCCCTGGTCTAGTTTTCACACTCACCAGACTATTTCTAAATCTATTGCTTATCATTATATAATCTATTTGATTACGTGCGTTGTCCCCAGGGTTTTTCCATGTCCACAGACGTCTTGGATGTTGCTTAAACCAGGTGCTTCCTATCATAATGGTGTGTGTTCTTGCCCAGTCAATAAATTTCTCACCTCTTTCATTCCTCTTGCCTAAGCCATAATGACCAACTACTTCCTCAACTCTTTCATTTCCTACTTTAGCGTTATAATCACTTAGAACTATGGTATTTTCATGTGGTTTGCATTTATGAAATACCTCATTTAACTCGTTGTAAAATTTATCAATTGTTTCCCCTAGACTGTCTGCTGTTGATGCATAAACTTGAATAGGATTTATGTCTATTGGCTTTCCATTCAATTTCACTAAAAGGACTCTGTCAGATATTGGGTAAAAGCCTTTCACTGTTCTTCCTCTTTCTGCTACCAAGATGATACCTACTCCTCTTTGGTGTTCAGTACCTCCAGAATAGATTATTTTACGTTTATCAGAATACATCTCCCCTGATCCAGTGTATCTCATTTCGCAAAGTCCCAGTAATTGTAAACCCATTCTTTTCACTTATTGTATGATGTTTTCTAGTTTACCCTTCTGCATGAGTGTTCTCACATTCCAAGTACCTATCTTTAGAGTTTGTTTTATCTTTATTTTGCTTACAGTAGCTTGATGACGATCGGGTATCACCTGTAGCACATGATGTCCCCTACCGAACGAGAGTTTTCCATTGGAATCCCCCTTAACGTTGTTGTCGTGATAAACTATACAGATATATAAAAAGTAAATTTATTTCACTATTAAGTATACATATAAAAGAACATCAAAGAGGAGTAGGCATTCTAATAAAACGAGAACTACAAAAATATATAAATACTCAATTGACATATAATGATAGGAATATACTAATAAAAATGAAGGCAAAACCATTCGACATAGCAATATTACAGACATACGCACCTACTCAAGACTATACAGACGAACAAATAGAGGCATACTATGAAGATCTAAACACAGTAGTTATGAAGCAAGTGAAATCATCAGACATCTTGATTATAATGGGTGATATGAACGCTAAAGTAGGAAAAGGTAAATATAAGACAATAATAGGAAATCATGGTCTAGGAAAAAGAAATAACAGAGGAGAAAGATTAATAAAATTTTGCGAATAAAACAGACTGATAATATGCAACACCTTCTTTGAGCAAGAGAAAAGAAAATTATACACATGGAAAAGCCCTGGAGACAAGAAGAGAAATCATATAGATTACATAATGATAAAAGACAGATTCAGGAACAGCGTCAAGAAAGCCAAAACCTACCCAGGAGCAGATATAAATTCAGACAACAATCCTGTAATGATAAAAATGAAAATCAAATTAAAGAGAAACAAACAAAAAACTAATGCAGCAACACCAATAGATATAACAGCGTTAAACCAGAAAGATGTACAAGAAACTTATACTGTACAAGTAAAGAACACATATCAGAAACTAATAGAAGAGGGGATTGAGCAGTACAGAAAAAGGAAAAAGTCACAACAAAATGGCAATGCATAAAAAACAGCATGCAAGAATCCTGCAACACCTTGCCCAAAAATGAAAGTAACAAAAATAAAAAATGGATAACAGACAAAATATTAGAAAAAATGGAAGAAAGAAGACAAGCGAAAAACACTGCCAAATACAAGGATATAGACAATGAAATACGGAGAATGTGCAAAAAGGCAAAAGAAGACTGGCTCAACCAAAGATGTCTAGAAATCGAAACTATGGAAAGTAAACAAAACCTAAGAGAAATGCACACAGAAATAAAGAGAATGACTAACAAAGACAAAAAAGCTGCAGGAATCGGATGTATAGCAAACAAAGAGGGAAGAATGCTATCAGACAACAAAGATATAATAGATAGATGGCAAGAATATATAGCAGAATTATTTCATGACGAAAGGGACAAAAAGCCAGACATAAAATGTACATACAACTATAAAATCCTGAAATCCGAAGTAGAAAAAGTCATTAAAAACAATGAAAAAGGGAAAAGCAGCAGGGCCTGACAATATACAGATAGAGATGATACAGGCTCTAGAGGAGTTTGGCGTCGAAGTGATCACAGACATATGCAATGACATACACCATACAGGATACATACCAAACGATCTAAAAACATCAACTTTCATTGCATTGCCTAAAAAGAATGGTGCAGTTGAATGCAGTGACTTCAGAACAATAAGCCTAATGAGCCAGGTAACAAACATTTTACTAAAAGTTATACAGGGAAGGATTCAGAATAAAATCAATACTGAATTAGAGGAGCAACAATTTGGATTCAAGAAAAACAGTGGGACAAAAGAAGCCATATTCAGCATGAGAATATTGATTGAAAAATACACAGAAGTGAACAAACCAATATATGCCTGCTTTATAGACTACACCAAAGCTTTCGATAGAATACACCATAACCAACTTATAAACTGCCTAAAGGATATAAATCTAGACGACGCAGACATACGACTAATATGTAATTTGTACTGGGAGCAAACAGCAATAATAAGATATAACAAGGAGAACTCTACACCCATGGACATAAAAAGAGGAGTAAGACAAGGATGCATCCTATCACCAAGCTTGTTCAATCTATACACTGAGCAAATCTTTAAAAACATCATAGAGATACCAGGCCTAAACATTAATGAAAAGATAATCAATAACCTAAGATATACTGATGATACTGTTCTACTAGCAGAAAATCCTAAAGACCTACAACAGTTGCTTAATGTGATAAACACAACAAGCAAAAAATATGGACTAGAAATGAATATCAAAAAGACTAAAACTATGATCATAAACAAAGAAAATTATCAAGACCTACAATTAAATATCACAGTTGAGGGAACACATCTGGAGACAGTCCAGAGTTACAACTACCTAGGACATACTATAACCAAGGATGGGAAATGCAAAACTGAAATAAACAAAAGAATAGGTATGGCAAAAAGTAATTTTAATGCCATGAAAAATAAACTAACAACAAAACAAATATCAGCAGGGCTGAAACTAAGAATAGCAAAATGTTACATCTTCTCAATATTCCTGTATGGTGCAGAAACATGGACATTTGACAAGAAAACAGAACAGAAAATTGAAGCCTTTGAAATGTGGATTTATAGAAGAATAGGTAGAATTGGATGGAAACAAAAGAAAACAAACGATGACGTTTTAAAACAACTGAAAATAAAAAGAGAACTGCTGAACACAATAAAGACAAGACAAATTAAATTTTTGGGGCACGTTAAAAGACACAACAGCCTACTAAAAGTAATACTGGAAGGAAAAATACAAGGTAAAAGAGGCAGAGGCAGACCAAGACTAACATGGACAAGTAACATCAAAAGATGGACAAGTCAATCTATGTCAGCCTGCACCATCAAAGCAAGAAACAGAGTAGAATGGCGATCCATGGTAGCCAACCTTCGTTGCGGAGAGGGCACACGACGATGATGAACCTCTACAGATCTATAAAGAGTAAATTTATTTCACGATAAAGAGATATCATCAGTAAAATACAACAATGAAAGAGACAGACGACTGTAGGTACTTGAACGAATGATACAAAATAAACAAATGGAGTCCAAAAAATAAGCCAAGTACGCCCAGGATACTAAATAACACAGGCCGCCTCTGACATCTGTTGCCTGTCATCCGATACGATCACATTTCGTAGCATTATTTATACAAAATGATGATCCGAGGCAGTGTAAACCGTATCAAGCTCATTGACAATCAATGGTCGAAGTAATTATAATTTTCCGTGACAAATAATTAAGCGAGAAATATTTCCACGAACTACACACGGGAGCAGATCAAAATGTCACAAATGTAGGGAGGGGGTTATGAAAGACAACTGATGTGAAGTTAGACACGCCTTTGGAGACTTTGTTTTCGATATTAAAATAAAAAAAAAAACACACGTTTATTGAGGTATTTCGCAGCTTACTTTTTCTTCTTATTCTCCTTCTCTTCCTTTTTCTTCTCACTTTTTTTCTCCCTCTCTTCCTCTTTCTTCTCACTTTTTTCTCCTTCTCTTCCTTTTTCTTCTCACTTTTTTCTCCTTCTCTTTCTTTTTCTTCTCACTTTTTTTCTCCTTCTCTTCCTCTTTCTTCTCACTTTTTTTCTCCTTCTCTTCCTCTTTCTTCTCACTTTTTTCTCCTTCTCTTCCTCTTTCTTCTCACTTTTTTCTCCTTCTCTTCCTTTTTCTTCTCACTTTTTTCTCCTTCTCTTCCTCTTTCTTCTCACTTTTTTCTCCTTCTCTTCCTCTTTCTTCTCACTTTTTTCTCCTTCTCTTCCTTTTTCTTCTCACTTTTTTCTCCTTCTCTTCCTCTTTCTTCTCACTTTTTTTCTCCTTCTCTTCCTCTTTCTTCTCACTTTTTTCTCCTTCTCTTCCTCTTTCTTCTCACTTTTTTCTCCTTCTCTTCCTCTTTCTTCTCACTTTTTTCTCCTCTTCCTTTTTCTTCTCACTTTTTTCTCCTTCTCTTCCTTTTTCTTCTCACTTTTTTTCTCCTTCTCTTCCTTTTTCTTCTCACTTTTTTCTCCTTCTCTTCCTTTTTCTTCTCACTTTTTTCTCCTTCTCTTCCTTTTTCTTCTCACTTTTTTCTCCTTCTCTTCCTTTTTCTTCTCACTTTTTTCTCCTTCTCTTCCTTTTTCTTCTCACTTTTTTCTCCTTCGCTTCCTTTTACTTCTCCCCATCTTCCTTCTCCTTTACTGCTTCTCATCATCATCCTCTTTTTCCCCCTCCTATTTCTTCTCATCATCCTCCTCCTCCTTTTTCTGGTTATCCTTCTCCCCATATTACTTCTTCTTATTCTTCTTTTCCTCCTCTCAAACCTCATCCTCCTTCCTCTTCTTCTCGTTCCTGCTTCACCCTTTTTTTTCTCAAACTCCTTCTACCTCTCCTCCTCCTGTCCTTCTTTTTCTTCTTATCAGCCGAATCCTTCTTCGTCTTATTCTCAACCGAATCCTTCTTTTTCTTCTTATCAGCCGAATCCTTCTTCGTCTTATTCTCAACCGAATCCTTCTTCGTCTTCTTCTCAACCGAATCCTTCTTCGTCTTATTCTCAACCGAATCCTTCTTCGCCTTATTCTCAACCGAATCCTTCTTCGTCTTATTCTCAACCGAATCCTTCTTCGTCTTATTCTCAACCGAATCCTTCTTCGTCTTATTCTCAACCGAATCCTTCTTCGTCTTATTCTCAACCGAATCCTTCTTCGTCTTATTCTCAACCAAATCCTTCTACCTCTCCTCCTACTGTCCTTCTTTTTCTTCTTCTCAACCGAATCCTTCTACCTCTCCTCCTCCTGTCCTTCTTTTTCTTCTTCTCAACCGAATCCTTTTACCTCTCCTCCTCCTGTCCTTCTTTTTCTTCTTCTCAACCGAATCCTTTTACCTCTCCTCCTCTTGTTTCTTCTTTTTGTTCTTCTCAACCGAATCCTTCTTCGTCTTATTCTCAACCGAATCTTTCTCCGTCTTCTTCTCAACCGAATCCTTTTACCTCTCCTCCTCCTGTCCTTCTTTTTCTTCTTCTCAACCGAATCCTTTTACCTCTCCTCCTCCTGTCCTTCTTTTTCTTCTTCTCAACCGAATCCTTTTACCTCTCCTCCTCCTGTCCTTCTTTTTCTTCTTCTCAACCGAATCCTTCTCCTTCTCAACCAAATCCTTCTCCATGTTCTTCTCAACCAAATCCTTCTCCATGTTCTTCACAACCGAATCGTTCTTCATCTCAACCTAGTCATTCTGCTTCTTCTCAACCGAATCCTTCTTCTTGTTGTTCTTCTTGTTCTTCTGCCTCTTCCTCTTCTGCTCAACCGAATCCATCTTCTTCTTCTCGTACTTCTTGTCATCCTCTTTATTCTTCTCACCCTCCTCATCTTTCTAGTACTACTCACCCTTCTTCTACTGCTCCTATACCTTCAGAACTCAGTCTTAATGAGTTCGAAGAATGCATTGATCACCTCAAGACTGGTGATATTTCCATACATCATGCCCAGGTATGGCAGTGGTGATGAATCACAGGAACTTTCCCTGGTCACCATAAGTTTGACACTTTTGTAGCAAATGTGAGCTCCTGTAAAGCCGCAAATGTGAGCTCCTGTAAAGCCGCAAATGTGAGCTCCTGTAAAGCCGCAAATGTGAGCTCCTGTAAAGCCGCAAATGTGAACTCCTGTAAAGCCGCAAATGTGAGCTCATGTAAAGCCGCAAATGTGAGCTCCTGTAAAGCCGCCGCAAATGTGAGCTCCTGTAAAGCCGCCGCAAATGTGAGCTTACGTAAAGCTGCAGATAGGAGCTGCTGTAAAGCCGCAAATGTGAGCTTACGTAAAGCTGCAGATAGGAGCTGCTGTAAAGCCGCAAATGTGAGCTTACGTAAAGCTGCAGATAGGAGCTGCTGTAAAGCCGCAAATGTAAGCTTACGTAAAGCTGCAGATAGGAGCTGCTGTAAAGCCGCAAATGTGAGCTTACGTAAAGCTACAGATAGGAGCTGCTGTAAAGTCGCAAATGTGAGCTCCTATAAAGCTGCAGATAGGAGCTGCTGTAAAGCCATGAATGGGAAATTCCGTAGCGCAGTGGTTAGTAAATTGATCTACTGAAGACAGAAACCCGGGTTTAACCCCGACCCCCGGTTTATTGGTTCCCCTACCCAGATAAGTTGCCCGGGACACGCCATGAGTTTAGGGGCGCCGTAAAGGATTTTCCTAGATTTTTATTTTTTCTTCCTTGTGAAATATTGGTATAGCTGTACTTAAAAAGGGTGCCGAAGTTCAGCTTGCCCAGGGCGCCAGAAACCATAGGGCCGCCACTGCCCCTACATAAACTGGTACCAGACTTTTCTGAGGAAAGAATTACGGCACTGGCGTAATGCTGACTACGTCATGTCAGTCTAAAAAAAAAACCATGGCCTCTAACATTATGTTCCTTACATGGAGGTAAGGAGAGGCGAAGGCGCGTCTCACAGAATCACAGCTGGAAGTTATCAGCGACCCATAGCTGATGGATTCCACCAGGATCGGTCAACCATAATCATTTCGACCCTGCTCCATCTCTCCGTGGTGCCTCAAAATAACAGATTTATCTGTTTAGTCTGGCCAAGCGAGTAGGGATCGAATAGGAAAGACAACCCGGTACTCAAAAATGTTGTGCTCAAGTCGGATGTGTTGGGCCGAAAGGCGCAAATATCACAGTTATACTGCAAACCACAACACAACGCAGACACAGCCACTTAACGTCCTTTTAAGGTAAGGTGGCCAGACGTCCCGATTTTTCCGGGACAGTCCCGATTTTTTACTGTTTTTTCAACCTTTATCCCGAATTTGTTACTGTCCCGAATTTGTCCAGATTTTTGCCGATTTTTTAGCTTTTATCCCCGATTTATTAAAATACATTAGGGACACAAACGTTTACCAATTTTGCCAATATGGTAAACATCTCTCTTGTTCTTACATCTCGGGTCCAGGTCTGACATTGGTAGCACAACGAAATTGTACGTTGAGGGCCTGAAATGGTTGCTAGGCCTGCTCCCCGTGGAGTAACAGCCACAATTCATGCGGCCTGCCACTGGAGAAACATCCACTATAATGTACTAGCAGCGCGGACTATCAAGAAATCAACACAATCCCTCTCTCTCTCTCTCTCTCTCTCTCTCTCTCTCTCTCTCTGCCATCAGGACTCAATCAGAGTAGGATTCCAGACTCTCACATGAAGTCAGCTGTCAGATTAAGTGTGTTGATCGCCCCCACAGACAGAACATCACAATTAGAGTCAGCCAGATCCACTCTGTCTCAACACCCGTTAAAACGTTGCACTGTGATCTGTGCCAGTGGCCCAGTGCATTCGATTTTAGCCAGCATTTTATTCAGGTTTGCTTTCCTTAGCATTTGATTGTCCCCAATCTTCTTGCAAGGCAG
This sequence comes from Megaustenia siamemsis, assembly GCA_032433765.1. NCBI lineage: Eukaryota > Metazoa > Mollusca > Gastropoda > Stylommatophora > Ariophantidae > Megaustenia > Megaustenia siamemsis. Next base: position 84,141,644 of record JAVIAB010000139.1, read on the forward strand.
CAGATTGTCTTTTCTGTAGGGGGATTCTGCCCTTAGATGGTCGGCCTTCACAGGTTTACGAGCACCATCTGCTCGAGTCACTAGAGGTGACTAACACAGACATGCACACACAAAGATATGAGATGTGACTAACACATACATGCACAAAGCGATACGAGGCATGACTAACACTGACACACATCAAGATATGCGATATGACTAACACACATACACGCAAAAATATGACACATGACTAACATTGACATGTGCACAAAGATATGCGATATGACTAACATAGATATGCACACACAAAGATATGACACATGCCTAACATAGACATGCACACAAAGATATGAGATATGACTAACATAGATATGCACACACAAAGATATGAGATATGACAAACACAGACATGCACACACAAAGATATGAGATATCACTAACCCAGACATGCACACACAAAGATATGACACATGACTAACACAAATACACACTAAGATATGAGATATGACTAAACACAGACACACATAAAGATATGAAACATGATTAACACGGACACACCAAGATATGAGATATGACTAACATGACACACACCAAGATATGTGTCATGGCTAGCACACACACACACACACACACACACACATAAGCTAAGATATGAGCAATGACTAGCACAGTAACACATTAAGATATGAGCCATTGCTAGCACAGAAACACATTAAGATATGAGCTATGGCTTCACGGAAACACACCAAGATATGAACCATGTCTAGCACATAAACACATTAAGATATGAGCCATGGCTAGCACGGAAATACACTAAGATATGAACCATGGCCAGCACAGACACACACTAAGATATGAACCCTGGCCAGCACAAGCACCCACCAACATATGAGCCATGGCTAGCACGGATATACACTAAGATATGAACCATGGCCAGCACAGACACACACTAAGATATGAATCATTGCCAGCCCAGACACACACTAAGATATCAGCCATGGCTATCGCAGACACCCACTAAGATATGAGCTACGACTAACACGGATATTACACTGAGAAATGAGCCATGGCTCAATTCAAGAGCAGCAGAAGAGGAGGCAGAAGAGCAGCGATAGCGAAAGGTATCCATATGCTTGTGTTGTAGTCGGCATACTCTTCTTAACGTGGGAATCATCGACATACGAGACGCAGGCACCGGTTAACTGTTCACATGTTCCGTTCAAATAGTTGTCCGGAGTTTTGAGAGTGCAGTCTGACCCATAGAACGTTCCCTTGCATGTACAGTTCCCGGTTGACTGTTCACAGGTGTCGTTGAAACAGTTGTCCGGACATTTGAGAGTGCAGTCTGACCCATAGTGCGTTTCCTTGCACGTACAGTCTGCACTTTCCGGGTCACATATGATGTCACAGCCATAAGAACACGTCTGTTCGCACTGTAGCCAAAAATGACCATCGGGACAAGTGTCATTACAGGTATAGCGAGGATGTTTACATTGTAGGCATTTTCCGGATTTTTTCTCACATAAAGGACAGACACTGAGACAAGACCTGGAGCAGTCGTGTCCATAGATCCCATGTGAACAGTTGCCGTGACACGTACCGATGATGATGTTGCAGGCTTTGCTACACCCACTACACACTTCACAAAACGACCCATAATGTCCGTCCAGACAATAGGTGTCTGTAAATGTTTGCACCCCACACACCGTCAGTGCACTGTCGGCCTGCGAAATGGTCGGTGAGAACTCAATCTTAATGTCTGCTATTGGCGTTTGTATGGTGACTACAATAGTGTTCACAGAAACATTAGCGTATGATATATCATTATACTGGAACATTACGCCGCCACTGTCAGAGAAAGCCTTTAGAGTGGCATTCTTTACCCGAATCATAGTGCTAGCTCGATGATAGATTCGAATTTGAATTCAACATAATCCTATTGACGTCATTTAAGACGCACTAAAAAACCTGGACCCGCCTTATTTCTGTTTTATGTCGGGAAAACCCGCAGTTCCCGGAATCGTTGAATTCCAGCAATCTGGGACACAGAAGGGTCTGTTACTGGGCACGTACGGAGGTCGTAGGCTTTCACGGTTCATGCTGGAGGTACAACTGTGAAGGAAGATGTGATGCTTTCATGACACATGTTGGAGGCAGAACTAGGCTCCACATTGGAGTTGAAAGGTACAAGAAGACTATCATTTCCCGCAATTTCACAAAAATGTTTACTGCACATCATAATGATGAAGCTGCCGTCTCCGCATCGAAGGTTGGCTATCATGGTGAGCCATTCCGCTCTGTCTCTTGCCTTAATGGTGCAGGTTGCCATAGGCTGACATGTCCATCTTTTGATGTTACTCGTCCATGTTGGTCTTGGTCTGACTCTGTCTCTTTTACCTTGTATTTTCCTTTCCAAGATTACTTTTATTAGGCTGTTGTGTCTTTTAACATGCCCCCAAAAATCTCAAGGATGGTTTCACATGTGTGTCCCGCAACATTATTTATGCCATCATATGCCAGCGAAGTAACATGACTTATTTTGGCGTGTCCGTGAGACGTTTAGCGGAAAGATTTGGTGAATATCTTCGGGATGTTCAACAGAGAACAGATCTGCATCAACTTTGAGATCCACTTGTAGATTCCACTGCACAGCAATTTTACTACCATCCCGAATATATGTATGTATTATGGCCAGCGACCCGTGAAGGTCCATGTGTTTGGCCTTCGGGTAACTAACTTCCTGACCAAACTTACCCAAAACCTGCTGACAGCGACCAGGTATCTGTTGTGGATGGAACAATTAGTTGAATCATCGCTGACAAGTATGTCTAACTTGAGGACCAGATATCTGCTCTCTGTTTCTCGTAAACACAAGACATGACACGTGTCACTGCGAGATCTTGACAAATCTAGGACCTGAAGAGTTCATAGTTGCTGCCATGACTTCTTTTAGGCACAGATTTCACTTCACACGAGTCTCAGGCTTTTCTGGCGAGAAAGAAGTAGAGACAAGGAGATATAGAGAGATGATGGAATTTATGCGGGAATATAAAAAGTTAGAGAAACAGAAAAGAAAAGAGGAAGAAACAGGGGATAGAACGAGAGAAACATTTCGTGGCTTTATCCTACCTGATCTCTGGTGAGTAAGAACAGATGTCTAGCCCTCTCTGGGCAGTGAGATTCGATGTCTAACCATCTCTGGCTATTAAGATATGATATCAAACCCTCTCAGGGTATTGAGATCCGATTTCTAGCCCTCTCTGGGAAGTGAGATCCAATGTCTAGCCCTCTCTCGGTAGTGAGATACGATGTCTAACCCTCTCTGGGTAGTGAGGTCCGATGTCTAGCCCTCTCTGGGTGGTGAGGTCCGATTTCTATCCCTCTCTATTCAGTCACTTGACATTTTAATGTTTAACAACCTATGCTATGCATAAGGTTTAGTCATAGAAATGTATTATTTAAACTATAGTTAGTTTGTAAAGTTTGTAATTGCTGCAACAAATGACATCCAAACGTAAATGCAGTTTCATTCAAGATTTACAAAAGGAATACCCCTTTCTAAAAATGTCTACACCAGACTTCACTGTAAAATGCAATATATGTGCTTCTGGGTTTTCGATCAACCATAGTGGACGTGGTGATATTAAGAGTCACATAAATAGTGCATGAGAGCCGTCGCTACAACTGCCTCAAGCTCATCGATAACATTTTTTTCGAGCTGAACAGATTGGTGGCAAAGAAGAACAACTAGCTGCTACAGAAAGTGTATTTGCCTATCATACAGTGATACACAATCATACATTTAGATCCATTGACTGCACATCAAAATTACTTTTGGTTACTTTAGAACCAAAATTTGCTTGTGCACGTAGGAAAACAGAAGCCATTATTCGAAATGTGTTCACACCCCATGTTCAAAACGAGCTGAGATGTTGCCTAGAAAACTCAACATTTATCTCCATACTGACAGATGCCTCCAACCACAAGGAAATCAAGATTTTTCCTTTGCTTATCAGATACTTTGATCGCAATAAGGGGCTGAAAGTTAAAATATTAGAGTTGAAGTCATTGCCGGGTGAAACATCTGATATTGTTAGTAGTTTTATTAATGACTGTCTAACGGAAAAAGGTTTAGAAAGGAAAGTAGTTGCACTATGTGCAGACAACACAAATTCTAATTTTGGGGCGCTGAAAGGAAAGGAATGAACAATGTTTTCATAAAACTGAAAGAAAACCTTGGACATTGTTTGATAGGTGTTGGTTGTGCATGCCATATTTTCCACTACACTGTTCGACAGATGTATTACCTATTGATGTTGAGATGATTATTGCTAAAATGTATCTGCACTTCAAATCATACACAGTTAGAGTTGAAAGTCTCAACGAGTTTTGCCAGTTTGTGGACACAGACTTCCAGATGATATTAGGTTATGCACAGACTAGGTGGCTTGCACTGCTGCCTGCTGTTGAATAGGTTCTTCATATGTTCCTGCCTTTAAAATCCTATTTTCAGTCTCAAGACAGATGCCCAGTCTTTATACATAAATTCTTTGAAAACCCCCTGTCTGTAGCATGGCTTAATTTTGTTCACAGTCATGCATCCTCTTTCCACGAAGCAGTGCAGAAAGCAGAGGGACAGGTGATCACTGTTTTTGAAGTAATTGACAACATCAATGGGTTGAGAACTATCTTGGAGTCCAAACTGGAAGATTGTTTCTTGCCATCAAGAGTTAAGCTAATTCTTGACAAGCTGGAAATGGAAGGAATTCTACAGGATGATGTGAACAAGTTTAAAGCCGGTGCTTCTTCTTTCTATGAAACAGCTTGAAGTTATTTGAAGAAATGGGCTGCAAATAATTTAAAAACCTTGAGGCCTACAGCTGGGTAATGTTGAACAGAACACTAACTTGGGAAGATATTCAGAAATCTTCATCATTAGTGAGTCAAACAGTACCTTCAGTTGACTTTCCAGAAAATGAAATGTATGACGAATATGTTTACTTGAAGCAGTTTGCTACTTCTCAGAAAATTAATGAGTAGAGTATTAATAAAACATTACCAGGGCAGCGTTGGATTGAAATGGCTTCCCACTTCAAAAACAGGCACGTGCCAATTTCACATATTCAGGAGCTGGCAGAGTTCATTTTGTGTGTACCGGGAACAAATGTTGCAACGGAAAGATTGTTTTCACTGATGAACAGCTTGTGGACAAACGATAAAACACATCTAAGTGTGGACACTTTAAAGGCCATGTTGATCACCAAAGTGAACAATGACCGAACATGTGTGGAATTTTTTAAGATGCTCCAAACAATGAAAGATCTTTTTAAAAAAATCCACTCATTAGAAAAGAAGAGCAACTCTGCTTCACCTTCCATTTAAGTGTGTATCACTAATGTTTTTGTTTATCTCCTGATAACGTTTTGTAAGCCTATATTGTTAGGTGTTTTAATTAGTTTTAAAATATATGTATTATTCACTTGAAAAAGACGGAAGAAATTTCATTTTATTGATGGAAAATTTAAGTCAAATTAATCCGTCCAGGATCAGGGTTTCAAAAATATGGTCACCTTATTTAAAGGCGCATGACGAAGGGGTGTACTCCTTTAGTCATCGGGCGAACGCAAGCAAGCAATCAAGCAAGCACATGGAGGCAAGTCCCCTGATTGCATCTAGCTGAAAGCTGTCAGCGAATCATTGATATTCTTTTAAGATTGTTCCATATCTTCCCCGCCGTCTTCATCTTTTTATTCCACTCTATCTTCTGAGAGTAAATCTTGGCCTTTCCCTTTGTCTCCTCCCCTGGGAACAAAAAGGGCGCGTCGTGTAATACTCTCAGATGGCTCTCGCAGTGCGTGTCCTACCCAGTGCCATTGTCTTTGTCCTATCTCTTTTCCCACTGGTACCTGACTTGTGCTTGGCTGGCACTTTCTCCATTTTCTAAGTTATTCATTTGACGTTGAATCCTGTTATTTTTAAATTTAGCAACGACCATAAAAGACAGAGCCCAAAATGATATTATAAGAGAGAGAGAAGGCATTGAACTAATCCCAAGCTACATACAGACGAAACAACAAATAAACTAGTTTTCCCATCTAGAAAAAATGTCGCGTGATTCCTTACTACACAAAGCATTTATTAAAAGAAGAGAAGGCAGAAGAGCAAGAGACAGTCCCAGAGTAAGATGGACAGACAACATCAAAGAAGCGTTAGAAGAACATCACGTGACAATGATTGAAGCCGCCAAAAGGGCGAGAACCAAAACTTTTGCATCGCACCCAAACTGGTGCAAGAGGATGTGAAGGAAGAAAAAAAGAGAACGAATAACACGTTTTATGGACGATGAAGTTGGTATCATGCCAGGCATGCTTCACAAGATGAAATCTATAGTACTCATTTTCAGAAGTCGAAAAAAAAAAAAAAAGAAAAGAAAGAACTGCCACATTTTAGAACTGAACAAAGACCTTTCTCATTATTAGCAGTGACTCTACCCAGTGAACCACCTCCATTTAAGGTCTTACTTGAACTGCTATACAATGGTCTATGAGGTAAAGACTACATAGATCAAGACACGCAGCGAAGAACTTTGGGAAATAGAGTGTGTGAAAGAAGAGGACTGGATCGTCTAATGATAACAGGTCAGTCGTTGGACGTACAAGGTCCCGAGTTTGAATCTCGCCACAGGCGGTTGGAACTTTGGAAAATAGAAGGTGAGACAGGGAGGACTGGATCGTCTAAAGATAACAGGTCGGCCTCTGGACGTATAAGGTCCCGAGTTTGAATCTCGCCACAGGTGGTTGGAACTTTGGAAAATAGAAGGTGAGACAGGGAGGACTGGATCGTCTAAAGATAACAGGTCGGCTTCTGGACGTATAAGGTCCCGAGTTTGAATCTCGCCACAGGCGGTTGGGACTTTGGAAAATAGAAGGTGAGACAGGGAGGACTGGATCGTCTAAAGATAACAGGTCGGCCTCTGGACGTATAAGGTCCCGAGTTTGAATCTCGCCACAGGTGGTTGGAACTTTGGAAAATAGAAGGTGAGACAGGGAGGACTGGATCGTCTAAAGATAACAGGTCGGCCTCTGGACGTATAAGGTCCCGAGTTTGAATCTCGCCACAGGCGGTTGGAACTTTGGAAAATAGAAGGTGAGACAGGGAGGACTGGATCGTCTAAAGATAACAGGTCGGCCTCTGGACGTATAAGGTCCCGAGTTTGAATCTCGCCACATGTGGTTGGGATTATTTACTTCGAATCCGTGGTTTCTTCGTGGGTTTACCTTCCCATGGAGGTCTAGGTAGTGAGATCCCATGTCTAGTCCTCTCTAGGTAGTGAGATCCCATGTCTAGTCCTCTCTAGGTAGTGAGATCCCATGTCTAGTCCTCTCTAGGTAGTGAGATCCCATGTCTAGTCCTCTCTAGGTAGTGAGGTCCCATGTCTAGTCCTCTCTAGGTAGTGAGATCCCATGTCTAGTCCTCTCTAGGTAGTGAGGTCCCATGTCTAGTCCTCTCTAGGTAGTGAGGTCCCATGTCTAGTCCTCTCTAGGTAGTGAGATCCCATGTCTAGTCCTCTCTAGGTAGTGAGGTCCCATGTCTAGTCCTCTCTAGGTAGTGAGATCCCATGTCTAGTCCTCTCTAGGTAGTGAGATCCCATGTCTAGTCCTCTCTAGGTAGTGAGATCCCATGTCTAGTCCTCTCTAGGTAGTGAGATCCCATGTCTAGTCCTCTCTAGGTAGTGAGATCCCATGTCTAGTCCTCTCTAGGTAGTGAGATCCCATGTCTAGTCCTCTCTAGGTAGTGAGATCCCATGTCTAGTCCTCTCTAGGTAGTGAGATCCCATGTCTAGTCCTCTCTAGGTAGTGAGATCCCATGTCTAGTCCTCTCTAGGTAGTGAGATCCCATGTCTAGTCCTCTCTAGGTAGTGAGATCCCATGTCTAGTCCTCTCTAGGTAGTGAGATCCCATGTCTAGTCCTCTCTAGGTAGTGAGATCCCATGTCTAGTCCTCTCTAGGTAGTGAGATCCCATGTCTAGTCCTCTCTAGGTAGTGAGATCCCATGTCTAGTCCTCTCTAGGTAGTGAGATCCCATGTCTAGTCCTCTCTAGGTAGTGAGATCCCATGTCTAGTCCTCTCTAGGTAGTGAGATCCCATGTCTAGTCCTCTCTAGGTAGTGAGATCCCATGTCTAGTCCTCTCTAGGTAGTGAGATCCCATGTCTAGTCCTCTCTAGGTAGTGAGATCCCATGTCTAGTCCTCTCTAGGCAGTGAGATCCCATGTCTAGTCCTCTCTAGGTAGTGAGATCCCATGTCTAGTCCTCTCTAGGTAGTGAGATCCCATGTCTAGTCTCCTCCGAAAAAAAGACGAAAAACAGGAGGTCCCATGTGCACTCTGCACACTTCAAAAAACCCATGGCAGTTGGGAATCTAAAAATGCAGGCCAAACAATGCCGTTGCCAGGGGAAAAATTGTTAAATTAAAATCTACCCATATCGAAGACGGATGTACCTGGCCGAAAGGCGCTGATGTCGTGACTTGCTGTAAACGAGTGTAAACTAAGCGGCACAACGCATCCACACCCACTTAGCGGGCAAACAGCAACAGCAATAAACATAATAAGAAGAAGTGTAGGTAAGATAAAGAAAGTTTATTGACAGCATCAGGAGAAAGTAACCATCATTTTTGGTCATGTGATACGAAAGGGAGGTAAATGAGGCAGAGGCAGACCAAGACTAACATGCGTGAGTAACATCAAAAGATGGACAAATCAGCCTTTGACAACCTGCACCACCAAAGCAGGATCAGAGCAGTATGGCGCTCCATGGTAGCCAACCTTCGTTGCGGAGATGGCACTCGATGATGATGATGATGATGAGGGTGGTGATGATGATACGACAGGGAAACTTGGAAAACATTGATGCAAGTCAGGGAAAAAGTAGAAGAAAGCAGTGAGAAAAAACACCAGGCAGTTAACAAGAAAGCTTTGGTATGATGTCAAAAAAGATGGAGTAGAGGAATTAGTGCGCTCGCTTCCTGATCGGAAGGGTCTGGATTCAATTCGCAGAATTGGGGGATATTTTTTTTTTACTGACAAGGCTCCAGTCTTTAAAAATAGGTACCAGAGATTTTTTTTCAGGGAAGTAAAAGTATCTTGGATAGGACACACACTGCAGAAGCCACCTGAGAGTATTACACAACATGCCCTTTTTTGGAATCCCCAGTGAAAAAGACAAAGAGGAAGACCAAAGAATTCCTAGAGAAGACAGATAGAAGCAGAGATGAAGATGATGGGGAAGACATGTAACGATCTTAAAAGAATGGCAAGAAACAGAACGGCTTGGACAGTGTTTATTCAAGACCTGTGCTGCACAGGGAGCTGAAAGGTAGAAGAAGAATGTATCTTGGCCTGATCTATCTATCTATCTATTGGCCTTTCGAGCCGTAGCCGGCCCATAGGGCGTAGACCAAGATACTCCTTTTCTTATCTGAATTTCTGTTCTAGCAGTTTTCAATTCTTTTAAAGATATTTTATCAAATCTCGCCATTTGTCTCTGTTCTGTGCAAGCAGCTCTATCTCATTGAGGGATACCTGATACCGACCACAAAACCCATCAAATGTTCCGTGGACCTGAACAAATGTGATTACTTACAACATATTCTTCATACGCCCAGCAAGGTGAAGAGGGAACCTTGACTTTTACCATTTTTTTGTATAAGATAGAAAATTGTTGAGAAACGTGAGCACTTAAGTCAATCTAAGGATCACATGAAACGAGTGAAAGAATTCAATTACTTAGGCAGCACCCTGTCATATAGGAGCCGCGATAGCTCAGTGGTTAGTGAGCTGGACTACATAGGACAAGAGTTAGGGTTCGATCCCAACCGACGGCTTCCGGGTTCACCCAGCCTTAAATGAGTACCGGATTTTTTTTCTGAGAAAGTAAAACAGCACGGGCGTAATACCGACCACATTCGCCCAAAAATCATGTGCCAAAGGTCTGTAAAATATAGGATCACTAACACCATATTTCCCTATACGCCACTTGGCGTGACGGGGTACTTTACTTTTTACTTTACTATACGAGTTTATACGTATGTTGTACCCGCCTTCTCATATTTTTAGAACCCTTCCTTTTTATTTTTCACCTGACTGCCTGGTCAGTGAGATATATAGTTGGGCAGTCCACCCACTTTATTTTTATTTTAGTTTAGTCAGAGGCTGACCAAGCTCTGGACCACAGGGAAGTGACATTTTATTTTCTTTTCTATCTTGAGTATCTAGCATATTATCACCATGTAGTTAGATTTGTGTATATCCTTTTATATATATATATATATATATATATATATATATATATATATATATAGGAGCCGCGATAGCTCAGTGGTTAGTGAACTGGACTACAAAGGTCAAGGTGTAGGGTTCGATCCCAACCGACGGCTTCCGGGTTCATCCAGCCTTAAAAGGGGTACCGGATTTTTTTTTCTGGGAAAGTAAAGCAGCACGGGCATAATACTGACCACATTACCTCAAAAATCATGTGCTGAAGGTCTGTAAAATATAGGGTCACTAACACCATATTTCCCTATACACCACTTGGCGTGACGGGGGTACTTTACTTTAAAAAAAAAAATAAAAAAAAAAATATATATATATATATATATATTTGTGTTGTTGTTTGTTGCTCCAGCTGAAGGTCTACTTGTCCGAAACGTCGACGTTTGTATTGTTACTTACCTACGTAAAGCTGTTACCATAACACTTACAAATACAATTTTCACTATTATCATCAGCTTTACAGTAGATTCGCATCTCTATGCATATTGATACCTTTTCTTCTGTACGAGTATCGACGTAACGTAGAAATCACATGGGTTAAAAGTGTTCAGCGACTCATATCTGACTGCTTGCGGCATGAACATAAGCTGAGTAGACTCTACTTTACCTCCTCGTGGTGCATCAGGCTAACCAGACTGGCCAAGCGAGTATAGATCGAGGAGAGAAATCAACCCATTACCCAAACAAATGTTGTGCTTAAGTCGGACTAGTTGAGCCTGAAAGAAACTGGATATTGTAGCTTGCTAAAAAAAAAAAAAAAAAAACGTCACCCAATTAACATCCTTCCATAGACGGACTATAATGGGAAGTAATCGTTGCCAAATGAAGCAAAAGGAAAAGAAAATAAAAGTATTGCAGGTTTCAACCAGTAACATTATTTTGTTTTGTTTTTAGTTATTAACTTCTTGCATTGTACTGTATTATGCACATTGTGGTCTAGGGCATCCATCTTCAGTATACTATTCTTATGAGTTTTTTTTTTCTTGTCTGCTTTTGTTATCCTAGACTTTCCTGTAAACAGTGGCGATTGTAGTGAAAGTTATTTCCCCTTGGAAATTAATCTTACAAAATCGACCAGTGTTTTCTCTCCGAGTCTTAATTATAGTTCTTTCTCACTGTTGTATTTTCCTAGACATATTATCCTGGAGATATCTTTCTCTGCGATCAGGACTCAATCAGAGTAGGATTCCAGACTCTCACATGAAGACAGCTGTCTGTTTAAGTGAACTGACATCATAATTAAAGTCAATTAGAGTGTTAGATCCACTCTGCTTGAATACCTGTTAAAACGTTGCACTGTGTTCTGCGCCAGTGGCACAGTGCATCTGATTTCAGCCAGCATTTTGTTCAGGTTTGCTTTCCTTAGCCTTTGATTGTCCCCAATCTTCCTGCAAGACAGCAGATTGTCTTTTCTGTAGGGGGAATTCTGCCCTTAGATCGTCTGCCATCCCAGGTTTACGAGCACCATCTGCCCGAGTCACTAGAGGTGACTAACACAGACATGCACACACAAAGATATGAGATGTGACTAACACTGACATGCACACAACGATATAAGGCATGACTAACACTGACACACACCCAAATATGAGATATGACTAACACAAACACATACATACATATGAGATGTGACTAGCACAGGCACACTCTAAAATATGAGATATGACTAACACAGATACACACGCTAAGATATGAGAAATGACTAAACACAGTCATGCACACACAAATATAAAGATATGAGATGTGACTAACATAGACATGCACACACAAATATATGTGATATGACTAAACACAAACACACAACGATATGAGACATGACTAACATAGCCAGATACACATGAAGATGAGATATGACTAGCATGGACATACACACAAATATATGAGATATGACTAACATAGACAAACACACACAACGATATGAGACATGACTAACATAGCCAGATACACATGAAGATGAGATGTGACTAGCATGGACATACACACAAATATATGAGATATGACTAACTTAGACAAACACACACAAAGGTATGAGATGTGACTAACATAGACATGCTCACAAAGATATGAGATATGACTAACACAGACATGCACGCACAAAGATATGATACGTGACTAAGACAGATACACACTAAGATATGATATATTACTAAACATAGACACACACAAAGATATGAGACATGATTAACACGGACACACACCAAGATATGAGATATGACTAACATGACATACACCTAGATATGAGCCATGGCCAGAACACACACACACAAGCTAAGATATGAGCCATGGCTAGCACAGAAACACATTAAGATATGAGCCATGGCTTCACGGAAACACACCAAGATATGAACCATGACTAGCACAGAAACACATCAAGATATGAGCCATGGCTAGCACGGAAATACACCAAGATATGAACCATGGCCAACACAGACACACACCAAGATATGAACCCTGGCCAGCACAGTCACCCACCAAGATATGAGCCATGGCTAGCACGGATATACACTAAGATATGAACCATGGCCAGCACATACACACACCAAGATATGAACCATGACTAGCTTAGACAAACACCAGGATATAAGCCATGGCCAGCACATACACCCACCAAGATATCAGCATGGCCAGCACATACATCCACCAAGATATGAGCTACGACTAACATATACACTTTGTAACTTCCACTAAAATTTGTCTGAGGTTCTTGGTAAAGTTTCTACTGACGACCACGAAGATCCAAAACTTGCATGCATGGTGGGCGTGGCCGACGTGCAGGAAGATCAGCCGGATAAGACCTTCAGAGAATGTCAATTTCAAGTGAATCTTGAGTCCGCTTCTGATAGTACAGTCTGGCCACGTGGTTGGGTGCGTTCATAATGATGTAAGATAGAGACAAGGCAAAGCGCAGCCTAACCACACGAACCTGGGCGCTAGCTCGCACTGAGCTCTACCTAGGATCGTTGATCGGTTTCAGCTCGGAAACTTCCAGCATCGGCAGGCCACTGAGCTTCTTCCACCGGGACTTGTGTATGATGGACAGAACGATCGTGAAGAGCATGACAGTAATGGCGATCAGCGGTAGTAGCAACATTACTACCAAGTCAAAGTAGGTTAATATATGCAAGAACATCAGCCTTGGACTTGGCAAACATTTCTCAAGACCTAACTCATTTGGCGTTACCTCAGTAGCAACAGCAGTACTACTATTATTCGCTATTATCAAGGTTATTTACTAGTTTGGTTCATGTAGACAACGTCCGTTTAGTCTGCGATGCAGGGAGAAAGCACAATAAGATGGTGGTCCGAGCTTATACTCCAGGCATTGTGCTAGCAAAAGCTAAACTATAACGGCCACCGTTGAGAATGAACGAAATTCTGGAAATTCAGATTTTGGCCGTTGTGCTTTGTTCAAACGTAAACAAGCGCCCATCTTGGTGCGTCCATCTTGGTACGTCCCATCCTGGAGATATAAAATGGGAGGAGACCTGTGTGCCGGAATCGCGTTTGATGATGTGCACGTCAAGTAATATTGGAGAAGAAAGCATAAAGTAAACAAGGCAGATGCAGAAACAAGTTTAGTGGAGAGATAACACTAAGAGATAGACTGGAGAACGACGCTCTCCATCAAGGCAAGAGACAGAGTGAAATGAATAACACTAAGAGATAGACTGGAGAACGACGCTCTCCATCAAGGCAAGAGACAGAGTGAAATGAATAACACTAAGAGATAGACTGGAGAACGACGCTCTCCATCAAGGCAAGAGACAGAGTGAAATGAATAACACTAAGAGATAGACTGGAGAACGACGCTCTCCATCAAGGCAAGAGACAGAGTGAAATGAATAACACTAAGAGATAGACTGGAGAACGACGCTCTCCATCAAGGCAAGAGACAGAGTGAAATGGCGCCACATGGTAGCCAACTATTGATGCTAAGACGGCAGAAGGTGATGGCAAGGCTCGCCAACACAGAAGGTCACTACTAACCCCATTTCCCCAAACATACACGCACACATATAAGTAGTGACCTTATGAGTGGTGACCTTATGAGTGGTGACCATATGAGTATATATGGCCCTTTTCGTCTTGTCAGGCGGTCTAGTGGAGGCTATTATGTGTCTTTTTTTTTAGGTTTTGTTTTTGTCGAGCAGCTTCTCGTGTGGCTAATTCTACCAATGTTTGACAAACATACACGACCACAGAATGAACAAGTCAGGCCCACTGATCCACATGGTTTTCCATCCTTTTTCATGAGTCTTTTCTCTTCTAAGTTTTGCCTTAGCACAGTCTCAAATGATGTTATACCATTCCTTATACATGCTCTACATGATGTGCGATCACTTGCTAAGTGTTCCCAGTCATTTTCACAGATGGAGAAGTCATTCAGATATGATTTATAGATATCTGTATATTGTATTTTTGGTCTGCCGATTTGTCTTTTTCCGTATATTATTTCACCATATAGTATTTGCTTGGGGATGCGTTTTTCTTCCATTCGCTGGATGTGCCCCAGCCATCTTAGTCTTCAACATCTGAGCATCGACACGGTTGTTGGGGCCTTAGCACGTTGCAGGACAGTCAAGCTGATTATTTTGTCCTGCCATTTGATGTGCATTATTCTGCGGAAAACATGTAGTCTTTTTTAGTGATTTATGAACCTTATGAGTGCTGACCTTAGGCAACCTCATAAGTAGTAATCTTATAAGCAGTGACCTTAGTAGGCAGACTGCAGTAATGGGAAAATATCTAAAGATAGATAGTTTTGTAAGTCATCATCATCATCATCATCAAGTACCGGGCCTGCTGACGTAGGTGATCATGTCTCTCCACAACTTTCGATCTCGGCAGCTATTTATCATTTCTGTTGTTGACCTTCTGCCAAGCCATTCTCTTAAGCCGGGCGATTCATGATTGTGCAAAGAAGTTACAACGGTGGTTTTCTGTTGCCTTCCGTCGGTTTGTTTACGGTTGGCTCCGCTAGCCTTTGTCTAAAAAGTCTTACCCACAAGGCAGTGGGGTTGTTTTACTTCGGGGTACCCTCCCTTAGCCTTTTACTCTCCCGATCTTACCTGCAAGGTAGCAGGGCAGCCACAGGCTGTACTGTTTACTGCATACAGTAGAAGGTAAAATTACCCGACCTGACAAAAGCTTTTTAAGTAGTCATGTTAAAACAACATATTTTCCTACATGAGTCGATATCAAGTAGTTTTACATACCTGCAGCAGGGGGCATAACGCCCATTGTTTTATATAAAATAACTAGTGAATTGCTGATCTCCCTTGAGTTGTCTTCAAATAAAACCACCACTCAAAAGGACTGATTGGTCTCAAGTCAAGACGCCGGCATCGAGACAGAGAGGTTGTCGGTTCAAATCCCGGCTATACCGGTCGGGATTTTTATTTATGATTTCTCTCTGTGGCAACCACCCCTGGTCTCAGCAGCGAGGCCTGGTTTGAAACGTCAAATACTCATCGACGGAAACAAAATATGAGTACCTCGGAAGTCAGTTATCTGCCTGTGCGGCGAGGGACCCCTGTGCACACGGCTGCCAGGGAACAATGGATTAAAAGGCAAAATTCAGTTCCTAGTCTCTAGGGACTTCGTCAGAGGTCAAAGCTGGTGAACGAAAAAAAAAACATTACTTCACTTGTAATTTTTCCAACGTCTCTAAATACAATTTAGAAAACAAATTAAAACAAACCATGTTTGAGTACACAAACCGGCACAATAGGTAAAGAAAATACATTGCTAAAAACTTCGTTTCACTAGTTGAACATACTAAAGGGAGGTCAAAAAGTAATGCACACCAATTTTTTTCTCGGCTAATAATAAAGATAGGAATATGACATTTTGCACACTTGGAATATGACATGTTCCAATTATGTGCACCAAATTGCACAGCATTCTGATAAATATTACGCAATCTATGAACCGTTAAAATGTAGCTTGTCAACAATGTCCGTTACAAACAGCGAATTGTCATAGAATTTCTGGTTGCGGAAAAAGAAACTGTGGCAAACATTCATAAACGACTGTGTGCAGTGTACAAATGTTCTGCAGTCGATAGGAGCACAGTTAGTCACTGGGTTCAGAGAATTAAAGCTGCAGAAAGTGTACGAGTGGAGCTGCATGATTTACCGCGTTCTGGACGTGTTGCCTCGGCTACCAGCACAGACATGTTAAACCGGGCTGATGCCATTATTCGTAAGGATAGGCGTATCACTAGTCAGCAATTGGCATTGCAGCTTACAGTCAGCAAGGGAAGTGCAATCGCAATTTTTAAAACTCTCGGATATTCAAAGATTTGCGCTCGATGGGTTCCTCAGTGCCTAACAAATGATCACAGAGTTCAAAGGAAAACATTCTGTTCTGAATTGTTGGAGCGTTTCGGTGTTGAAGGAGAAATGTTTTTGTCAAAAATTGTTACCGGTGACGAAACGTGGGCACATTATTATGAGCCTGAAACAAAAATGCAGTCAATGGAATGGTATCATCCGCAGTCACCAAAAAGAAAAAAATTCAAAACATCTCCATCAGCCGGAATGGTGATGATCACTGTCTTCTGGGACATTGATGGTGTGATTCTTGTTGATGCAATGACAAGAGGTGAGACAATCAACTCGACAGCTTACATCAATGCACTGACAAAACTCAAAAATCGGTTCCACAGAGTTCGGCCTAATAAGCCATCTGCAGATTCGTTGCTTCAACATGACAATGCACACCCTCACACAAGTCTGGTAACACGGGAAGCAATCAACAAATTTGGTTGGACTGTACTGCCCCATCCTCCTTACAGCCCTGATCTGGCTCCCTCAGATTTCCATCTCTTTGGACCACTCAAAAAATTCCTGCGTGGGACACACTTTGACAATGATGAGGATGTGATCCGTGCAGTTAAAAAATGGCTACGCGAGCAGGACAAAACTTGGTACAAACGAGGCATTCATGACCTAGTTTCGCGTTGGCGTAAGGCAATACGCTTGGACGGAGATTATGTTGACAAATAGGTAGTGTAAAGGGGATGGTCAGCTACAATTTGTGAAAATTTCACACATTTTGCCCGAATAGTTTCCGAGAAAAAATTGGTGTGCATTACTTTTTGACCTCCCTACGTACATTGCATAGTTTTGAGGGCGGGGAGAAAGATAACTCCGCCACCTCCCCGCCGCGTGACGTGCAAGAAATATGGCATTTCACCAGTGCTTTTTTATTTTTTAAACAGCCTACACACATCTGGATAAAGTGGTCAGCATTACGCAATAACATCTTTATTTTCCAGACAAAAATCTGGTAACCGGTTACGGGTTGGAGAACCTGGAAGTTGCCGATCTGAATCGAACTGCCTCCTTGTGCTCAGTAGACCAGTTCACAAAATATGGGTCTACCGCAGCTCTGCCCCTACTGCATGTGCCATCATCATCATCTTCTTCATCATCAAGTACCATGTCTGCTGGCGTGGGTGATAATATCTATCCATAACTCTATCTCGACAGTTTTTAAAAAATCATTTCTGTTGACCTTCTGCCAAGCCATTCTCTTAAGCCGTCTCGTATTTTTTCTCTTTGCTTCCCTCTATCTCTTCGTCCCTCAATTTTCCCAGTTATTACAATATATTCCAGCTCTTCCCTTCTCATTACATGATCAAAAGATGATGATTGTTTCTTCATAATACTGGAAATTAGCTATATTTTTGCTTTGGCCTCTTTCAGAAAGTTTTCATTACTCTTCTTAGCAGTCCATGGTATTCTCAATATTCTTCTGCAAAAAAATCATTTTTACAGAATCATCGGTGCTATATAGAACTAATTCTGACCTATGGAAGCGAATCATGGACAATAGACAAACAAATGAAAAGACGATTAGAGGCCACAGAGATGGGATTTCTCAGAAGAATGTTGAAAGTTCCCTGGACAGCTAAAAAGACCAATGAGGAAGTTCTCAAAGAGGTCAACACTAAAAGGGAGCTCTTAAAAAACATCAGAAAGAAGCAATCTACATTTTTTGGGCACATCATGAGAAGAGGAAAGTTGGAATACTTGGTTACAACTGGCAAAATAAAAGGAAAGAGAGATCGTGGGCGACAAAGAGAGAAAATACTGGATAGCTTGGTGTCATGGCATGGAAAACAGTCAACAACAGAACTGATATGATGCACTGTAGATAGAAGATTGTGGAGGGACATGATCACCTACGCCAATCGGTATGGCACATGATGATGATGATGAATGAGAAGAGAACAACTGGAATATATAGTAACAAATGGAAAAATTGAGGGACGAAGAGATAGAGGGAAGCAAAGAGAAAAAAATAACAGACAGCTTATGAGAATGGCTTGGCAGAAGGTCAACAATAGAAATGATAAATAGCTGCCGAGATCTAAAATTGTGGAGAGACATGATCACCTATGCCAGTAGGCACGGTACTTGATGATGATGAGAGTCACTAGGAGGGATAACACCAGAAGAGGCCAACAGAAGAGCAAACAATCGCAGATTGTATCTCCCCTCAACGCCAACGGCAATAGAGGAAGGATAGAAGAGAAGAAGAAGTGATTTTCTTGTCTGTTGTCCTATTGTCCATGATTCACATCCATATGTTAAGACAGGTTCTACATAACGTTTAAGATATCTTTTTCTTGTTTCTATTGTAAAAAACGAATAGAATGACAATAGGACAACAGACAAGAAAATCACCGGAGTCTGTAGAAATGTGGTTTTACTGAAGAATGTTGAGAGTACCATGGACAGCTAAGCGGAGTAATGAAGAGGTTCTGAGAGAGGTCAAAGCAAAAAGAGCAAAAATTTCCAATATTAGGAATAAACAATCACCATTTTTGTCCCATGTAATGAGAAGAGAACAACTGGAATATATTGTAACAAATGGAAAAATTGAGGGATGAAGAGATAGAGGGAAGCAAAGAGAAAAAATAACAGACAGTTTAAGAGAATGGCTTGGCAGAAGGTCAACAACAGAAATGATAAATAGCTGCCGAGATCGAAAGTTGTGGAGAGACATGATCACCTACGCCAGTAGGCCCGGTACTGATGATGATGATGATGATGATGATGATGATGATGATGATGATGATGATGATTATAATAAATGGATTGCACATCATCTTCCTCATTATTTTGGAAAGCTGCTTTTTCCTGAGCCATTCTATATCTCACTTCCGTTGAACAACTACCATCTGAGATTAACAAAGTTTCCAGATATTTAAATTCATTTGCCTGTTTTAATATTGTTCCACTTGTCTTTATTGTGCATTGTGGTGATGCCTTTTTTTGTTGCTACTATTACTTGTGTCTTTTTGCTATTGAGGCTGAGTCCTTTATATTTGCTTTCCTTCACTATATTATAGTTATTGTTTGCTTCACCCGATAATTAAAGGATCCCACCTTTTCGTCATCCGTCCTTAATGGCTGTGTTGCGGTTTGCAGTAAAACTGGATATTTGCTCCTTTCGGCCCAACACATCCAATTTCAGTACGATTATAATAAAAAAAAAAAAGTAAAGAGCCCCCGTCACGCCAAGTGGCGTATAGGGAATATGGTGTTAGTGACCATAAATTGTACAGACCTTCAGCACATAATTTTTGGGGTAATGTGGTCGGTATTACGCCCGTGCCGCTTTACTTTCCCAGAATAAAATCCGGTACCCATTTAAGGCTGAGTGAACCCGGAAGCCGTCGGTTGGGATCGAACCCTACCCCTTGTCCTTTGTAGTCCAATTCACTAACCACTGAGCTACCGCGGCTCCCCAGTACGATTATCGCTTTTATTATAATAGCTGATTATGTGAAAAGTTGGGAAATGGCTTTAAATGAAATCCAATTGTGACATATCGTTAGTGATGACAACATCAGCCTGGCTTATGTAAATGCACCTATCTTATGTGAACCGAGGTGACTGTAGAGTCTGTTTATTACGGCATAGACTCCACCCTACCACAAGCGAGACCATTATGATCAGAGCTGGTATGTTGATAGTGCATCTTTTCTGTTAGCGCGTTTTCTCAGGTGTTGACAAATTATAGAAGGAAACTTCCGAGGCGATAATCAGTGAATCAGTTCAGAGGAAGATGTTTGTTTACAGCACTCGGGAAGAAAAATGACAAATAATCAACAACAGGAAAAAAAAAACAAAGAACAGTATATATGGACCGAAGCAGGATCGAATCCATACCCAGTGGCACAACGCCTTGCCACGAAAAGCCAAACTCTAGAAGGGGAAACCCTTTCCCAGGTGTACCTGGTCTATTCGTTGTTTTGCATCAAAGTGGATACTTTAGTAGTTGTGGGTTTCGGTAGCCTAGTTGAGCCTACCGAAACCCACAACTGTGCAGTTGTGGGTTTCTGTAGAAACCACCCGACTGGGCTACCGAGATTCTGACAACCGGTGTTCGATTCCCGCTGGAAGCAATGTGAGTTGTACTCGTGGCTGGAAAAAAAAGCACCCGCTATCTACCCAGCCGCTGACAGAAATGGGTACCAGGATAATACTCTGGGAAGGTGATGAATGCCGCCTCGCATCGTGAGTTTCAATGCTTGAAGTGACACTATCCAGAAGTCTTTGAACACTTCTGGATAGGCGGCCGAGCACATATGGGTGAAAACTCGCATGCCAAGACGCCGATTCAAGTCTCGTACTTTACGTTTTTCCTTTAGTAGATATGTTACTCATACGATGCACTATGTTACTCATACGATGCACTGTGGATAGAAGATTGTGGAAGGACATGATCGCCAACGCCAACCGCTGCGGTACATGATGATGATGAGTTATGTTACTTCGCCATAGTGAAAGGTTCAGTGCGAATTTTACCCCGAGAACTGACATCGATGTTTAAGCACTTTATTTAAAATATTAAAATATTATTAAACAAAGGAAACTTACACATTTTAGTCATATCATTATGGCATAATGATCTTTAGAGAACGATAATCGAGGTATAGTTCAGCGCTCCTATGGCAACATTTTGTTGAGCACTTTCTTGTAGTTGCCATGTGAGTAAACCGTTTTTACTGCTACTAATAAACCAAATCAAATGGGAGCCACGATAGCTCAGTGGTTAGTGAACTGGACTACAAAGGACAAGGGGTGGGGTTCGATCCCAACCGACGGCTTACGGGTTCACCCAGCCTTAAATGGGTACCGGATTTTATTCTGGGAAAGTTAAGCGGCACGAGCGTAATACCGACCACATTACCCCAAAAATCATGTGCTGAAGGTCTGTACAATTTATGGTCACTAACACCATATTCCATCATATACGCCACTTGGCGTGACGGGGCTCTTTACTTATATATATATATATTTAATAAACCAAATGAAAGACAATTGTTACACCCCCTGCATAAAGCAAAAAATAATTAATTAGCAAATGAAGTCGCCTTTAATTTTATGTTATAGTTATATTATGGTTTCTATGACGATCATCATTTTCAGGAGGACGTGAACTTCCGGTATATGGTGGATAGGCGGCAGGAACCATTGAAGGCTATGCATGAAAAGTGTTTCCTCATATTCCCAGTCCATGGGGGACCGGTTGATCTCGAGGCAAGACGCCGGCCTCGGGATAGAGAGGTTGTGGGTTCAAATCTCGGGTACACCGGCTGGAATTTTTATTTATGATTTCTCTCTGCGGCAACCACACCTGGTCTCAGCAGCGAGGCCCAGCTTAAAGCGTCAGTTACTCATCGACGGAAAAAAACATGAGTACCTCCGAAGTCGGAGTTATGTGTCTGTGCGGCGAGGGACCCCTGTGCACACGGCTGCCAACGAAAAATGGATTAAGACTCAAATTTCAGTTCCTAGTCTCTAGGGACTTCGTCAGAGTTGAAAGCTGGCGAACGCAACAACAACAACAACAAATTATGTTGTATTATGGTCAATAGCAGCAGACGGAAGATGCACAGCAGAAATAAAAAGCAGAATAGCACATGCCAAAGCATATTGTGCAACTAGTCTAATTCAATAAAGTGAGAAACACAATTTATCTGAGCTATATTGAGCCAATTCTGACCTATTGGAGTAAGTCATGGACAGTAGACAAGCAAACGAAAAGACGATTAGAGACCCCAGAGATGGGATTTCTCAGAAGAAAGTTTCCTGGAGTGCTAAAAAGACGAAGAAGGAAATGTTCAAAGAGACCAAAACAAAACGAGAGCTCATATAAATAAAATAAAAAAAACATCGCAAAGAAGCAATTGATATTTTCGATCATATAATGAGAAGAGGATAGTTGGAAAACTTTACTACAACTTGCAAAACACTGGGAAAGAGAGATCGCGGACACAAAGAAAGAAGATACAGGATAACTTGTTGTGACACGATAAATGTTTAATACAATGCACTCAGGCAGATAAGTATGGAAGGTCATGATCGCTAATGCCAACTGCTATGACACATGATGATGTTCGAATCATCATTACTCTACTTGAGACACATTCACAAGTTCTTTTATCTACTTCGCAATGTTGAGAAGCTCTGTGGAAATCTGAACAGGTGCACAGTTCTGGCGCATGCCAGGAATCCGTACCATCAAAGTAACGAAATAATTCAACTACTGCTGAATATATTCTGTCTAAGAATGTGTTCATAATATTTTCTTCTTATTCTCTCCTTCCTCATCCCTTCAGCGTCGAGGGGAGACACAATTTACGGTCTTTTGTTCTTCTGTTGGCCTCTGCTGTTATACTTCCTAATGTTTCTAATATTCCATCAATCCATCTTTTACTATTCTGTTGGCCTCTGCTGTTATACTTCCTAATGTTTCTAATATTCCATCAATCCATCTTTTACTATTCTGTTGGTCTCTACTGTTATACTTCCTAATGTTTCTAATATTCCATCAATCCATCTTTTACTATTCTGTTGGTCTCTACTGTTATACTTCCTAATGTTTCTAATATTCCATCAATCCATCTTTTACTATTCTGTTGGTCTTTACTGTTATACTTCCTAATGTTTCTAATATTCCATCAATCCATCTTTTACTATTCTGTTGGTCTTTACTGTTATACTTCCTAATGTTTCTAATATTCCATCAATCCATCTTTTACTATTCTGTTGGTCTCTACTGTTATACTTCCTAATGTTTGTATTATTCCATCAATCCATCTTTTACGTGGTCGGCCCTTGCGTCTCCTATTCACGAAACGTTTATTAAAGTCTAGTTGTATTGTGTTAATAATGTCTAATCAACAATAACAATTAATATAATAATGAGCGTACTTTTTTTAAAACGTTGCTTTAGTCTCACTAGTTGCGGTTAGAGATGACATTACAACACACGGAGCACATCCACATGTGCTCAATCGCTATCAGCGGATGATGAAATGTATGCAAGCAGATGTTTTGATTATTTTTATCTCCTTGACATCGATCAAACACCAACAGATGTTAAATGTTTTATTTCAAAACAGTTATTCTTAGTCAGAGGTATTTGACCTAGTTTCTACTCATCCTTTACAGCACCTCACAAGTCGTTCATTATTTGTTTGTTTCAACAATTATATGGTGCAGAAATATGGACATTAGACAAGAAAACAGAACAGAAAATTGAAGCTTTTGAAATGTGGATTTATAGAAGAATAGGAAGAATTGGATGCAAAGAAAAGAAAACAAACAATGAAGTATTAAAATAACTTAAAATGAAAAGAGAACTACTGAACAAAATTTAGACAAAACAAATGAGATTTTTGAGGCATGTTAAAAAAAAACACAGCAGCCTACTAAAAGTAATATTGGAAGGAAAAATACAAGGCAAAAGAGGTAGAGGCCGACCAAGACTAACATGGGCGAGTAACATATAAAATGGATAAGTCATCCTATGATAACCTGCACTATCAATGCAAGAGAAAGAGCGGATTGAGTCTACATGGTAGCCAACCTTCGATGCGGAGACGGCACTCAATGATGATGACATTTGCTCACACATTTACAGTCACGTGTATGACTAATGATGACATTTGCTCACACATTTACAGTCACGTGTATGACTACACACATACATTGAGTCAATTCTGTCTGTTTATTTTATTTCAGCTTTCAAATAGATTCTTCTGGTAAAGTTGATCACAAAATCCGGTGGTTTGTTTTCTTGAAATCAGTCACGTTGTGGAAATTGAATCCTCTCTAGGCCATCTGTTAAAAGTGTTACCAAAAATAGAACTCCTGTCTAGTAACTTGTAATTTATATTTATGATTACATTCGGAATATCTAAGCTGCCAGGGGCTGCTGGACGCGATTTAGATGGCACACTTTCTTTTTCAGTTGCAGCAATTCTCTTTTTATCAAGTTCTTTAAAACAAAGTTCAGTCAAATATCGGAGGCGTAGGCGCGCCTCACAGCAGGAAGTTGTCAGCGACCTACAGCTGATGGCTTGTGCCAGGATCGGTGAACCAGAACCATCTAGACCCTGCTCCACTTCTCCGTGGTGCCTCTAGTAACAGACTAATGTGTCTAGTCTAGCCAAGCGAGTAGGGATCGAAGAGGGAAGACAACCCGGTACTCATAAATGTCGTGCTGAAGTCGGATGTGTTGGGCAGAAAGGCGCAAATATCACAATTATACTGCAAACCACAACACAACGCAGACACACCCACTTAACGTCCTTTTAAGGGCGGATGATGAAGAGGAATACTCTAGTCTACTAGAATACTCTAGAGTACTTTAGTCATCGAGCGAACGCAAGCATGCAAGCAGTCAAATTTCCATGAGATATTCCTAAGTTTTTGAAAATGTCATGTCAGACCATTTCACTACCATTAAAACACAATTGTGCAAAAAGGCAAAAGAAGACTGGCTCAGCCAAAAATGTATAGAAATAGAAACTATGGAAAGCAAACAAGACCTAAGAGGAATGCACACAGAAATAAAGAGAATGACTAATAAAAATAAAAAAGCCACAGAAGGTGGATGCATTTCAGACAAAAAAGGAAAAATGCTAACAGACAAAAAGGATATCATAGATAGATGGCAGGAATATATAACAGAACTATTTCATGATCAAAGGGACAAGAAACCAGTTATAAAATGTACATCAGGCTATAAAATCTTAAAATCTGAGGTGGAAAAAGTTATAAAAACAATGAAAAGGGAAAAAGCAGCAGGACCTGAAAGCATACAGATAGAGATGATACAGGCACTTGAAGATTTTGGCATTGAAGTGATTACAAACATATGCAACGACATATACCACACAGGATACATACCAAATGAACTAAAAACATCAACTTTCATTGCATTGCCTAAAAAGAATGGTGCATTTGAATGCAGTGACTTTAGAACAATAAGCCTAATGAGCCATGTTACAAAAATCTTGCTAAAAGTTATACAAGGAAGGATTCAGAATAAAATCAATACTGAATTAGATGAGCAGCAATTTGGATTTAGGAAAAATAGCGGGACAAAAGAAGCCATATTCTGCATGAGAACATTAATCGAAAAATACACAGAAGTAAACAAACCAATATATGCCTGCTTCACAGAGTACACCACAAACAACTTATAGAATGCCTAAAAGAGATACATCTAGATGACATGGATATACGACTAATATGCAATCTATACTGGGAGCAAACAGCAATAATAAAATATAACAAAGAGTTCTCTACACCCATTGATATAAAAAGAGGAGTAAGACAAGGATGCATCCTATCACCAAGCTTGTTCAATCTATACACTGAGCAAATCTTTAAAAACATCATAGAGATGCCAGGCCTACAAATTAATGGAAAGATAATCAATAACCTAAGATATGCTGACGATACTGTACTACTGGCAGAAAATCCTAAAGACCTACAACAATTACTTAATGAAATAAACACGACAAGCAAAAAATATGGACTAGATATAACATCAAAAAGACTAAAACTATGATCATAAACAAAGAAAATACTCAAAACCCACAAGTGGATATCAAAATTGAAGGAATAGACCTTGAGACAGTTCAGAACTATAACTACCTTGGACATACTATAACCAGTGATGGAAAATGTACAACTGAAATAAACAAAAGAATAGGAATGGCAAAAAGTAATTTTAATGTTATGAAGGACATACTAACATCTAAACAAATAACACCAAAGCTAAAACTAAGAATAGCAAAATGTTACATCTTCTCAATATTCCTATATGGTGCTGAAACATGGACATTAGACAAGAAAACAGAACAGAGAATTGAAGCCTTCGAAATGTGGATTTATAGAAGAATAGGTAGAATTGGATGGAAGGAAAAGAAAACAAACGATGAAGTCTTAAAACAACTAAAAATGAAAAGAGAACTTCTGAACACAATTAGAACAAGACAAATGCGATTCTTGGGCCATGTTAAAAGACACAACAGCCTACTGAAAGTAATCCTGGAGGGGAAAATACAAGGTAAAAGAGGCAGAGGCAGACCAAGATTAACATGGACGAGTAACATCAAAAGATGGACAAATCAACCGATGACAACCTGCACCATCAAAGCAAGAGATAGAGCAGAATGGCGCTCCATGGTAGCCAACCTTCGTTGCGGAGACGGCACTCAATGATGATGAAAACACAATTGTTACTTCAGCAACTCCAAGTAAAAGACGCTGTCGACCAACAAAATTCATCATCAAACACTTCTGCCAAATAATATTATGGCAGCATTCATTGGTATTTTGTATTCCATAATGAGCGCATTTTCTGAATGTTTCACAGTTTAATGTTTCAAACACTGGTTTTAGTGCTTGACATATATATATGTGGGAATGCTGAGAGTAAAACTGAAAACAGCAAAAAGAGTCTCAGTTAATGTCAAGCTAAATTTAGATCTACTAAAACTAGACAAGAGGTTACAAGATAAATATAACATATCAATTTAGAAAAGATACAATGCAACAGAGAAGATACAAAGCATTCATGAAAAGTGGGAAATGCTAAATGAATCAACGTAGAAAACATCAAAACATTTCACACCGCCAGTGAGGAAAAATTCAAGAAAGAAGTGAATTATAGATGACATTTTTGAACCAATGGATACAAGAAGAAAAAAATAAAGATAACAAAGATGAGTATAAGATATTAAATGAAGAAACTAATAAAATGTAATGAAGCAAAAGAATCATGGCTAAAACAGAAATGCAAAGAGATTGAAATGCGACAAAAAAGAAAAGATGCCAAAACTATATATAAACAAATTGAAGAATTAACAGGAAGAAAAATGCTATCAAAAGCTGGATATTTAAGATCAAAGGAAAGAGAACTGTTGATTGAACAAGAAAAGCATAAGGGAACGATGGACAGAATACATTAAATATCGTTATGATGATAAACGAACAGAAGTAAATATTATGGATAATGGGGAAGGACTAGAAATACTCAAAGAAGAAGTGGAAGAGGCTTTGCACTATATGAAAGCAGGAAAAGCTCCTGGATCAGATAATATAACTAAAGAAGAGATTGAAGCCATGGGTTCAAACCATTTTTCAATTTCTGGGACCAAATGTATACTTTTATCTCCCAGATAAACTTGCTCACTGTTATAGTGACTGCAAAATCACCATGAGCCAGTGGTGCTGGTGCCTTTGGATGTTAGTTATAAGATGTGGTTGTTAGAAGGGTGATGCTGCTGATGGTGACTTTGTAAACAACACAACAGACGTAAATGATTGATCAAGTTCAGGTAGTACAAACAAAACACATGTTTATTTACTCATATCTACGTGTCCGGTTAGCGCAATCGATAGGCGGTTGGCTTACCACGGCAACAGCCGGGGTTCGTACCCTGGCGAGGACACCTGGGTTTTACTAATTCCCTAAAAATTAGTACCTCTGAAGCCGGAGTAAATCTGCCTGCATGGCGAGGGGCATCCTGTAATGGGATAAAACAGACTTTACACGCAAAATTCAGTCCCACAAAATTGAGTGGGTGGGACTTCGTCAGAGGTCAAAAGCTGACGAAAGCGAACGAACGAACGAACTCATATCTACAAATGATCAACACAGTTCTGTAATGACTCATCAAGTGAAATTGTCTCTCTACCGTACACATTTTCTATCTGAAATTGAGACTATGAGTACTAATCCCTGCCCATGGTCTACAATCCTAGACAACTACTAATATCGATATTATAGCCTTATGCATAGTGGACTTTGTCTAGTTAACTGACTGCAGCTTCCATGACCTTTGTTTAAGCTTATAACATCCTATTACTAAACTACATCACATCAACACAAGATATGTGCTGTTCTTTGTTAAGGAAACTAGCTAACTAATTGACTACTTGTTGTAGGTTCTTATAACCTCTACTATAGTAATCACCGCAGACCGTGATTTGGTCTCTGACTCAAACTAAAACTTCTGGTGTGCAAACAATTATATATATCGGCTGCCCAGGTCTTTCTACCAAAAATATTGTCATAGGGAGATCCCCTCTTGGCCACTACCAATTTCTGAGCGGTTCTCTTTCTTATGGTGATTGTGGGTCCTCAGATACTCATGGTTAAGCATTGTGGTCTCAGACTACACTGTTAGATCAACCAATCAACTCACAGTTTGTGTAGAGTGTCAAATGTGACATGGCAATTTGACACTTTAATTCCAGTGGTTCCCCACTTCTTTTTTTATTGTAGATGTTATGCAAGCTTTCGTGATGGTGGATACCAGTGCCAGCGGATCACAATTCTTGAACACCATATGCAGGTGCATAACCCTGTAGATGCAAGAGTGATTTTCCCTGTTCTTCTTACCCTCAATCCTGGCACTATCCCCAGTGTTAGAGATGTCAACTATCCAGGAGAGTGTTCTTTTACAGGGGCGTAGACAATATAATTTGCGCACATTTCTGCACATTCACGACAGCCACACTTTTGTTACCATTTCCTTTTCATACACACAGGATAGACATTTTTCTTTAACATATTTCGAATATTTTTGTTTTGAATGTTTCGTTATTAGTTTTTTGTGTGTGTTTTTCTTGTTTGTTCCTGCTGAAGACCTATTGGGCCAAAACATCATTTAGTCTGTGTCGTCCACTTATCACGTAAAGCTTCTAACATACCATTTTTTTGTATTTTTTAATTTTTCCGCATATACAATACTATAACTTATCAAATCTAACAGAATCTATACTTTTATCAAAGAACAGATCAGAAATCAGAAGCAGAACAGCAAAAGCAGCAGTGAATTTTTAAAACCTGGACAAAATATGGCAAATAAAAATACTAAACAAGAAAACCAAACTGAATATTCAACTCAAATGTATTATCAACACTTACCAATGCATGTGAATGTAACAACAAAAGATATGGAGAGAAAACTAAATGCTTTAGAAGACAAATGTAGAATACTCTGTGTACAATGGAATGAATTCAAGACTAATATTGAAATAAGATAAAAGGCCATGCAACCAATGATTTCATCTACAATTAGGAAGAGAAGATGGATATATGTTGGACATGTGCTGTGAAGAGACAAGAGAATTCCAAAACAAGTTCTTCTATGGTGAAAAATCAGGATACAGAAAAAGAGGAAGACCTAGAGAGACGACTAAAAAAACCCTTATAAGAGAAGCAAAGTTGGCAGGCATAGATTCATTAGATAAAATCGAACATCTTGTCCAGAATAAAGATGGGTGGCGAAAAACACTACAAGTCTTATGTAACATCTATTGTAGCTAAACAATCAAGAATCAAGATTAAGATACTTTTATTTCACAGATAAACTTGCTAACAGAATCCATACTATTATCTTACAAATATTGTTGTTATAATCATCATCATCATCATCATCATCACTTTACACTAGATGAACCCATAGGTGCCTCGATTTAGCTTTGCGAATCTCGAAAAAATCTAAAATAATCACAGGTAAACTTGGTAACAAAATTAACAGAATTTGTAACTTCAGAGTACAAATAAACATGCTAACAATGAAACAGAATTTGTAACTTCAGAGTACAAATAAACATGCTAACAATGAAACAGAATTTGTAACTTCAGAGTACAAATAAACATGCTAACAATGAAACAGAATTTGTAACTTCAGAGTACAAATAAACATGCTAACAATGAAACAGAATTTGTAACTTCAGAGTACAAATAAACATGCTAACAATGAAACAGAATTTGTAACTTCAGAGTACAAATAAACATGCTAACAATGAAACAGAATTTGTAACTTCAGAGTACAAATAAACATGCTAACATTGAAACAGAATTTATGTTGTCATATATTATGCTAACAATGGCAAAAAGGGTAGAATTATATTACAAAAGAGAGGGGGAGAAAAGAAGTAGTAGTAAAGGTTCTCCCTACATCTTGTTCTCCCTACGTCTTTCTAGGCATATGGTGTTAGTGATCATATTTTTCTTTGATCACTGCACATTTTTTGGGTGATGTGGTTGGTATCATGCCAGGCCACCTTTACTTCTCAGGAAAATCTACCCATTCTTAGAGATCTGGGGAATCCCAGAACCTTGTCAGTCAGAAAAAAAATCTGCTACTTCTGGGGAGTGAACATGGACCGGACCCTTCTGATCAGGAAGTAAGCACACTAACCACTCAGCCGCCGAGATTCCTTTTGAGTTATATCTATCTATCTATTGTCCTTTCGAGCCGAAGACGGCACATAGGGCAGAGCCACAATCTCAAAAACAGAAACCTTGCGTGCCAAAGTGGCACATATTGCAGAGATCACTGCTTCTAAAATCTATGGCTCTGTTTCCATAACAATACTTTTTACAATGACAGCTTGTCAAGCCATTGATCAATCTCCTTAGTCACCTCATACGACATGCCTGGAAGGTCACAGTGTCACTATTCTTTACTTCCCTCATAATGAGGCCCTGGTAACACACAGGATATACTTACTATATAATTATGTTGCATTATTATGTAAGAATTATGCATAACAAAGTATATAATTTTTAATTTGTAAAAATATGAATTTAAAAGCAATAAAAATATTTGTATACAACACATGATTAAGTACAGAAAAATTTGTAAAGATAAACAGTTTGTATAAAATAGTGCGTAAACAAAATATATACAACATTATATAAACACATCCCTGCTGCAGTGTCACAAGGCAACTATGTATTATAAAAAATTATGTTTGCTGTAAATACGTTAAAAAACTTTAGCTCATAACAGTTTATGTTCCAACCTTTACAAAATAATTATTGAATTGTGAATTAATTATAATTTGGCTTAATTTGGTACTTTGCATTGTTTATAATAGTTATTTTGTGTGTTGACGTAATTAATTATGTAATTATATATTATTAAGTACTTATAATTTGGTACCATGAATTATACAAATATTTTTCAT
The DNA here is from genome assembly GCA_032433765.1 of Megaustenia siamemsis. NCBI lineage: Eukaryota > Metazoa > Mollusca > Gastropoda > Stylommatophora > Ariophantidae > Megaustenia > Megaustenia siamemsis. The sequence goes on from JAVIAB010000139.1 coordinate 84,173,268, forward strand.
TATGAATTTATATAATTTTGTATTATGTATTCATCATAATTATAATTTTAACCTATAAATTAGTTACATTGCAGATCTAAAAATGTTGATCGAGTCAGCAACAAAAGGAAATATGTTTTATGAACATTTATACTTAATTTAATATTTAAAGTTTGATTATAACAATGACTCAGTAACTTGTTGAGACTCTGCCATTTATCATTTCCATTGTAATTTTGCTTACAGAAGGTAGGCAACTAAAACAAGAATTCAAATACCTAGGAAGTTTAGCAACAAACGATAATTCACAAACAGCAGAGACAGTATCAAGATGCAACAAAGCTTGTCGAATCATTGGACAGTTATCACCACTATTGTCCAACAAGGAAATAACTCTAGAGTCAAAACATGCATTCTACAATACAATCTTCATCCCAACATTGTGCTACCAATGCCAGACCTGGATCCTAGATGCAAGAACAATAAGAAAAATAACCTCTACTGAGATGAAATGTGTTAGACGAATGACAGGAAACAGTCTGAGAGATAAGATCAGAAATGAAGAACTGAGAATAAAGCTAGGAATAGCCCCCGCCATAGAATATATAAAGAAACAACAGATAAAATGGTTTGGTCTCGTGACAAGGCAGAAAGATCAAAACACAACGAGCCTTCAGCAAACGTTGTGAGAACACCAGACCCAAGGGTCGACCATGAAAAAGATTGATGGATGGAATATTAGAAGCACTAGTAAACGTAACAGCAGCAGAGTGTCTTCAGTGTTCGAGCCTTCTGATCATGCGAACCTGACTTTTTGTCCTGTTTCATAATGGAAGAGTAACAAAATCATGACACAAAATGAACTGGTCACATGATCAGTGCAGGTGTATCCTGATTTTTTTTCTCTAACTTTGTTTTCAGCAGGCTAGCTGTGTTATAATTTCCAGACGGTAGTGATACAGTGGGTATCATCACATTGCAATATACAGAAATGATTAAGCAGTTAAACTAACCAAAGAAGGAGCGAAAGCACCACAAAAAGATCATCTGGTTGTTATGAAGAAGTTAAACCTATCACTAAAGGACAACACCATTCAATCTGCAAACAAGACCACACAAAATGCAATGAAGGGGATGGATATTATCAACTCTCAAGGAAAGACCAAGTTATCACACTCCACCTCCTCTTCTTCTACCTTTTTAGCTCCCAGTGAAGCATAGGTCTTCAACAAACACTTTCCACGTCGTTCTGTTTTTTTGCCACTCTTTTAAGATCATTCCATGTCTTCCCCATCATCTTCATCCCTGCTTCCATCTGTCTTCTCCAAGAATTCTTTGGTCTTCCTCTTTGTCTTTTTCCCTGGGGATTCCAAAAAAGGGCCTGTTGTGTAATACTCTCAGTTGGCTTCCGCAGTGTGTGTCCTATCCAGCGTCATCGTACTCCACCTCCTCAATGTCCACAAAAGAATGAGAAACCACATGTACTCCAAACCCAAGATAGGTACCACCAGTTTGTGCTACTGCACCTTAACAGACATGGCAGCAAAACACATTCTACGAGACTGTCCCCAGTATACAGACTTGAGGAGAAAAATGTGGATCACACCCCACTATCTTCAAAGAGAAACTGTATGGTGTGACCATATACCAGAAACAGATGGCAGACTTCATAAATGAATCTGGAATACTAGTCTAAGTGATGTCATAATTACAGAAGACAAGGAATATTTTTTCTGTGACAATCAGCACATTGATGGGTGATGTCTATCATTATCGATGTGAAGTATATAATTTTCTATGTCACAAAACACCATTTAAGAAACATTAAAGATGAGAATGTTTCTACAGAGAAAAAGAGTTTTGTGATTGTTAAAAAACTTTTAGTTGTATTTCATTCTTTCTGTCTTCCTTTATCTCGATTTGTCACAATTTTACTGTTGTCGCAGTCTACATAGTAAACCTCAATTAAAAAATTATTGTGATTTTATTATCAGTAAAAAATATAATGAAAGTGGATTATATCTGTTACTGAATTATACAATAAAAATAAATTTTAGCATGAGACTGCATTACAAGGAAAAGTAATTAGCAAGTATTTTATTCTGAAGGGCATGGAAATGTGGGCGAAATCTTATTTCAGAACATAAATAATCTCCTTTGATTTAGTGTAGTTGATAGGTCATGCTTATTGCATATCAGACAAGTCAATAAGTGCTCAGCTCTCTTCATAAATATATCGCTCAATGTTCAGCAACTAATGACACCAGTATTGTGTTGGTTTACAAGCATTCTTTGGCTTCCAGTGTAGTGCTCCCATTCGGCACCCCCCCCAACTTTGACATGATATTCATGCAGTCTGTTTCTGACTGCAGGTGTTGAATCACTATTTTAGTCAGTCATTTGTCCAAAGTCCCCGAGGGCATTTAGAATGTCACACAGTCCATTACCCTTCCACCTCCACATCAGCAAAAATGGCTGGCTGATCATATTTAAAATAGAAGGAAGGAATGATGCAGGAAGAGCACATGCCTTCAACAACCATAAGTTCATGTCACTCCTTCAGTTGAAAGAGATGGGAGTTAAGATGAGCACAGCCAGAAACAAGAAACTTGGTGGGTATATAAGAAGACTTATCAACCACTACAGAACTGGAGTCATCAATCGCTGGACACTTCAGGACTTGCTGAGGAGGGGATCTGAGCACCTATGGACATGTTTGGAGTTCAATGATGATGATCCGCAAATAACTCAATAACATCTTTAAAATACCCCATATAGGAGTCATAATGATTGTGCAGTATGCAGCAGCTCAAACAATATAACTACTCCATTGTCAACTTGCATTATAGAAAAGCATGGTGGCATTATTCAGTTGTTGTGGTAGAGTATGTGAAATCTTTGCACCCATTCACACACTCTCCTCTGACTGAAATAATTTCTTCACACTTAACCTACATTCTCCTGTAGATATCATCAGAATATTATGCACCCTCTGACCCCAAAATGTGAATAGCACCCTGTTGTTCTCCCACTGTGCAAGTCAACAGTGGAATGGTCAGGCTGTACAAACTATTGTACTGCTGAATACTGCCTGATAATCACAACCTCTATTTGGGGTATTGATTGATATAAGCAGCCATTTTGAGTTCACAACTGGTGAAGACCCCACTACAACTGGTCCATATGGTGCCTCTAGAAACAGACTAACCAGTCTGGTTAAGCAAGTAGACCTCGTACACTCCAAGATAATATAAGTAACTTCATTCTGTATTTTCTCCAGCTTGTCAATTTGTGTCTTACTGACAGCAAGAATTGCCAGGGCATTACTTGATTGGTGCGAGGACTAATCCCTGGAACAGAAGGATAAGTAGCCTCTGCTCAATGTTGGCAGCTGACATGACCTTTAAAGTGGCTAATCCTTTGAGAGATTTTGTTATCACATGGTCGACATGGTCCCGAAAACACAGGCAGCGATCAAACTTAACTTCAAGGTATGTCATCACCCTGTACCTGGTCACCTCATCAGTTCCCATTTGTACAACAGGTGTTTCCATGTTAATGATATGATTGTTAAGGGAGAACCATGCATCTGATGTTTTATTAGGATTAATCAATGCACCTGATACTCCACACCAGGAAGCGATGCGATCAAGTTCGTCTTGCATTGTGGAGGTGAGTTCACTTCTGTCTCTCCCCTGTCGATATACCAGAATATCATCAGCAAAAGTCATAGTTCTTCCCCTTCCATCCAGCTGTTGTTCCGTGATCGTTATTGTGTACACGTTAAATAGAACCGGTGACAATGGTGAGCCTTGTGGCAGCCCTGGACAAATGGATGTTGGCTCGGATGACCAACTTTCACATCTGAGTATCCCCTTCTGCTGAAACAGTGCTGCAGAGATCCATTTAATGAGGAAGGGGTGCACCACCAGTTTGAGGAGCATGTGCATGAGATATTCAGATGGTACTCTGTTGTATGCATCCTCCAGATCTGTAGCAGTATTTCTGTTCAAGGTGACAGTATCATTGTGTAAAGCCAATAAGAGAAAAGTTGAAAATGAAGTCTAATGGATGGTTGTAAAGCAGGAAAAAAATGTTCATGATATACATAATAATTAGTTCAAAATTTGGAGGAAAATATCAGGATATGGACAATGCAATAGTTTATAAATGGACCGATTAATCATCTTGAAAACCATAAAAGTAATCCATAAAGAAATAGACAAAGCAATAAACTGTAATAATAGGAAAACATCAAGAAATGAACAGAGCAACATATGGCTCACAGAAACAACCCTGCATGAAAAATTACGGGGGGGCTGGTGAAGATCTCATATGCATTGTCCTCTTCATGACCCATACTGACCTAAGCATCTAAATGCATAGCAGTAACCGATCGCTGAAGAAGATAAAGAACATAGCAATAATAATGAAACAAGAGAAGGATACTTATGTATTGATAAGATAGGAAGAATGTATAAAACAAAATATTGAAGATTCAATACAAAGAACATTTAACAATAATTTACATTTGAGCTGTTTGTTGCATAAAAAGCCACTTAGAAAATCAAATATTAAATTCAGTAATGATTTGAATATTGCAATAAATACAATCACAAATCTTATGAATTCCTTCTCATCCAAAATACATTGTCTGGCCAATCATGTGAGGCCATAGGATCAATATATCTGTCCAGGTCTACTCCCCAGGTTGGAACCATATGGTGAGCATCTAGGAAGCTTTTGATAAACCCACTGGCTTCTTCATTGTGTCGATAATACATCCATTCAATCAGTAAAACCTGTTTAGCAAATAATAAAATAACACAAAAACTAAATTAAACAAAACTTTTGAAATATATATATATATATGTGTGTGTGTGTGTGAAGTGCGTCTAAAAAGGTTCAGTGAATGGTCCGATATCTCACCAGTAATATAAGCAGGTGCATACACATGGATATCCGGAGATACATTGAGAAGTTGGGTCACAATGTAATGGAGCAACAAGTGAAAATCAAGTTCAGAAAAAAATTAGGGACAATGATAAAAGAAACACATGAAATGTTGGGTGCAAATGTATGGGACTGAAGCTGTTTCTCCATCACAATCGCTTGATCTGCAGAAACACATGAAATGTTGGGTGCAAATGTATGGGACTGAAGCTGTTTCTCCATCACAATCGCTTGATCTGCAGAAACACATGAAATGTTGGGTGCAAATGTATGGGACTGAAGCTGTTTCTCCATCACAATCGCCTGATCTGCAGAAACACATGAAATGTTGGGTGCAAATGTATGGGACTGAAGCTGTTTCCCCATCACAATCGCCTGATCTGCAGAAACACATGAAATGTTGGGTGCAAATGTATGGGACTGAAGCTGTTTCTCCATCACAATCGCCTGATCTGCAGAAACACATGAAATGTTGGGTGCAAATGTATGGGACTGAAGCTGTTTCTCCATCACAATCGCCTGATCTGCAGAAACACATGAAATGTTGGGTGCAAATGTCTGGGACTGAAGCTGTTTCTCCATCACACTTGCCTGATCTGCAGAAACACATGAAATGTTGGGTGCAAATGTATGGGACTGAAGCTGTTTCTCCATCACACTTGCCTGATCTGCAGAAACACATGAAATGTTGGGTGCAAATGTCTGGGACTGAAGCTGTTTCTCCATCACACTCGTCTGATCTGCAGAAACACATGAAATGTTGGGTGCAAATGTATGGGACTGAAGCTGTTTCTCCATCACACTTGCCTGATCTGCAGAAACACATGAAATGTTGGGTGCAAATGTCTGGGACTGAAGCTGTTTCTCCATCACACTCGTCTGATCTGCAGAAACACATGAAATGTTGGGTGCAAATGTATGGGACTGAAGCTGTTTCTCCATCACAATCGTCTGATCTGCAGAAACACATGAAATGTTGGGTGCAAATGTATGGGACTGAAGCTGTTTCTCCATCACACTCGTCTGATCTGCAGAAACACATGAAATGTTGGGTGCAAATGTATGGGACTGAAGCTGTTTCTCCATCACAATCGTCTGATCTGCAGAAACACATGAAATGTTGGGTGCAAATGTATGGGACTGAAGCTGTTTCTCCATCACAATCGTCTGATCTGCAGAAACACATGAAATGTTGGGTGCAAATGTATGGGACTGAAGCTGTTTCTCCATCACACTCGTCTGATCTGCAGAAACACATGAAATGTTGGGTGCAAATGTATGGGACTGAAGCTGTTTCTCCATCACAATCGTCTGATCTGCAGAAACACATGAAATGTTGGGTGCAAATGTCTGGGACTGAAGCTGTTTCTCCATCACACTCGTCTGATCTGCAGAAACACTGTCCCACATAAATAGATTTCAATCATGTCTGAAAGAAGGTCACCTTCCATGATGCTCTTCAGGCGGGGAGGCAAAAAGAAGTGTGCAGGTGCCAGATTAGGGAAGTATGGTGGATGAGCGAGCAATGGTTTCCCTCACATACACTTGCACCAACATTTCAGGCATCTCTGTCACTGTTTTTCCCAATTTGTGGCAGAACTTGACGTTCGCTCATTGATCCATTGCACTGTGACCCTAATTCTAATACTGACTATGTTCAACTGCCCACAGCAAGTTAACCCTGATGGTCACATGTACTCCATGCTAGGTGGCGCTTTTTGACATTTCTCTAGACAGCAATGTGTATGTGTGTGCACCTGGCCCATGCTACTGGTGAGATAATAGACAATTCACAGAATTATTCAGGCACGTCTTATGTGTGTGTGTGTGTGTGTGTTATATATATATATATATATACATATATACACATAACAATTATATTTCTTCTGTTGTGTCAATTATTATAATCTTTTATATTTTCTATGAGTATTCATCATCATCATCATCGAGTGCCATCTTCGCAATGAAGGTTGGCTACCATGGAGCGCCATTCTGCTCTATCTCTTTCTTTGATGGTGCAGGTTGTCATAGGCTGGTTTGTCCATATTTTGATGTTACTTGTCCATGTTAGTCTAGGTCCGCCTATGCCTCTTTTACCTTGTATTTTCCCCTCCAGGATTACTTTTAGTAGGCTGTTGTGTCTTTTAACATGGCCTAAAAATCACATTTGTCTTGTTTGAATTGTGTTTAGTAGTTCTCTTTTTATTTTTAGTTGTTTTAAGACTTCATCATTTACTATGAGTATTAGTTTCAATTAAATAGAAATGAAAAAAAAAGTTCTTCACTCTTATATAGATTTATCCTATCCTACGTAAGGGTCAGTAAATTAACAAGCTGGAAGACCACTGGAAGCATTAGAAATGTGGTTATACAGAAGAATGTTGAGAAAACAACGGAAAGCTATAAAGTAATAGAAATGTTTTAAATGAGCCTGTGCATGAAAAGAACTTTTGAAGTTTTAGGAAACTAAAGGGAAACTAAAATTTCCGTTCTTTAGTCATGTCATGGGAAGATAAAAACTTGAAAATATTATAACAGAATATATAGTATGGAAGAGAGTGGAAGGAAGGCAACAACAAAACAATATAAGACAGTTTAACAGCCCAACATAGAAAGAGATTAACGGAATGAATGATAGAGAACAACAGTGACATGAACAATAATATTATTAAAATATAAATAAGGCATGATTGTCAATGCTAACGGACATGGCACCTAATGATGATGATACACTGCATATTTAGTAATAATTAGATGTTTAATTCATTTGCAGTGATATCGGGGCCTTTGACTAACCATAACTATTACCATAATAACAAGAACAGCAATCTTACCTTCACATTCACTTCCTGGAAAAACTGGCCAGCACATTCAAAAATAGCCCTTTCAGCACCTTCCAGGTCCATTTTAAGGAAGACTGTCTTCCCTCTAACTAGAGGCACTAAGTCATCTAGACAGATGGCATCCACCAGTTGTCTGGAATTTTAAGAAAAAATAAAGTCAGGCGATGTCCTGTTATTATTTTAACGGTGACGGTAAAAGGTGTTTTGTGACATCTTTAAATGTTGTAGGAGAGTGAAGAAATAAACTTCACCATACCAGACTAGAAGTGAGTCGTGATAGCTCAGTGGTTAGTGAACTGGACTACAGAGGACAAGGGGTAGGGTTCGATCCCAACCGACGGCTTCCGGGTTCACCCAGCCTTAAATGGGTACAGGATTTTTTCTGAGAAAGTAAAGTGGCCGGGCGTAATACCGACCAAATTACCCCAAAAATCATGTGCTGAAGGTCTGTAAAATTTATGGTCACTAACACAATATTCCCTATACACCACTTGGCGTGACGGGGGTGCTTTACTTTTTTTTTATACTAGACTAGAGAAAGTGGAAGTTTCTCTTTTTCTTTCTTTCTAGCATTCACCGGATGACTACTAAAGGGATGAATAGTCCTCTTCATTATCTGCCCTTGAAACAACATTAAGTGCGTTCAGACGCATTATGTTGAGATAAGCACAGATATTGAATATCATCATCATCAAGTACTGGACCTGCTGGTATAGGTGATCATGTCTCTCCACAACTTTTGATCTCGACAGTTCTTTATCATTTCTGTTGTTGACCTTCTGCCAAGCTGTTCTCTTAAGCTGTCTGGTATCTTTTCTCTTTGCTTCCCTCTATCTCTTCGTCTCTCAATTTTCCCAGTTGTTACAATATATTCCAATTGTTCTCTTCTCATTACATGGCCAAAAATGATGATTGTTTCTTCCTAATATTGGAAATTAGCTCTCTTTTTGCTTTGACCTCTTTCAGAATGTTATCATTATTCTTCTTAGCTGTCCATGGTATTCTCAACATTCTTCTGTAAAACCACATTTCTACAGACTCCAGTGATTTTCTTGTCTGTTGTCCTATTGTCCATGATTCACATCCACATGTTAAGACTGGCTCTACATAACATTTAAGAACTCTTTTTCTTGTTTCTATTGTCAAAAATGGATTGCATAATACATATGATATATGCAATATACATATATTGATTAAACAAAATATTAAATTCTATGCAGGGTCGCGTGTATCGTTGCAGAAAACATATAAAATAAACATTAAATGCTATTGAGCAGTTCGACTAACAGAAAGGCAAGACAAACTACTACAATGTTTGGCAAAAGCCTTTATCAGTTATATCAAACAAACTACTACAATGTTTTGGCAAAAGCCTTTATCGGTTATATCAAACAAACTACTACAATGTTTTGGCAAAAGCCTTTATCGGTTATATCAAACAAACTACTACAATGTTTCGGCAAAAGCCTTTATCGGTTATATCAAACAAACTACTACAACGTTGTGGCAAAAGCCTTCATCGGTTATATCAAACAAACTACTGCAATGTTTCGGCAAAAGCCTTTATCGGTTATATCAAACAAACTACTACAACATTGTGGCAAAAGCCTTCATCGGTTATATCAAACAAACTACTACAATGTTTTGGCAAAAGCCTTCATCGGTTATATCAAACAAACTACTACAACATTGTGGCAAAAGCCTTCATCGGTTATATCAAACAAACTACTACAATGTTTTGGCAAAAGCCTTCATCGGTTATATCAAACAAACTACTACAATGTTTTGGCAAAAGCCTTCATCGGTTATATCAAACAAACTACTACAATGTTTCGGCAAAAGCCTTCATCGGTTATATCAAACAAACTACTACAATGTTTTGGCAAAAGCCTTCATCGGTTATATCAAACAAACTACTACAATGTTTCGGCAAAAGCCTTCATCGTTTATATCAAACTACTACAATGTTTTGGCAAAAGCCTTTATCGGTTATATCAAACAAACTACTACAATGTTTCGGCAAAAGCCTTCATCGGTTATATCAAACAAACTACTACAACGTTGTGGCAAAAGCCTTCATCGGTTATATCAAACAAACTACTGCAATGTTTCGGCAAAAGCCTTTATCGGTTATATCAAACAAACTACTACAACATTGTGGCAAAAGCCTTCATCGGTTATATCAAACAAACTACTACAATGTTTTGGCAAAAGCCTTCATCGGTTATATCAAACAAACTACTACAACATTGTGGCAAAAGCCTTCATCGGTTATATCAAACAAACTACTACAATGTTTTGGCAAAAGCCTTCATCGGTTATATCAAACAAACTATACAAACATCCTATCCATCCTATTTTTAAACACAAAAATCCTATTCAGAAAACACAACAACACAAAAATCCTATTCAGAAAACACAACAACACAACTCCAAAGAAATGGTGAAAAGAATGGCAGTTAAGACAGTGGCCAGAATGCACACTGAATCTGGTTAAAAGAGTAATAGACAATAGGGCAGGTAGGATTTAATTAGACCAAAGGAACCAAACAATGAAAAACTGAAGAAAAAAAAATTAAAAGAAAACAAAAATGAAAGGAGGTGTCCCATAGGGTATGAAGAAAATGAGAAAAGTAAAAGAGAGAGAAAGAAAGAGAGGATAAGGGTTGAAATGTTATAGTAGTTTGTCTTGTCTTTCTGTTAGACTAGCCTCTCAATACCATTTTATGTTATTTAATATGCATTGTGTTGTGGTTTGCAGTTGGGTTGTTATATTTGTGCTTTTTGACCCAACATATCTGACCTCAGTACTGCATTTTTGAGCACTGGATTGCCTTCCCTCTCCAATCTCCACTCTCTTGGCTAGACTGAATAGTCTGTTCCTAGGAGCACTATTGGGAGGTGGAGCAGGGTTTTGATCAGCTCTGTTGTTCACCAGTCCTGACGCATGCAGTCTGCTGTGGGTCACTGACTGCTCTTAGGTCAGTTGCTGGACATACATATTGGCTCCCGTTTGGAAGTTTGATGTTTTGTTTAATTTCCCCTGCTCATTTAGTCAGGAACCCATTTTCATTCAGCTTTGCAAAATGGAGACCACAAGCTGTGATCAAACCCATCTTCACTCTTTACTGCAAAATCAGCATGCTTGACAACACTCAACTGTCGCTCTCATTTTAACATTAATTTTTAATTTATTAATTAATTTAAATTGATTAATTGATATTCTTCTTCTGTGTAAGAAAAATTTTTTTTATCTGTTGTTTCTTTATATATTCTATGGTAGGGGTTTTTCATAGCTTTTTTTCAGTTCTTCATTTCTGATCTTATTTCTCAAGCTGTTTCCTGTCATTTGTCTAAAACATTTTATCTCTGGTATTAGAGTTGAAAAGATGATTCTTAATCTATTGTGGCTATTCTGAAACTAAAAATTGTTACTTGTTCTTTTCCGTTGAGCTGGTAGTAGACATCATTTTTCTGGTAGCCCTGGTGTTCTGTATTCCATTTGTTATTTATTTGTTCCTAACAAACCTCTTTGATTCCTCATAGGTTGTACTTATATCTGGTTGGTGTACTTTGCCGCCTTCTTTGTCCACCTGTCTGTTACCAGGAATATTTCTGTGAGATGGAATCCACTGAATCACAGTTCTGCACCTCTGATGAAGCATGTAGAGCGTTTCTCTTAGATCACTCAAATCTTTGTTTCCATGAGTCATCAGTGATGTAGGTACTAACAGCATCTGTGAAGAATACAGTGTTTTCTTCTTCAATCTTCTCTTTCAAGAGAGTTTCGACTGCAATTTAAAAAGTGATTGATATAACTAAAACATTTCACCAATAATGGATAATAATTGATTCAATTCCTTTGTGCAAGAATTGAGATGTTCAGAACATGAACTGATAGTAGTCAGCGATTCATAGATGACCTATGGTATCAGAGTCAGCAAACCTTCCCATGGTTGTCCTGACATCAGGTTACTCAATCTGGACAAGTAAGTTGGAATTTTAAAAAGGGAAAGCAAATCTGAATTTTAAAAAAGCTAGGTTGAAGTTGGATATATCTGGCCAAAAATCAGAAATATCATTCCTTTGCATCAAATACAATACAATGAATGTCCTTTTAACAGTGAAAAACAATTTATTGGTCTTAAACTGGAGTTGGTTGGTGGACTCTTTTATTTGTTGAATCCTCAGTCCATATTTCAAAAAGCTAAAATGGATGGTTAGATATAATTAGATAGAATGTATAGAGGTCGCAATCATTCAGTAATGTATAGGTCCACTCTGATGTGTATACATAGTTGCCTGATAATGAAAGTTATGATAGACTGGCTATGGAAGCACATAAAGACTTGTATTACTTGTGGACAATGTGACCCACAAAAGCATCCTCCTGGGTGTAAATATAAACTTCAACAATTTCCAGGAGGGACTGGGTGATCTAGTGGTAAGATATTGGCCTCTGGACAGGAAAGTCCTGGGTATGAATCCCACCACAGGTGATGTAAACTATTCACTTTGAATCCATGTTTTTTTTTCATGACATTACCCTCCCTGGGTCTATGGGTTGTGAGATCCAATGACTAACCCTGTTGAATATCAGCAAAAACAGGAAGTCTCATATGTATTCTGCAATGTTAAGAACCCTTGGCAGTTAAAAGTTGAAAAAAAGCAGGCCAAAAATTACTGCTTTCTAAGCAAAATTATTAAGCACAACTATCCATGCCAAAGATATTTGTGCTAGGGTTGAAAGACACAGATAATTTGGCTTACCGTAAACTAGCAACACAACACATCTACTTCACTAAACAGGGGAACACTAAAAAAAAAAAAAGAAGTTCCAAATGGATGGTTGTGCTGACATAAATGGATGGAAATATTCCTCTTCTTTCTCTGCATTCACCAAGTAATTATTCTCTTCATTGTCCATCTATAAAAGACATTAATTTGGTGCAGTTGACATGTGTTGTAGTGTATAACAAGCTCTGATATTTGGGCCTTTCAGCCCAATGTCAGCATAGACAGAAACAAGTGTAAGGTTTTAACTATAAAAGACATGTACCCACTCTTTCAGACAGACATGAATGTCTGGCGATGAAAGAAATAATGAGATGGCAGGTTATGATGCATTAATTGCAGAAAGCTAAAAATGTACAACCAATTTATGGCCAATTTGTTAAGCAGCTATAAATGCATTTCTAAGTATTACTGCCACTGAGAAGTGGATGGTGTATACAGCTTTCACTATTTTTGGTACACCACTTAGGGAAGTACAGCCCAATACTCTCTCACTGGATGCCTTTTTCTTTCCCTGACCAATGGCCAAGTATCCATTTTTACAAACTGAGTTATCTGTAGAATGGGATGAAAGCAAAAATAAAGGACTCAGCCTTAATAGTAAAAAGACACAAGTAATGGTAGCAACAATGAAAAAAACTTCACCGCAATGCACAATAAAGACAAGTTGAACAATATTAAAACAGGTAAATGAATTTAAATATCTGGAAACAATGTTAACCTCAGATGGTAGATGTACAACACAGGTGAGATGCAGAATAGCTCAGGCAAATGTGGCTTTCCAAAAAATGAGGAAGATACTGTGCAATCCATTTTTGACAATAGAAACAAGAAAAAGAGTTCTTAAATATTATGTAGATCCAGTATTAACATATGGATGTGAATCGTAGACAATAGGACAACAGACAAGAAAATCACTGGAGGCTGTAGAAATGTGGTTTTACAGAAGAATGTTGACAATACCATGGACAGATAAGAAAAGCAATAAAAATATTCTGAAAGAGGCCAAAGCAAAAAGAGAGCTAATTTCCAATATTCTATCTATCTATCTATTGACCTTTCGAGCCGTAACCGGCCCATAGGGCGTAGACCAAGATACACCTTCTCCTATATGAATTTTTGTTCTAGCAGTTTTCTTTTAAAGATATTTTATCAAATCTCGCCATCTGTCTCTGTTCTGTGCAAGCAGTTCTATCTCATTGAGGGAGCCGATTCCTGCTGCTCTTGCCTCTCTCATCAATGTTCTTCTCAGTGTCTCCCTGGGTCTTCCTCTTTTTCTTTTACCTGTTGTTTCCCATATGAGGGCTTGCTTTGCTATTCGATTATTATCTCTTCTCATCACATGTCCAACGTATGACCATCGTCTTTTCTTTATTACTGAAGATATTAGTGGTTGATTGGCGATTTCTCTAATTTCCTCGTTTGTTTTGAATTCGTTCCATTCTATACCAAGTATTTTCCTTAGACATTTATTTTCGAATGCGTTCAACTTTGTTTCTATATCTCTTGTTGTTTTCCAGCTTTCACACGCATATGTAAGGGTTGATAGTACATTTGATTTGAATAGCCTAAGTTTTGTGTTTGTGCTAATGAGTTTTGATTTCCACAACTTTTCAAGGCTTCTGAAAGACATTGCTGCTTTAGCCAGTCTGATCCTAATTTCTTTGCTCGTATCCCCTTCTCGATCAATGTGACTTCCAAGATAGATGAAGTGATCGATCTCTTCTACTGGTTTGTTTTCCATGTATATTTTGTCACTTGTTGGAATTAAACTTTTCATGACTTTAGTCTTTTCATGATTGACCTCAAGCCCAATTTTGCTGGCTATTGATGATAGTTCATTTGTGTTTTCCTGCATCGTTTTTATCTGATTGCTGATGAGAACTATGTCATCAGCAAAGTCGAGGTATTTAAATTTCCAATATTAGGAAGAAATAATCATCATTTTTTGGCCTTGTTATGAGAAGGGAACAGCTGGAATATATTGTAACAACTGGGAAAATTTAAGGATAGAGGGAAGTAAAGAGAAAAGATACAAGACAGCTTAAAAGAATGATCTGGCTGAAGGTAACAACAGAAATGATAAATAACTGTCGAGATCATAAGTTGTGGAGAGACATAATCAACACATACGCCAGCTGGCTTAGATGTATTTCAACCATGTAATTGGTTTGGGCTACTTCGTATAACGAGTACAAGTTTTATATAAAAATTTTAACAAAATATTCTTCAGTAGAGATCTGACCTTGGATTAATTTTATTCCGACGAAATTCAAGGATCTGAATAACTTTTGAAGCTCCTACGTTGCTTGGGTTGTAAGCTATTCTCATCTGCCTTCTCTTTCTATGGATAGCATTTTTGATAAGTGTCACATGACATGTCAAGCCATTGATAAAGAGAGACCTCTGCAGAAGTTTCAAGTTATCCAACATGGCATCCACAGCTATGACCTGAATAAATAAACATTATAATGCAAATGTTATAGAATCACAAAACCCTAAATGTGTTATTTCTGGTTGGTAAGCTTTACCATGGCAAAATATAAATAAATATCTATATATCTATTGACTTTTCGAGCCGTAGCCAGCCCATAGGGCATAGACCAAGATACTCCCTCTCTTATCTGAATTTTTGTTCTAGCAGTTTTCAATTCTTTTAAAGATATTTTATCAAATCTCACCATTTGTCTCTGTTCAGTGCAAGCAGCTCTATCTCATTGAGGGAGCCAATTCCTGCTGCTCTTGCCTCTCTCATCAATGTTCTTCTCAGTGTCTCTCTGGGTCTTCCTCTTTTCCTCTTACCTGTTGTTTCTCACATGAGGGCTTGAATTGCTATTCGGTTATTATCTCTTCTCATCACATGTCCAACATATGGCCATCGTCTTTTCTTTATTACTGAAGATATTAGGGGTTGATTGGCGATTTCTCTAATTTCCTCATTTGTTTTGAATTCGTTCCACGCTATACCAAGTATTTTCCTTAGACATTTATTTTCAAATGCGTTCAACTTTGTTTCTATATCTCTTGTTTTTTTCCAGCTTTCCCACGCATACGTAAGGGTTGATAGTACATTTGATTTGAATAGTCTAAGTTTTGTGTTTGTGCTGATGAGTTTTGATTTCCACAACTTTTCAAGGCTTCTGAAAGACATTGCTGCTTTAGCTATTCTGATTCTAATTTCTTTGCTAAATAAATAAATATGGCTGTTAATTACTTTAAACACATTTTTAAAAAATGTATAGTAAAACAAACATATGAATTGCAAAATATAGCTATCTTGGACATGCCATAACGAGTGTTGTAGAAAAACAAAAATTAAATAAAAGAATAGAAACGGCAAAGCATTTTTAGTAACATGGAATATGAAACTCATATCAAAGCAAATAACATCAGGATGAAAACTGATACAAAATCAAATTAATCAAAGCCATTAATTAGTTAGGCTGGTTTGTTTATTAGTTGGTTAGTTTGTTAAAAGATCACCCCATTCCATATCAGACAATTCTGTAAATGTCAGATCCCCTCCTCAGTTTAACCTTTAGTCTGTGTAGACATTCCCAATTTTGTGCTGGTTAACCAGTCTTCATTGGTTCCAATTTTAATGGAAAATTTAAGACAAATCTGGCCTCATCATCCAGATGTTTTTCCATTCTGACTAATTTCTCCATTTTTTCAGGTTGCTGTAAAAATAGATAAAATTATACACCTTTTCAATCATGTAGCTACTTTACTTTGCAATATCTTTTTTCTAATTGTTTATTCTAAATCTACCGAACAACATGAAATATGTTTTTACAGAAGAATGTCGAGAATACCATGGACAGCTAAGAAGAGTAATGAAAACATTCTGAAAGAGGCCAAAGCAAAAAGAGAGCTAATTTCCAATATTAGGAAGAAACAATCATCATTTCTTGGGCATGTAATGAGAAGAGAAAAGCTGGAATATATTGTAACAACTGGAAAAATTGAGGGACGAAGAGATAGAGGGAAGCAAAGAGAAAAGATACCAGACAGCTTAAGAGAATGGCTTGGCAGAAGATCAACAATAGAAATGATAAATAACTGTCTTGATAGAAAGTTGTGGAGAGACATGATCACCTAAGCCTGCAGGCCCGGTACTTGATGATGATGATTCTAAATCTCCTTTGTCTTATTCACATTTTAACTTGTATGTCTATCTAACAGTGAAAACTTAGTTCAGGTAACTAAATATTTTAATATTACTGACTACCTCCATGCCCATTTTGGCTGCAGGAAGTGTGAACACACCTAAATTGCAGCCAAGATCTACTAGAACCATATCAGGAAACTTGTTGTGGGCTTCGTACAAGGCTTCTATGTTCTCTGCCTCCCAGGATCCTTTATTCTGGAAAAAAATGTTGGAAGAAAAATTATAAACAGAAAGTAGAACCTCAGTGGAGAGCCGCGATAGCTCAGTGGTTAGTGAACTAGACTACTAAGGACAAGAGGTAGGGCTCGATCCCAACTGACGGCTTCCTGGTTCAACCAGCCTTAAATGGGTACTAGATTTTTTCTGGGAAAGTAAAGCGGCACGGGCGTAATACTGACCACATTACCCCAAAAATCATGTGCTGAAGGTCTGAAAAATTGATGGTCACTAACACCATATTCCCTATAAGCCACTTGGCATGATGGTGGCTCTTTACTTGTGGGAGCCACAATAGTTCAATGGTCAGTGAACTGGACTACAAAGGTCAAGGGGTTGGGTTTGATCCCAACCAACAGCTTTCGGGTTCACCAAGCCTTAAATGGGTACTGGATTTTTTTCTGGGAAAGAAAGTGGCATGGGCATAATACTGACCACATTATCCCAAAAATCATGGGCTGAATGTCTGTAAAATTGATGATCACTAACACCATATTCCCTATACGCCACTTGGCATGACAGGGCTCTTTACTTTTTTTTTTTTTTTATAACAACTTCGGTGGCTGAAAAGTTGGTGCTCGCTTCCTGATCAGAAGGGTCTGAGTTTGATTCCCAGAAACAGCAAATTTATTTTTCCGACCAACAAGGCTCTGGGGTTCACTTATCCTCCAAAAATAGATACCAGAGGTTTTAATGACAATTTAATTTTTAAAAAGTGGAATGGTAACAGATTTATGTAGGTGAGAAACATAATAAAAGCCAAAAGACGTTTCGGCCAAGTTCCTCATCTGGAACAATAAACAACAACACAAAAATATATATAAAGTTGTTTATTGTTCCAGCTGAACCCTAATTGGCTAAAGTTTTGTTCAACTTTTGTTTTCTTTCTCATCTATGTAAAGCTGTTACCATACCACTTTTTTCTCTCTTTTTTTTTTTTTAAATTGTCATCAGCTTTACAGCAGCTTTTGCATCTCTGTGCACCTTGATGCCTTTACTTCTTTACCAGAGATTTTTATCTGTGAAGTAAAGTTGGTCTGGTGTAATACTGACCACATCACCAAGAAATGTACCATTGTAATAGAAAGAATTTGGTCACTAACACTTTATTCCCCATGCGTCAACAAGGCATGGAGGAAACCTTTACGTATTTTACTTTATGATTTAACTTGAATATGGCTTTTTTATAATAGAATTAAGGGCATGAGCAAAGGTATCTGTCAGCATCAGGGCTGAGGTTTATGTTTATATAAAGTTAAAAACTCTACATACCAACTCCACTGGGAGTTAAAAAGGAAGAAGAACAAGAAACAATAAATTGTATGTTTAATCACATTATGGGTGATGTGGCCAGTACCAGATGAGGCTATCATACTTTCACCAGCAAAATTTGGTTCCTTTTGCGACTGGGTGAACCTAGGAGCCATCATTTGGGATTGAAATGATGCCCTTTGTAGTCCAGCTTACTAATCCATTAGCTACAGTAGCTCACTTACACATCTTTATACTGTTCCATTTATCAGTCCATAACATCATCATCAAGTACCATGCTTGCCAGCATAAGTGATCATGTCTCTCTACAACTTTTTATCGTGACAGTTATTTATCATTTCTGTTGTTAACCTCCTGCCAAGCCATTCTCTTAAGCTGCCTGGTATCTTTTCTCTTTGCTTCCTTCTATCTCTTCGTCCCTCAATTTTCCCAGTTGTAACAATTTATTCCAGCTGGTCCCTTCACATTGTATCAATCATATATAAAATGTACATTACAGGATTACAAATAAAAGACAGGACTACATAACAATGTTTCAAACAGTAAAGTCTTCATCAGCATAAAGACAAGAACAGCATGAAATTAAATATGGTAAAATGCATGAGAGATGATTAAGTACTTTTTTGTAAACGATCCAAAAACCATGACCACTGTATAACTGTTATCATCAACCAAAAATGAAAGCCAGTGAATGGAGAGGAAGTGAAAGGTCAAGTACACTGACCTGTGTTGTCATGTGACCACAAGAAGTGGTTTTAAAAGTAGGGAGGGAGAGCACCCAAAGATGGGATCAAGAGAAAGGTCAGAGAATAAAGAAAAGAAGGCACCTAAGAATATCTAGAAAAAGACACAAGAAGTTTCATTCTATTCAAATCAAACGTACTATCAACCCTTATATATGCATGCGAAAGCAGGAAAACAACAAGAGACATAGAAACAAAAATGAATGCATCTGAAAATAAATGTCTAAGGTAAATACTTGGTATAGCATAGAACCATTTCAAAACAAAAGAGGAAATTAGAGAAATTGCCAATCAACCAGTAATATCGTCAGTAATTAAGAAAAGGCGTTGGACATATGTGGTGAGAAGAGATAATAACCGAATAACAAAGCAGGCCCTCATGTGGGAAACAATAGGTAGGAGGTAAAGAGGCTAACCCTGAGAGACACTGAGAAGTACATTGTCAGATAGGCCAAGGATCAGGAATTGGCTGCCTCAATAAGATAGAGTTGCTTGCACAGAACAGAGAGAAATGGTGAAATTTGATAAATGTTTTTTGCGAGGATTAAGGCTGCTAGAAAGAAAATTTAGAAAAAGAGAAAGAATATCTAGGTCTATGTCCAATGGACAGGCCATCGCTTGAAAGGTCAATAGACGGATGGATGGATAACCTAAGGATGGAAGCTTCTAAATAAATGTGACTGTGGCATTGGTAAAATAGTTGATAAAGAAAAAGTCAATATGGGAAAAAGAAGAAACAAATGAGGCAGTCCATGCTAAAATAGAGCATCATTGAATAAGCTAAAATATAAAGGAAAATAGAAAAGGTAAAACAAAAGAAAACTAATAGTGTCAGAAAAAGAAACTAAAAGATGTATAAATGGAGACAGAAAAAAGGAGATGGATATTGTAAAGTAAATGAAGATAAATATGAAGACAGATAAATATGAGGATACTAAAGTTTAATCCAACCTTCAAATGAGCAGAAATCATCAAGTCCTTCTTTGGATCATGGATACATATAAGTAAATCTCCAATATTTGGTGATATCTTCATATCCACACACTCATTTAGTTTGGGATTAAACTCTCCTTGATCACTCTTACTCTCTTCAGCTTTCTCAAACCAGCTATGTCTCTCTGGCACTGAAGGTATCACATGAATACCACTTAAATTGAGTTTTTTTGAGTGAAGATTTATCTCTGATTCACACAAAAATGTTGAGCTATCATCAGGCAGATCTCGTGATAAAATGAAGATAACTGTTATAGTAGTGAGCACTAAGCCAATAAAGGCCAGCTCTCCCCTTCTGAATGAATATACAAAATAAGAGGACCACATTCTTCTAAGATTCATTTTTCTTTAACCATGTTAATCTTTTGATAATTTTATAAATGTTAGTTTCATTAATTTGTATTTAACTTTATAGATTCCCAAAATCTGTGTCTTGGGAATCAATCAGTTGTCATAGAAACATTAATTTGCTGAAGACAAAAGCACTGTACTGGAAGATCCAAAACACAGCACAATGCAATTATGCAAATGAAGAAGAAGCTCTTTGTCATTTTATATGAAGTGCAGGTGTTTTAAAGTTAGTGCAAGTCTTGTCCTGTTCTTTCAACATACTCCAAGAGGAGTTGCTGGATGGTGCTGTCTACATCTTGGCCAACATTTGTCTATACCACATCAGGACTTCTGTGAAGTTGCCTATTTATAGAAAGCAAATGTAATAATTTAAAGTATGTAAGTTTATCATAAATAAGCATAAATGATAGTACCACAAAAATTTTACAAACTAAAGTAGAATATGTTCTCTAGGACTGTTAACTTGACAATAGAGGTACTGTGATAAAGTTGCTCTCACAAGGTAAAGTAAAGGCAACGTACAAGACTTGAATCAGCGTCTTAGCATGCGTGTTTTCACCCATATGTACTCGCCCCCTATCCAGAAGTGTTCTGAGACTTCTGGATAGTGTTGCTTCAAGCATCAAAACTCACGATGCGAGGCAGCATTCCTCACCTGCCCAGAGTACTACCCTGGTACCCATTTCTGCCAGCAGCTGGGTCAACTGCAGGGGTATTTTTTTCTAATCACAGGCACAAGTGACACTGCTTCCAGGAGGAATTGAGCACGGGCTGTCTAAATGTTGGTAGCCCAGTCGGGTGGTTTTCCCAACTAGGCTACCAAGGCCCCCACTGCTCTCACAAACCCACCTAAATTATAAGGCAGTGAAATAAATCTGAGATAGATTATCCCCAACTTCTTAATTTTTAACAATGAATCCAGTTATATGGAAGTAAATAAAAAAAGAAGACAGTTTAAAATGGGACCACATATGAAATAAATGCTAAAATTATCGTCTTCTTCCTCTTCTGCGATCATGACTCTGTCAGAGTAGGATTCCTGATTCTCTCACGAAGGCAGCTGTCTGTTTAAGTGATTCGGTTGCCCCGTATAATTCTCATCTGAGATAATAAGACAAATACAATTACTGTTATAGTAAGGATTGTCATATAACATATAATCTATCTATCAATAGTACTTTCGAGCCGAAGACGGCGCATAGGGCAGAACTACATTCTCAAAAACAGAAACCTTGCATGCCAAAGTGGCACATATTGCAGAGATCACTGCTTCTAAAATCTATGGTTCTGTTTCCATAACAATGCTTTTAACAATGACAGCTAGTCAAGCCATCAATCAACCTCCTTAGTCGCCTCTTATGACATGCCTGGAAGGTCACAGTGTCACAATTCTTTACTTCCCACATAATGAAGCCCCGGTAACACACAGGAGGATAACATATAATGATGTAGGAATATTATGAAGTTTTTTCAACTCCAAGGCATGAGTGTATAAATTAGAGCTGTAATGTTCAGTGCTCATCTGTGCTGTCAAAAACATAAAGTGCTCTGCTGTTGAACATAAGTTAGCAACAAACAAATAAGAAATTAATTTCTCAAACCCTGAAGTTAAGCTTCAAATCATTTGTTTATTTTAAACTGTTAAGTCAATTGGAGAATGTATGACTGACAATGAGTTATTTGCGAGTCATCATCATTGCACTCTGAACATGTCCATAGGTGCTCAGATACCCTCCTCTGCAAGTCCCACAGTGTCCAGCAACTGATGACTCCAGTTCTATGTTGGTTGATAAGTCTCTTACATGCCCACTAAGTTTCTTATTTCTGGCTGTGCCCATCTTAACTCCCATCTCTATAATCCGAAGGAGTTACATAGATTTGTGTTTGTCGAAGTCCTGTGCTCTTCCCCACATCTTGGAGAGGATTGATGATGTCCGCCCGATCTATTGGTTGGCAATGAGCCAACTATCAATGAAAATTATGAAGCTAACACTAATTACTATGCATCTTGCCTTCTGTATGAAGAATATGCTTTGCCTCACAAATCCATCTAGGGTGTACTCTGCGAAGATGTCAACAGTCTCAACCTTTTTAAATATTTTATATTCTTTTTCTTTCGTTCCTCATTTGCCTTTCAGTGTCAAGGGGAAATAAAATTTGCAGTCTTTTGCTCTTCTGTTGGCCTCTGCTGTTATTATTGTTTCTTATGTTTCTAATATTCCATCAATATATCTTTTTCATGGTTGGACTTGGGTCTGATATTTTCACATGTTTATTAAAGGCTCATTGTGTCATATTTTGATCTTTCTATCTTATTACATGGTCAAGCCATCTCATCTGTTGTTTCTTTATGTATTTTGTGGCAGGAATTATTCCTAGCTATTTTTCTAAGTTTTTCACTTCTAATTTTATCTCTCAGGCTGTTTCCTGTCAATTATCTAACACATTTCATCTTGACAGTGGTTAATTTTCATATTGTTCTTGAGTCCAGGTCTAGCATTGGTAGCACAACATTGTGATGAAGACTGTTGTAGCCTGTTTTGTTATTTAAATATTAAATATTAATATTAAATTTGCATCTACAGATGTTTGAGGATAAAGATGACTGTATCATCATCCCTAGGAGTTTTCATTTTGAATATCTTTCTTTCTTTCTCATTCACTTGATTACTCCTTTTCATCAGAGTTGATGTGCTGTTAATGCAACTTTATTACTTGTTGCCTTCATATTCCATTGAGTTATTGCTATAGAAGCTTAACTAATTACTGTGTCATTGAGAGCTTAGTTAACTAATGTGCTTTCATATTAATGACATCCATTGAGTTATAGCAGACAAAATTTACTATTCTTTTTTTTCTTATTTTGTTACGGTTTGTATCTGCAAAGTTGTGTTTTCTATGAGTGTGGTTGTCTTTTACAGATTCTGAAGGGCCTCTAAAGTATTTGAAGCTTAATTAATTACTGTACTCTCTCATTAATGACATCCACTGAACTATTGCTGTTAAAACTTAATTACTCTGCCCTCATGTAAACTGCAGCCACCGAATTATTGCTGTTGAAACTGAAATAGGTATTTTACTTTCATATTAATCAATGTCATCCTTTAAGTTACCACTTCAACAAAAGATTCAACAAGTGCTTTCTTCTTAACTAAACTTCATCCGCCAATTTCTTCCATGTCCCTGTTGTTCATTAAACTCTAGTGTCCAGCTCCCTTCAAACTTCAAGGTTAACCTGGCAGCTCCGTCTTCCATCTCAGCTGTTTGTCACTGACACCTAAGTTGTCTTGCCATTTCTGAAATATTTCCTCTATATTACACTGAAGTTAATAAAAATGCTGTTACTCAATTTTAAATTGATGTTTTTAATATGATCACAAACAAAGAAAATTCTCAAGACCTACATATAAATATCAAAGTTGAAGGAAGATGTATATCTGGAGACAGATCAGAGCTACAACTACCTGGGACATACTATAACCAGTGATGGAAAATGTATAACTGAAATAAAGAAAAGAATAGGTATGGCAAAAAGTAATTTTAATGCCATGAAAAATAGACTAACATCGAAACAAATAACAACAGGGCTAAACTAAGAATTGTGAAATGTTACATCTTCTCAATATTCCTGTATGGTGCAGAAACATGGACATTAGACAAGAAAACAGAACAGAAAATTGAAGCCTTTGAAATGTGGATTTATAGAAGAATAGGTAGAATTGGATGGAAAGAAAAGAAAACAAACGATACAGTTTTAAAACTGAAAAGAGAACTTCTAACACAATTAGAACAAGACAAATGAAATTTGTGGGGCTTGTTAAAAGACATAACAGCCTAATAAAAGTAATATTGGAAGGGAAAATACAAAGTAAAAGAGGCAGAGGCAGACCAAGACTAACATGAACGAGTAACATCAAAAGATGGACAAATCAACCTATGACAATCTGTACCATCACAGCAAGAGACAGCATGGAATGGCGCTCCATGGTAGCCAACCTTCGATGTGGAGACGTTACTCAATGATGATGATGATGATATTAATATGAAGGCAGAAATTAACACTAAAGATCAATCTCTTAATATATCAGACTTGTGTGATCACCACACTGTTATAAGGATCTGAAACCTGGACAACATACATACTCATTGAAAATTCTGTGATTTTATTTCAGTGAAATTAATCATGAAAAAAAGACTAAATATCTTCCACATGCAATGTCTCTGCAGAGTATTACACATCAAATGGCAGGACAAACTAACCAGCTTAACAGTCCTGCAACGTGCTAAGATCCTAACAATCATGTCAATGCTCAGAAGCCAAAGGCTAAGATGGCTGGGCCACGTCCAGTGAATGGAAAGAAAAAGCATCCACAGACAAATACTATATGGTGAACTAATACGCAGAAAAGACAAATCAGCAGACCTAGACAACAATATAGAGATATTTGTAAATCATCTCTGAATGACTTCTCCAT
The DNA here is from genome assembly GCA_032433765.1 of Megaustenia siamemsis. NCBI lineage: Eukaryota > Metazoa > Mollusca > Gastropoda > Stylommatophora > Ariophantidae > Megaustenia > Megaustenia siamemsis. The sequence continues at coordinate 84,198,058 of JAVIAB010000139.1, forward strand.
CTGTGAAAATAACTGGCAACATCTGGCAAGAGATCACACAACATGGAGAGCCTGTATAAAAATGGTAGATCATTTAAGGCTGTACTATGGCAAAACATGGGAGAGAAAAGACTCATGAAAAAAGATAGAAAACCTCGAGGATCAGGGGGCCTAACTTGTTAATTTTGTAGCCGAATGTGTGTTTGCCAAACATTGGTAGAATCAACCATGAAAGAAGCTGTTCAAGAATAACAAAACCTCCAAAATTAAATATACAATAGCCTCCACTAAACCGCCTGACAAGACAAAAAGGGCCATATATATAATATGATGGCACACTAACTAAGCTTTAAATACTTTATGTTGCTTCAAAGGCTGTAAATGACAACAAAACCTTTAGAAAAAGCAATTTGCAGATACAGACTACCTTAGCAAGGAAATAAAAAATAAACAAATTAGCTTTGACTGAAATAACTCGCTTTTAATAAAATGTTGTGGAAAATTGAACTTATCACTCCAGAAAATGTTACATTTGTCAATTTTTAAAGATTTATTCTCAAAAGAAACTACTAAAACATAAGTATTACAGTAGTTACTTTATTGTAGAAAATTCACATTTTCGTGACTAAAAATGTCAGTTGTCTTATCACTATTTAAAGGATATGTGAAATGTGGTTAAACATGTTTTTTGTTTTGGCAAGTGTTAAAATAATAAGATTGTAGTTGAAATGTAGTTTTTAAAAAATGTATCTAAAATATCAAAACATGCAGCTGTGAATTCAACACAATAAAACAACAGTATGTTACATTCTAATCTAATGTAAAACATCTGTGAAATTAAAATGTTAATAATAATATAATCAGTACAGTGCACTAAAATTACAAATATAATCAACATTACTATATAAACATTCATACATATTTCTTTTTTTAAATAACTGATCTGATATTATTATTATATTACATTTAAAAATACTATAGTATAGTCTATATCACCACAACACTGCTAGAAAACGACTGAAGTAAAGAAGAATTATATTATTTTGCTAGTTAGTAAAGTTAACATCAATTCAAATAAATAGGACTCAAAACAATATAAATAAACCATAGATTACACGCCCAGTGTAGTAATACATAACATTTATTATAACTTATTTAGGAGTTCAATTTATATTAATTTAAAATACAAACATTGTTTAATGATGTGATATAATATTTAATAATATAGTATAAAATATAAAGCCATAATATAACGCCTAGTAGGGGACAGGATGATAGGACCCTTCTTGCTGTTGCCAGCAGAATCAGAATGGCCCATATTGATATTCCCTATCCAGCCAGACCTTCCTACTATCTAGTATCTATTAAATTTAAAATATTCCATTTGATTTAGACTTTAGACCCCTATCTTAAGTATCTAATTATTTAGATTATATAACCTTAATAAATAATATAATAACAATTAATATTGTTATTAATTTAATGAGGTAATAATTAAAATTACAAGTAAATATATTAATATATTAATTATGATGGAAATCTAAAACTCCATACAATAAACACTTACATTTACATATATTTAAACATTAAAAAATCCAATTCAAGGTTATAATACAACAAGCCCCCATACAAATGTATACATCTTTAATGAAGTTAAAACGAAAATAGTAGACCATGCATATGTGTGATGTGTGTATAAGTAGCCAACACGCTATAGGGACACCAGTTTTAATGGGGCTGTTTCACCCCACAGCAAGTTCTGACCTACTTTATGTTCATATTACAAAATAACGGGCCCTATAGTGGGTAACGCGATAAAGTCGTTCTGTTCCACGTCAGAAAACTTCTGTTATTGCAGCTTGAAAACAATTAATAACTCCTGTTGATCTACTCTAAGTCGTGGTGGGTATTAACTGAGAGAAAGAGCAATTAATATGAAGGGACACTAATTAAGTAAACTTTTAATATACTTTATTGACACTTCAGAGGCTGTGATTAACAACGTACCCCATAGAAAAGGGCAACCTTTGCTGATATAAACTATTGTGGCAAATATCGTACTGTGTGAGAGAGAGCAAAGAATATCACCCTCATTCGCAGACATGTTCTGGTAGGATGGCGTATATTATGTACTACCATACTAATTTAAGGCATTCTTCATTTATTCTATTCTATACCTATCGAGCCAGTAACATGCCCTAGAGCGTAGCCAAGATACCACTTGTCACATAAGTAATTTGTCCGGCAGTTTTCTTTTAAAGATATTTTTCAAATCTCACCATTATCTCTTTTCTGTGCAAGCCATGGTGATCTTAATTGAGGGAGCCGATTCCACAATGTCATTGCCTCTAACATCAATGTTCTTGTCAAGTAATCTCCCTATTTCTTCCTCTTTTTCTTTATTACCTGTTGTTTCCCATATATATGGGCTTGCTTTGCTATCGATTATTATCTCTTCTCATCACATGTCCAACGTATGACCATCGTCTTTCTTTATTACTGAAGATATTAGTGGTTGATTGGCGATTTCTCTAATTTCCTCGTTTGTTTTGAATTCGTTCCATTCATACCAAGTATTTTCTTAGACATTTATTTTCGAATGCGTTCACTTTGTTTCTATATCTCTTGTTGTTTTCCAGCTTTCACATTTATGTAAGGTTGATAGTACATTTGATTTGAATAGCCTAAGTTGTGTGTTTGTGCTAATGAGTTTTGATTTCCACAACATACATACTCATTGAAAATTCTGTGATTTTATTTCAGTGAAATTAATCATGAAAAAAAAGACTAAATATCTTCCACATGCAATGTCTCTGCAGAGTATTACACATCAAATGGCAGGACAAACTAACCAGCTTAACAGTCCTGCAACGTGCTAAGATCCTAACAATCATGTCAATGCTCAGAAGCAAAGGCTAAGATGGCTGGGCCACGTCCAGTGAATGGAAGAAAAAAGCATCCACAGACAAATACTATATGGTGAACTAATACGCAGAAAAGACAAATCAGCAGACCTAGACAACAATATAGAGATATTTGTAAATCATCTCTGAATGACTTCTCCATCTGTGAAATAACTGGCAACATCTGGCAAGAGATCACACAACATGGAGAGCCTGTATAAAAATGGTAGATCATTTAAGGCTGTACTATGGCAAAACATGGGAGAGAAAAGACTCATGAAAAAAGATAGAAAACCTCGAGGATCAGGGGGCCTAACTTGTTAATTTTGTAGCCGAATGTGTTTGCCAAACATTGGTAGAATCAACCATGAAAGAAGCTGTTCAAGAATAACAAAACCTCCAAATTAAATATACAATAGCCTCCACTAAACGCCTGACAAGACAAAAAGGCCATATATATAATATGATGGCACACTAACTAAGCTTTAAATACTTTATGTTGCTTCAAAGGCTGTAAATGACAACAAAACCTTTAGAAAAAGCAATTTTGCAGATACAGACTACCTTAGCAAGGAATAAAAAATAAACAAATTAGCTTTGACTGAAATAACTCGCTTTTAATAAAATGTTGTGGAAAATTGAACTTATCACTCCAGAAAATGTTACATTTGTCATTTTTAAAGATTTATTCTCAAAAGAAACTACTAAAACATAAGTATTACAGTAGTTACTTTATTGTAGAAAATTCACATTTTCGTGACTAAAAATGTCAGTTGTCTTATCACTATTTAAAGGATATGTGAAATGTGGTTAAACATGTTTTTGTTTTGGCAAGTGTTAAAATTAATAAGATTGTAGTTGAAATGTAGTTTTTAAAAATGTATCTAAAATATCAAAACATGCAGCTGTGAATTCAACACAATAAAACAACAGTATGTTACATTCTAATCTAATGTAAAACATCTGTGAAATTAAATGTTAATAATAATATAATCAGTACAGTGCACTAAAATTACAAATATAATCAACATTACTATATAAACATTCATACATATTTCTTTTTTAAATAACTGATCTGATATTATTATTATATTACATTTTAAAATACTATAGTATAGTCTATATCACCACAACACTGCTAGAAAACGACTGAAGTAAAGAAGAATTATATTAATTTTGCTAGTTAGTAAAGTTAACATCAATTCAAATAAATAGGACTCAAACAATATAAATAAACCATAGATTACACGCCCAGTGTAGTAATACATAACATTTATTATAACTTATTTAGGAGTTCAATTTATATTAATTTAAAATACAAACATTGTTTAATGATGTGATATAATATTTAATAATATAGTATAAAATATAAGCCATAATATAACGCCTAGTAGGGGACAGGATGATAGGACCCTTCTTGCTGTTGCCAGCAGAATCAGAATGGCCCATATTGATATTCCCTATCCAGCCAGACCTTCCCTACTATCTAGTATCTATTTAAATTTAAAATATTCCATTTGATTTAGACTTTAGACCCCTATCTTAAGTATCTAATTATTTAGATTATATAACCTTAATAAATAATATAATAACAATTAATATTGTTATTAATTTAATGAGGTAATAATTAAAATTACAAGTAAATATATTAATATATTAATTATGATGGAAATCTAAACTCCATACAATAAACACTTACATTTACATATATTTAAACATTAAAAAATCCAATTCAAGGTTATAATACAACAAGCCCCCATACAAATGTATACATCTTTAATGAAGTTAAAACGAAAATAGTAGACCATGCATATGTGTGATGTGTGTATAAGTAGCCAACACGCTATAGGGACACCAGTTTTAATGGGGCTGTTTCACCCCACAGCAAGTTCTGACCTACTTTATGTTCATATTACAAAATAACGGGCCCTATAGTGGGTAACGCGATAAAGTCGTTCTGTTCCACGTCAGAAAACTTCTGTTATTGCAGCTTGAAAACAATTAATAACTCCTGTTGATCTACTCTAAGTCGTGGTGGGTATTAACTGAGAGAAAGAGCAATTAATATGAAGGGACACTAATTAAGTAAACTTTTAATATACTTTATTGACACTTCAGAGGCTGTGATTAACAACGTACCCCATAGAAAGGGCAACCTTTGCTGATATAAACTATTGTGGCAAATATCGTACTGTGTGAGAGAGAGCAAAGAATATCACCCTCATTCGCAGACATGTTCTGGTAGGATGGCGTATATTATGTACTACCATACTAATTTAAGGCATTCTTCATTTATTCTTCTATAAATATGGGGCCAGCAACATGCGGCTAGAGGGCCAGATGCACGACATGTCACACAAGTAATCTGTCCGGCACACCTTTGTTATTGTCTAGCTCGCACCATTATCCTCTTTTATTGGCTCGCCGGTAATGGTGGGTTAACTAAGGGAGTTAAAAATAAAGTCCACAATTCCAGTGCAGTCGTAACATAATGTGCATGTCAAGATAATTTTCTTATTTCATTATTATATACATATATATTATATATACATGTATATATATATATATATATATATATATATATATATATATATATATATATATATATATAAATAATAGATACCAACATGTTTGAAAACACATTAACAGTCAATTATATATTTGATTTAGAGGTAGGGTTCGATCCCAACCGACAGCTTCTGGGTTCACCCAGCTTTAAATGGGTACCGGATTTTTTTCTTGGAAAGTAAAGCAACACGGGCGTAACACCGACCACATTACCCAAAAAATCATGTACTGAATGTCTGTAAAATGTATGGTCACTAACACCATATTCCCTATACGCCATTGGCGTGACGGGGGCTCTTTACTTTATTTACTATATATTTGATATACTTCTTCTATTTACATATAGAACCATTACTATTGAATCAAGAAAGTGTCAATTAGTGCGTTATGCCATTTCTTTCCTGATTGCGCGTGAACATTACCGTGAGAACGCTACAAAGTAATAGCGGGAGTCATATATTTATTATTATTATTCAAAATGCAAAATAAAGACAAGTGGAACAATATTAAAACAGGTAAATGAATTTAAATATTTGGGAACTTTGTTAACCTCAGACGGAAGATGTACAAAAGTGGTGAGATGCAGAATGGCGCAGGCAGAAGCAGGTTTCCAAAAAAATGAGGAAGATACTATGCAATCCATTTTTGACAATAGAAACAAGAAAAAGAGTTCTTAAATGTTATGTAGAGGCAGTCTTAACATATGGATGTGAATCATGGACAATATGACAACAGACAAGAAAATCACTGGAGTCTGTAGAAATGTGGTTTTACAGAAGAATATTGAGAATACCATTGACAGCTAAGAAGAGTAATGAAAACGTTCTGAAAGAGGTCAAAGCAAAAGAGAGCTAATTTCCAATATTAGGAAGAAACAATCATCATTTTTTGGCCATGTAATGAGAAGAGAACAACTGGAATATATTGTAACAAATGGAAAAATTGAGGGACGAAGAGATAGAGGGAAGCAAAGAGAAAAAATACGAGACAGCTTAAGAGAATGGCTTGGCAGAAAGTCAACAACAGAAATGACAAATAACTGTCGAGACCGAAAATTGTGGAGAGACATGATCACCTACGCCAGCAAGCGCGGTACTTGATGATGATTATTATTCACGTAAGTTTGACCTCTGACCCCCCCCCCTCCCCCATAGATGTGTTATGTATTTACAGGGTACTTTTTAAAAGAAGCGTCAAGGAAAAGAAATGCTCATAAATGCATTAAATCAATCTCTTAATATATCAGACTTGTGTGATCACCACACTGTTATAAGGATCTGAAACCTGGACAACATACATACTCATTGAAAATTCTGTGATTTTATTTCAGTGAAATTAATCATGAAAAAAAAGACTAAATATCTTCCACATGCAATGTCTCTGCAGAGTATTACACATCAAATGGCAGGACAAACTAACCAGCTTAACAGTCCTGCAACGTGCTAAGATCCTAACAATCATGTCAATGCTCAGAAGCCAAAGGCTAAGATGGCTGGGCCACGTCCAGTGAATGGAAGAAAAAAGCATCCACAGACAAATACTATATGGTGAACTAATACGCAGAAAAAGACAAATCAGCAGACCTAGACAACAATATAGAGATATTTGTAAATCATCTCTGAATGACTTCTCCATCTGTGAAAATAACTGGCAACATCTGGCAAGAGATCACACAACATGGAGAGCCTGTATAAAAATGGTAGATCATTTAAGGCTGTACTATGGCAAAACATGGAGAGAAAAGACTCATGAAAAAGATAGAAACCTCGAGGATCAGGGGGCCTAACTTGTTAATTTTGTAGCCGAATGTGTTTGCCAAACATTGGTAGAATCAACCATGAAAGAAGCTGTTCAAGAATAACAAAACCTCCAAAATTAAATATACAATAGCCTCCACTAAACCGCCTGACAAGACAAAAAGGGCCATATATATAATATGATGGCACACTAACTAAGCTTTAAATACTTTATGTTGCTTCAAAGGCTGTAAATGACAACAAAACCTTTAGAAAAAGCAATTTTGCAGATACAGACTACCTTAGCAAGGAAATAAAAAATAAACAAATTAGCTTTGACTGAAATAACTCGCTTTTAATAAAATGTTGTGGAAAATTGAACTTATCACTCCAGAAAATGTTACATTTGTCAATTTTTAAAGATTTATTCTCAAAAGAAACTACTAAAACATAAGTATTACAGTAGTTACTTTATTGTAGAAAATTCACATTTTCGTGACTAAAAATGTCAGTTGTCTTATCACTATTTAAAGGATATGTGAAATGTGGTTAAACATGTTTTTGTTTTGGCAAGTGTTAAAATTAATAAGATTGTAGTTGAAATGTAGTTTTTAAAAAATGTATCTAAAATATCAAAACATGCAGCTGTGAATTCAACACAATAAAACAACAGTATGTTACATTCTAATCTAATGTAAAACATCTGTGAAATTAAAATGTTAATAATAATATAATCAGTACAGTGCACTAAAATTACAAATATAATCAACATTACTATATAAACATTCATACATATTTCTTTTTTAAATAACTGATCTGATATTATTATTATATTACATTTTAAAATACTATAGTATAGTCTATATCACCACAACACTGCTAGAAAACGACTGAAGTAAAGAAGAATTATATTAATTTTGCTAGTTAGTAAAGTTAACATCAATTCAATAAATAGGACTCAAAACAATATAAATAAACCATAGATTACACGCCCAGTGTAGTAATACATAACATTTATTATAACTTATTTAGGAGTTCAATTTATATTAATTTAAAATACAAACATTGTTTAATGATGTGATATAATATTTAATAATATAGTATAAAATATAAAGCCATAATATAACGCCTAGTAGGGGACAGGATGATAGGACCCTTCTTGCTGTTGCCAGCAGAATCAGAATGGCCCATATTGATATTCCCTATCCAGCCAGACCTTCCCTACTATCTAGTATCTATTTAAATTTAAAATATTCCATTTGATTTAGACTTTAGACCCCTATCTTAAGTATCTAATTATTTAGATTATATAACCTTAATAAATAATATAATAACAATTAATATTGTTATTAATTTAATGAGGTAATAATTAAAATTACAAGTAAATATATTAATATATTAATTATGATGGAAATCTAAAACTCCATACAATAAACACTTACATTTACATATATTTAAACATTAAAAAATCCAATTCAAGGTTATAATACAACAAGCCCCCATACAAATGTATACATCTTTAATGAAGTTAAAACGAAAATAGTAGACCATGCATATGTGTGATGTGTGTATAAGTAGCCAACACGCTATAGGGACACCAGTTTTAATGGGGCTGTTTCACCCCACAGCAAGTTCTGACCTACTTTATGTTCATATTACAAAATAACGGGCCCTATAGTGGGTAACGCGATAAAGTCGTTCTGTTCCACGTCAGAAAACTTCTGTTATTGCAGCTTGAAAACAATTAATAACTCCTGTTGATCTACTCTAAGTCGTGGTGGGTATTAACTGAGAGAAAGAGCAATTAATATGAAGGGACACTAATTAAGTAAACTTTTAATATACTTTATTGACACTTCAGAGGCTGTGATTAACAACGTACCCCATAGAAAAGGGCAACCTTTGCTGATATAAACTATTGTGGCAAATATCGTACTGTGTGAGAGAGAGCAAAGAATATCACCCTCATTCGCAGACATGTTCTGGTAGGATGGCGTATATTATGTACTACCATACTAATTTAAGGCATTCTTCATTTATTCTTCTATAAATATGGGGCCAGCAACATGCGGCTAGAGGGCCAGATGCACGACATGTCACACAAGTAATCTGTCCGGCACACCTTTGTTATTGTCTAGCTCGCACCATTATCCTTTATTATGGTGGCTCGCCGGTAATGGTGGGTTAACTAAGGGAGTTAAAAATAAAGTCCACAATTCCAGTGCAGTCGTAACATAATGTGCATGTCAAGATAATTTTCTTATTTCATTATTATATACATATATATTATATATACATGTATATATATATATATATATATATATATATATATATATATATATATATATATATATAAGTATAAATAGATACCAACATGTTTGAAAACACATTAACAGTCAATTATATATTTGATTTAGAGGTAGGGTTCGATCCCAACCGACAGCTTCTGGGTTCACCCAGCTTTAAATGGGTACCGGATTTTTTTCTTGGAAAGTAAAGCAACACGGGCGTAACACCGACCACATTACCCAAAAAATCATGTACTGAATGTCTGTAAAATGTATGGTCACTAACACCATATTCCCTATACGCCATTGGCGTGACGGGGGCTCTTTACTTTATTTACTATATATTTGATATACTTCTTCTATTTACATATAGAACCATTACTATTGAATCAAGAAAGTGTCAATTAGTGCGTTATGCCATTTCTTTCCTGATTGCGCGTGAACATTACCGTGAGAACGCTACAAAGTAATAGCGGGAGTCATATATTTATTATTATTATTCAAAATGCAAAATAAAGACAAGTGGAACAATATTAAACAGGTAAATGAATTTAAATATTTGGGAACTTTGTTAACCTCAGACGGAAGATGTACAAAAGTGGTGAGATGCAGAATGGCGCAGGCAGAAGCAGGTTTCCAAAAAAATGAGGAAGATACTATGCAATCCATTTTTGACAATAGAAACAAGAAAAAGAGTTCTTAAATGTTATGTAGAGGCAGTCTTAACATATGGATGTGAATCATGGACAATATGACAACAGACAAGAAAATCACTGGAGTCTGTAGAAATGTGGTTTTACAGAAGAATATTGAGAATACCATTGACAGCTAAGAAGAGTAATGAAAACGTTCTGAAAGAGGTCAAAGCAAAAAGAGAGCTAATTTCCAATATTAGGAAGAAACAATCATCATTTTTTGGCCATGTAATGAGAAGAGAACAACTGGAATATATTGTAACAAATGGAAAAATTGAGGGACGAAGAGATAGAGGGAAGCAAAGAGAAAAAATACGAGACAGCTTAAGAGAATGGCTTGGCAGAAAGTCAACAACAGAAATGACAAATAACTGTCGAGACCGAAAATTGTGGAGAGACATGATCACCTACGCCAGCAAGCGCGGTACTTGATGATGATTATTATTCACGTAAGTTTGACCTCTGACCCCCCCCCCCTCCCCCATAGATGTGTTATGTATTTACAGGGTACTTTTTAAAAGAAGCGTCAAGGAAAAGAAATGCTCATAAATGCATTAAAATGCTAATCTGCTACTGGTAAGTTGTACTAGCTGTTGCTAGTAATCCCAACAGCACAATACTGCTGCTACTCTACGTTTGTATAGCGTCCTACTGTTTCTAGTACGGGGTTAAGACAAAGAAATGCAAATGAATGCATACAAATGCGAAGCTGCAGTAAAGCTGAATATGAGGAAAAATTAAAAAATACAAAAAAATGGTATGTTAGAAGCTTTACGTGATAGATAAGTATTATGGCAATCGTACGTTCATTTGAGCACATTTTTTGCACATTTCTACACATTCATGACAGCCACACTTTTGTTACCATTTCCTTTTCATACACACAGGATAGACATTTTCAGTTTATTTTCTTTAACATATTTCGAATATTTTTGTTTTAATGTTTCGTTATTAGTTTTATGTGTGCGTTTTTCTTGTTTTTTTCCTGCTGAAGGCCTATTGGGCCGAAACGTCGTTTAGTCTGTGTCGTCTACTTATCACGTAAAGCTTCTAACATACCTTTTTTTTATTTTTAAATTTGTCCTCCTGTTTCTAGTGCGTGTGTTGTATGTTTTGTTCCTGCTGAAGGCCTATTGCGCCGAAACGTCGTTCTAGTTTGCGTAGTCCACTTGTTACGTGTAGCTTTAACCATACCGTTTTTTCCCTATATTTTTTTTAATTTCTCCCTGCTTGTGAAAAGTAACTCATTGTTTAACGTGTGATTATGGAGTGTTGTAATCTCACAGAGCTATGGAACGGCACAAGAAGATACAATTTGTAACCTAGTCGGAACACGATGGGAGAAATACTGAAGAAGTGATCTGATAGCTTCTCGATTTCTACCTCTTGTAATGAGAATGATCTGAAGACTAACTAATTGTCTCATCAGATGACTATCTAACTATTTATATCTTTGGATGACTAACTACTTATCTCATTGGATGACTATCTAACTAGTTATCTCATCGGATAACTATCTAACTACTTATCTCATCTGATGACTAACTAACTAGTTATCTCATCTTATAACTAACTAACTATTTCATCTGATGACTAACTAACTAACTAACTCATTAGATATCTAACTGACTAGTTATCTCATCTGATGACTAACTAATTAGCTATCTCATCTGATGACTAACTAATTAGCTATCTCATCTGATGACTAAGTAACTAGCTCATTTGGTTATTTGGTTATGGAAGGCTCAGGTATCACTGCAGACGAATTAAAATTTATAATTGCTCAACCGCCCGTGCCAGTGGAATCATCCGAATTACTAACTCATCTCTCAAGCAAAGAAAGGTAGCTGTAGTCCCTATCATAACAGTCTCAGCGCAAGCCAAAAGACATAAGGCGAAACCGCACAGAAAGTGAACACAGCCAACTGTTCCCTGTCATACGATATCATAATTCATCGTAAACAATTGGAATATCGAAACATGATCAAAACGGATGAAACACACAGCTCACGGTGTTCAATGTGAAAGTATTCTGATGAATCTGATGTGATAACTAACTAACTGGCCATCTCATCTGATAGCTAACTACATATTTAACAGAATTAAGGTACCATCATTTGGATTTGATTCGGCTTTAGTGCATTTCCTGATGTTAACATCGACCTCAAACCTGAGTCAGGAATTCCCTTACAACTCCCACAAACTCCACATTTTGAAGACAATGGGTTGATTGGGAAATCCAATGCTGGGACTGAGCGAAGGACTACTGTAATGCAATGACATAGTGTTGACTAATGTACTAGTGAATGGTCTTTGTCTTGCTTATTACTTCGCTCCACGTACAATTACTGTTTTGGAGTACGAATGTTGACCTCTCTTCTCACGGGACTCAACTCCTTTGGTCTCAGACTACTAATTGCTGCAAATGTTAATAACTGTGGCATCAATACATTCATTAATCGCACTGTTCTGTCATAATAGGGAGTCGTGATAGCTCAGTGGTTAGTGAACTGGACTACTAGGGACAAGAGGTCGAGTTCGATCCTGATCGACGGCTTCCAGGTTCACCCAGCCTTAAATTGGCACTGGAATTTTTCTGGGAAAGTAGAGCGGCACGGGCGTAATACCGACAACATTATCCCAAAAATAATGTGCTCACACTCTGTAAAAATGATGGTCACTATCACCATATTCCCTATACACCACTTGGCGTGACAGGGCTCTTTACTTTTACATATGTTGTAATAGTTAGGCCGAATGATTAAAACTAAAAATAGCAAAATGTTATATCCTCTCAATATCTCTGTATGGTGCAGAAACAATGGACATTAGACAAGAAAACAGAACAGAAAATTGAAGCATTTGAAATGTGGATTTCTAAAGGAATGGAAGAATGAAATGGAAAGACAAGAAAACAAACAATGATGTCTTAGAACAACTAAAAGTGAAAAGAGACTTACTAAACACAATTCAAACAAGACAAATTAGATTTATTTTTCATGCATTTAAAAGACACATCAGCATACTAGAAGCAATCTTGGAAGGGAAAATACAAGGTTGAAGAAGCAGAGACAACCAAGACAAACATGAATGAGTAACATCAAAGATGGACAAATCAGCCTATGACAGCCTGCACTATCAAAGCAGGAGACTTGAGTGGAATGGTGCTCCATGATAGCCAACCTTCGATGCGGAGACGGCACTCAATGGTGATGACTAAATCATGGACAGCCATACTGTCTTAAAAGAGGCCTCAGCCAGACCTTACTTGCTAACGCGCTTATTTGGTTGCAAGAAGCTATGTAGAAGGGAACGAATTATTCTTTGCTTTTTTCTAAGCTCGACATCTAAAAGGTTTTAGCAGCATCGAGTAATCGATTACAACTAAGCAATAATATATTTGAGCAATTCCACTAGAGACATCATATTTTGCCACAATGTGTTGTATTTTAATGTGGGGGTTTCTTTTCCCTCCGCATTGTTCTCACTTAGCAAATCAAGTGTGGCGCTGTTTATGGGACCATCAGGTGGATATGAAATAGAGCATTGGTTAGCTCTGGCTTGTTCGCAATGACTCCAACAACCATCTGTTAGTATTTGATATTTGACTGTTATGTTGAAGCTGAATGTTTAGTGCGCTCGAAGCAGACAAGAAGGTTATCTTGCTCGCAATGACTCCAACAACTAGCTGTTAGTATTTGACTGCAATGTTGAAGCTGAATGTTTAGTGCGCTTGAAGCAGACAAGAAGGTTATCTTGCTCGCAATGACTCCAACAACTAGCTGTTAGTATTTGACTGCTATGTTGAAGCTGAATAGTTAGTGCGCTCTGTAAAGACAAGAATGTTAGCTTGCTCGCAATGACTCCAACAACCAGCTGTTAGTATTTGACTGCTATGTTGAAGCTGAATAGTTAGTGCGCTCTGTAAAAACAAGAATGTTAGCTTGCTCGCAATGACTCCAACAACCAGCTGTTAGTATTTGACTGCTATGTTGAAGCTGAATAGTTAGTGCGCTCTGTAAAGACAAGAATGTTAGCTTGCTCGCAATGACTCCAACAACCAGCTGTTAGTATTTGACTGCTATGTTGAAGCTGAATAGTTAGTGCGCTCGAAGCAGACAAGAAGGCCCCTGGTTCAAATCCCAAATGCGGAACGACATGATTTGAGGCTCACCCAGTCCCTGGAAATGAATATTAGATACTTGTTTTTTTTTTTAGAAAGCAGAGCGACCTGGCATAATGCCGACCACATACTCCGTAAAATGTGTTGTTTTTTTCATGTAAAATGTGGACACTAACACCAATGTTCAATACCTTAATGTGTCGGGGAACCCCTATACTAATAGCTTACATTACAACGAATTGTGCCACTAAAGTTAACAAAAATGATTGAAAACTACTTTTGTTCATGTGAAGTGCAAGAAACAACTGGCCATGGCGATGGCTGTACAGAGATCTTGAACTGGTACATAAATGTATTGTTAGCGATATAAGTTAACAGAAGATCCAGTAATGTACATAAATGTATCGTTAGTGATATACGTTAATAGAAGATCCAGTAATGTACATAAATGTATCGTTAGTGATATAATCAGAAGACATAGTAATGTACAATAATGCATCGTTAGTGATTTAAGTTAACAGAAGACCTAATAATCTAGGATTGGTATCTTTTGTTTGCTGTTGATTTTCATCAACTCTATATTACGTATATTGATCTTCCTACCGGTTCTTTCAGCCTATTCTAAGATTCTATTTAATTTACACTGAACAGATGGGGAGAGGAGGCAATCCTCTAATTGTCCCTTGAGCGCTCACTGGATACCGGTCTTGTTCCTTGAGGTAGACCTCTTCCTGTTCCAACCTATCTTCTGCCGACGAACACACTTTAATAGTAAAATGGCATTTTTGTGCTTCTTTATTATTTATACATACATTGGCATTGATAGTAATATGCGACACGCACATATATGTATATGCACACACGCAAAACGTAGTCTCTTATTTGCGATTGTAAATTTATATAGATTATTTAACTTCGTGCCTGCTTGCATTAGTCTACCGACCAGGTACACAAACACTGCACAGACTCAACGATAATATCTTAACGACCACATTGTATGTCATTTAAGCTTCCTTACGCGTGCAGTAGTCAAATAAAGTTCCCAATTGAAGTAGAGAAAAAACAAACAAACAGATGGTTAAAAATAAACATTATTTAACCTAGAGAGATTAAATTATGCTACGTCCTCATTTAACGTTTTTTGTTTTTTCTCTTCCAACTTTTTGGTAAACAGCGTTGAGAAAAGAAACAGAACTTTCTTGACAGCGCTCACAGTTTGCTTCATAAATTTTAAGATCATCATCATCATCATCATCATCATCATCATCATCATCATCATCATCATCATCATCATTATCATCATCATCATCAGCAGCAGCAGCAGCATCATCATCACCGTCATCATCATCATCATCATCATCATCATCATCATCATCATCATCATCATCATCATCATCATCATCATCATGTGCCATACCGGTTGGCGTAAAAGATCATTAGAGCCATCAGAAAAAAAAGCTCATTAGAAACATCAGAAAGAAACAATCAACATTTTTGGGGCACATCATGAGAGAAGAAAAGTTGGAATACTTGGTTACATCTAGCAAAATACAGGGAAAGATATATTGCGGACGACAAAGAGAGATACTGGATAGTTTGGTGTCATGGCAAGGAAAACAGTCAACAACAAAACTTATACAATGTACTGTAGATAGAAGATTGTGGAATGACATTATTGCCTACGCCAACCGGTATGACACATGATGATGATGATGAAAGCAAAATTACTGTATGTCACATTAAACACGAATATATAGAACAACAACAATTTAAATGGTTTGGCCACCTGGTCAGAATGAATCCTCACCAATCACCATCAAGAGCGTTCTTCTCGAGAATGCATGGAAAAAGACCAAGAGGAAGACACAGAAGAAGATGTATAGATGCAGTGACAGAGACATGTAACAACAAAGGAAAATCACTAATTCAGACAATTCGAGCAGCACAAGAACGACAAATGATATAAACCACGACACCTTTTAGGTTTCAGTGAAAGAGAAAAGAAGAAAAGAAAGAAGAAGACATTAAACACACGATACAGAACAAAATTCGTTTTTTTTTATATAAAAGTACAAATGAAGTGGATCTGTTTTGTAGTAGGAAAATAGAACGTGTGTCTGTTTTTGTAGTCATCATCATCATCATCGAGTGCCGTCTCCACATCGAAGGTTGGCTACCAAGGATCGCCATTCCGCTCTGTTTCTTGCATTGATGGTGCAGGTTGTCATAGATTGACGTGTCCATCTTTTGAGATTACTCGTCCATTTTAGTCTTGGTCTGCCTCTGTTTCTTTTACCTTGTATTTTCACTTTTAATATTACTTTTAGTAGGCTGCTGTGTCTTTTAACGTGCCCAAAAATCTCATTTGTATTGTTTGAATTGTGTTTAGTAGTTCTCTTTTAATTTTTAGATGTTTTAAGACTTAATCGTTTGTTTTCTTTTCTTTCCATCCAATTCTTCCTATTGTTCTATAAATTCACATTTCAAAAGCTTACATTTTCTATTCTGTTTTCTTGTTTAATGTCCATGTTTCTGCACCATACAAGCATGTTGAAAAATATAACATTTTTGCTTTTTTTTGTTGTAGAAAAAGAGGGGGGGGGGGAATCTAAAATAGCAACAGCCTTGTTTTTAGCAAATAAATAAAAAGAACAGATATATTTCTTGAAATAGCAAAACGGGATCAAATATTTATTACAATAACAAACGAAACAAATAATTATATAACAAAATACAGGAACTTTGGACTTTTTTTTAAAACGCGAGTCAGGCACGCAAATTATCAATATATCTCTGGAAATTAGCAGATGTTTGAGAATTCTCAGTCGATGAATCGAACTACAGCCACATTATCCACATGATGAGCATCAGTAGCAGCCGGCAAAAACCAGGACTAATCGCTGTTTGATTTTGAACTTTTCGAAAACATTAGAAGGTCAGGATTTGTTCATGCATATACGCATATTTTATAACACATGTTTTAAAGAAGCATGTCATTCATTAATAACCGTTAATTCCTTTTTTTTTTAAATGTTCGATGTCTTAATTAATAAATATAATAATAATAGATAACAATAAACTACAAATAACTAGTAATAATATACAATAATAATAAATAATGATAATATAAAAAAAACTATCATTGCAGGTGTTATTCTATGTATGTAATGTTCCAGTGGTTTTCTAAAGAGGGAGAGACTTCATGACCAGTGCAGTCGCCACGTAGTGTTCAGGTTACAGTATTTATCTAAACCCCTATAGACAAAAACAGCGTTCACGCTATTTGGAGAACGATAAGTGTTGTATCTATGGGACACTTTCTTTTGTTGTCTGTTGTGAAGAAATATATATATATATATATATATATATATATATATATATATATATATATATATATATATATAATTGCATGTAGGTAAAGAGGAAACACGTGTTTAAAAGAAAAACATTGACTTAAGAAAAGTAGATATTTTCTCATCGAAGATTTAATTTGATCGTATTTACATGGGTAAGGATATTCGACAGATTTATAATTAAAAAGACAAGAATAATCTATGAAACGATTGTCTATGTGTCTCTTAATCTGTTTTACAAGACCAGTAAATTGTCGAGACATTGCTTGAGGCCCGTAAGTGTTAATTCCAACTCATTTCAACTAAAGATATTTAAACTCGGTTAATTTAAGCTGTAAAATTCTTCTTCACTTGTAATGTAAAACTTCGATTTATAGACATGTGTAAACGTGACACGAAGTCTGTGAATAAAAAGACTACAGCACGGGAAGAGATAGCTGCAGACAGTAATCTTTGGAAGTATACTCTAAAGCTCAAATTCAAACTAAGAAGCAGACAGATTCATCGAAAAAGAGAATACGCAGCGAAAGAAAAAAAGATTATAGGGGCGTTGCAAAAGCTATAGTCAACAATGACGGACGCTACTATTACTGTTATATGTGTCATGCGTTCGAACACTTTTCTCTCGCGCTCATATCCAAAGAAGTGGGGACTGGTTGGTCTCGTCTTGCCTCGAGACAGAGAGGTTGTGGATAAAAATCTCAACCAACCGGGATGATTTCTGATTATTTATGATTTCTCTGTGTGGCAACAACCCCTGGTCTCAGCAGTGAGGCCTGAATCGTCAATTACCATCGACGGAAAAAATATGAGGCGAGGGACCCCTGTGCACACGGTTGCCAGGGAAAAATGGATTAACACGCAAAATTCAGTTCTAGTCTCTAGGGACTTCGTCAGAGGTAAAAGCTGGCGAACGAAAAAAAAAAATACCCAAAGAAGTACCGTATGCCACATTTCTTGTCGTGTCTGTGCTTTCGTCCATATTAAGAGCAAAATTGAAGGAGATATAATTTCCTTTTATTCAATGTTTCTTGTGGCATCTTTGTGGGCGTGTAAGAAGACTAATCAACCAATACAGAACTGGAGTCGTTAGTCGCTGGACACTGCGAGACTTGCTGAGGATCTGAGCGCCTATGGACATGCTCGGAGTGAAATGATGATGACCCGCAAATAACTCAATAACTCAATATTGGAAGCTTTCTCATTCATCAATGCAGAAATAATTATTTTTGCAGCGGGCATATCATTTTTGCAGCGTGCAATATCATTTTTGCAGCGGACAATATCATTTTTGCAGATATAATATATGGCTTTTAGTTGTTGCTGTTAGATTAGTTGGTAAACTTCAATTGAAGTCCTCTTGTCATTGTTGCAACCTGTTGCGATCATTTTTCTTATTTTCCCCTCCTTATCTTCCTGCAACTTATCCTCTCATGAAAAGGAAAAAAAAAAATCAATAATTTTTGTGACATTTTCGCTGTTTAGTAACGACACGTTGTGCTACCAATGCCAGACCTGGACCATAGATGCAAGAACAATAAGAAAAATAACCTCTACTGAGATGAAATGTGTTAGACGAATGACACGAAACAGTATGAGAGATAAGATCAGAAATGAAGAACTGAGAAAAAAGCTAGTAATAGCCACCGCCATATAATATATAAAGAAACAACAGATAAAATGGTTTGGCCACGTGACAAGGCAGAAAGAACAAAACACAACACAACGAGCCTTCAACAAACGTTGTGAGAACACCAGACCCAAGGGTCGACCACGAAAAAGCTGGATCGATGGAACATTAAAAGCACTGAGAAACATAACAGCAGCAGAGGCGAACAGAAGAGCAAAATACCGCAAATTATATCTTCCCTCGACGCTGAAAGACAGATGAGGAAGGAAAGAGGAAGAAGAAGAGTAACGACACGTCTTTGTAGTTGTTGTTGTTGTTGTTGTTGTTGTTGTAGTTGTTGTTGTTGTTGTTGTTGTTGTTAGTCGAAGGCCTCGGTATCACTGGAAACGAATTAAAAATCCATAATTGCTCAACCGCCCGTGCCAGTGGAATCATCTGAATTAACATCTTATCTCATTGAAGGATTCAAACAAAGAAAGGCAGCTACAGTCCCCATCATAGCAGCTACAGCACACGCCAAAAGACATAAGGCGTAACCGTACCGAAAGCGAACTCAACCAAATTGTCCTTCAACTTACGATATCATCATTCGTCGTAAACAGTCGGAATATCGAAACACAATCCGGATGAAATAAACAGCTCACGAAGTGCACAGAGCACTAAACTTAGCAGAAAACTGGAGTTGGAATATAAGCGAACTGCAACAAGGAACACTTTTCAAACAGAGCCTCAACGATTCCTGTTGCCTATACGCCATATTTACTAGAAGTATTTTTAACGGTTTTATGGCTTTTTTGGGTAATATATTTAAATTGGTTGAGATACAACACCAACATATATTCATTGCAACAAAGGCAGCAATTTTTATTGTGAAGCTTCATTTTTTTTTAACAGGATGTGTGCCCCATCGATATCGTCAGTTCATTTACGTTTCAAATTTAGCTAGCAATCAATCATGTAACCCAGTCAACATTAATTGTAACGAAATCCACTGTTATAATCTCAAGAATTAATTGTAACAAAATCCACTGTTATAATATCAAGAATTAATTGTAACGAAATCCACTGTTATAATCTCAAAGGCCTCGAATGGACACAAGGAGACCATTTGGAGGACCTCGACTTTGCTGATGACATAGTTCTCATCAGCAGTCAGATAAAATCGATGCAGGAAAACACAAATGAACTATCATCAATAGCCAGCAAAATTGGGCTTGAGATCAATCATGAAAAGATTAAAGTCATGAAAAGCTTAATTCCAACAGACGACAAAATATACATGGAAAACAAACCAGTGGAAGATATCGATCACTTTATCTATCTTGGAAGTCACATTGATCGAGAAGGGGATAGAAGCAAAGAAATTAGAATCAGAATAGCTAAAGCAGCAATGTCTTTCAGAAGCCTTGAAAAGTTGTGCAAATCAAAACTCATTAGCAAAAAACACAAAAATTAGACTATTCAAATCAAACATACTATCTACCCTTACACGTATGCATGTGAGAGCTGGAAAACAAAAAGAGACATAGAAACAAAGTTGAAAGCATTCGAAAATAAATGTCTAAGGAAAATTCTTGGTATAGCGTGGAACGAATTCAAAACAAACGAGGAAATTAGAGAAATCGCCAATCAACCACTAATATCTTCAGTAATAAAGAAAAGACGATGGTCATATGTTGGACATGTGATGAGAAGAGATAAATAACCGAATAGCAAAGCAAGCCCTCATATGGGAAACAACAGGTAAGAGGAAAAGAGGAAGACCCAGAGAGACGCTGAGAAGAACATTGATGAGGGAGGCAAGAGCAGCAGGAATCGGCTCCCTCAGTGAGATAGAGCTGCTTGCGCAGAACAGAGACAAATGGCGAGATTTGATAAAAGATCTTTAAAAGAATTGAAAACTGCTAGAACAAAAATTCAGATGAAGGGGTATCTTGGTTTATGCCCTATGGGCCGGCTACGGCTGGAAAGGCCAATAGACAGATAGAATCTCAAGAATTGTACCGAACAATGATCCAGCGATTTTATTAGTAAAAATGGAAGAAAAAACATGACCACGAAATCCGCTGTTATAATTTCAAGAATTAAGTAAAGGTCAAGGTAAAGTACGAAACTTGAATTGGCGTCTTTAGCACGCGAGTTTTCACCCATATGTGCTCTCCCGGCCTATTCAGAAGTGTTCGGGAACTTCTGGATAGTGTCGCTCCTAGCATCGACACTCGACGCGAGGCGGCATTCCTCGCGTTACCTGAGTACTACACTGGATTCCATTTTTGCCACCAGCTGGGTCGACTGCAGAGATATTTTTTTTTTTTTCCAACCACGAGTCCAACAATTCACACTGCTCCTAGCGAGAATCGAACACGGTCTGCTCAAACGTCGGTAGCCCAGTCCGGTGGTTTTCCCAACTAGGCTACCGAGACCCCAAGACAAATATATACAGATATAAGAATAGACCGAACTCATGACAAAACGAATATGACTGACTGGCTAATTTATGTTTGTAAAAGATGTAAAATTATAAAATTGTCTTTCTAAAACAGATCAAAGAGATATTACGATACTGAAGTTCGAAATGTGTAAAAGAACTGCACAGTCGACAACCGTATTTGTGATAGTAACAGTTGCATGTGCCACAGTGATAACTAGTAAGTGGTGTTGAAGCTGCTCGTGTTTGGGGAAAAAATTAGTCATGTTAGAGTTATCATCATCAAGTACCGGGCCTGCCGGCGTAGGTGATCATGTCTCTCCACAACTTTCGATCTCGACAGTTATTTATAATTTCTGTTGTTGATCTTCTGCCAAGCCATTCTCTTAGGCTGTCTGGTGTGTTTTCTCTTTGCTTTCCTCTATCTCTTCGTCTCTCAATTTCCCGAGTTGTTACAATATATTTCAGTTGTTCTCTTCTCATTACATGGCCAAAAAAATGATTATTGTTTCTTCCTAATTTTGGAAATTAGCTATCTTTTTGCTTTGGCCTCTTTCAGAACATTTTCAGTACTCTTCTTAGCTGTCCATGGTTTTTTTCAACATTCTTCTGTAAAACCACATTTCTACAGACTCCAGTGATTTTCTTGTTTGTTGTCCTGTTGTCCATGATTCACATCCATATGTTAAGACTGACTCTACATAACATTTAATAACTCTTTTTCTTGTTATTAGAGTTATAGCTTGCGGAAAAAAAAACTCACAAGTAAAATAATTAAAGGGATTCAGTTTTCAAATGAAAGCTAAATTATTCCCCGTTGCAATTTAAACAGATTAGTGTCATTATTTGATTCTATATGCGCAGCTCATAAACAGGCCACCATTTTTGTTTGGTTCATTTGTGATTGCTGAATTAGGGTGAACAATCCAGAGATGACCGAGACTCTGCTCCATCTTCAAACGATGGTCATAAATCATGCTCTCAAGCCAGACCAAGATGTCGAGATTTAAATTTTAATACAAACCTGGCTGAACAGATTCATTTTATTCTTCTACATGTTTTTCAACTCCCTATTGAGCAAAGGTCTTCCACAAACACTTTCCAAGACCTCTCCTCCTGTTTCTCGCTATTCTCTTAAGACCACTCCATGTCTTCCCCATCTTTTTCATCCCTGCTTTCTCTTGTCTTCTCCAAGTATATTTAGGTCTTCCCCATAGTTTCTACTCCTGGTGATAAAAAAAGGACCCCGTTGTGTGTAATATTCTCAGTTTACTTTCACGCTGTCCAATCCAGAACATCCACGCTTGTCCAATCCAGAACATCCACGCTGTCCAATCCAGAACATCCACGCTGTCCAATCCAGAACATCCACGCTGTCCAATCCAGAACATTCACGCTGTCCAATCCAGAACATCCACGCTGTCCAATCCAGAACATCGACGCTGTCCAATCCAGAACATCCACGCTGTCCAATCCAGAACATCCACACTGTCCAATCCAGAACATCCACACTGTCCAATCCAGAACATCCACACTGTCCAATCCAGAACATTCACGCTGTCCAATCCAGAACATTCACGCTGTCCAATCCACAACATCCACGCTGTCCAATCCAGAACATTCACGCTGTCCAATCCAGAACATCCACGCTGTCCAATCCAGAACATCCACGCTGTCCAATCCAGAACATCCACGCTGTCCAATCCACAACATTCACGCTGTCCAATCCACAACATTCACGCTGTCCAATCCAGAACATCCACGCTGTACAATCCAGAACATCCACGCTGTCCAATCCAGAACATCCACGCTGTCCAATCCAGAACATCCACACTGTCCAATCCAGAACATCCACGCTGTCCAATCCAGAACATCCACGCTGTCCAATCCACAACATTCACGCTGTCCAATCCACAACATTCACGCTGTCCTGTCCCGCTCCATCATTTTGGTCTTACTTTTTTGCCCACCGGTGTGTGTCTGGTATATTCCAGTAGTTTATTTTAATAATTTTGTCCTGCCATACCCATTCTATTCTGCTCAAGCTGTCAGTAATGAAAGATTGTCGAGGTGAAACAAAATATTGTGTGATGACTAAGAGAGCAAAATCACAAAGAAATGATTTGGATAGAACTGGTTAGGTTAAAATGATGTCCGGAACGAAAAATAAAGAAAGATTTGCTGAGAATATGTTCTTCATGATGATCTGTGAAGGCGATGAGAGCTGTGACGTGAAGTGTCATGAGAATGAATGACACAAGGAGGTTGATTTTGCTCATAATTATTGTTCATTATTCCATGTAGCATAAGAGAATGGCTTGGCAGAAGGTCAACAACAGAAATGATAGTGTCTCTCTGGGTCTTCCTCTTTTCCTCTTATCTGTTGTTTCCCACATGAGGGCTTGCTTTGCTATTCGGTTATTATCTTTTCTCATCACATGTCCAACATGTGACCATCGTCTTTTTTTTATTAATGAAGATATTCGTTTTTGATTGGTGATTTCTCTAATTCCCTCGTTTGTTTTGAATTCGTTCAACGCTATACCAAGTGTTTTCGAATTTATTTTCAATTTTGTTTCTATGTCTCTTGTTGTTTTCCAGCTTTCACACGCATACGTGAGGGTTGATAGTACATTTTATTTGAATAGTCTAAGTTTTGTGTTTGTGCTGATGAGTTTTGATTTGCACAACTTTTCAAGGCTTCTGAAAGACATTGCTGCTTTAGCAATTCTGATTCTAATTTCTTTACTTTTACCCCCTTCTCGATCAATGTGACCACCAAGATAAAGTGATCAATCTCTTCCGTTTGTTTGTTTTCCATGTATATTTTGTCATCTGTTGGAATTAAGCTTTCCGTGATCTCAGTCTTGATTATAATGTTAACTGCTCCTTATATTATGTAAATGGCTGTTTTGGAAAAAAAAAAGTAAAAAATATGATTGCTGTTTTCATGCAGATTGTGTGTCTAACTGCACATACAAGACAGACGGATACTACAACTCATGCGATGCGTGTGATGAAATGGTAATATGTTCGGGAGGCACCTTAACAAGGAGACCGTGTGCTATTTTAACATACTTCGATGCTGTCAAAGGATACTGTGATTGGCAGTCGGCCACCTGTACAGGTATGGAAATGTCATCCTACATTTGGTTGTTAGTGATTCTTTGGTTCATTTCTTTATTTGGGTCTATCCAGAAAAATACAATACATATTCTTTTTTCTACTTTACATTCTTATTCTTTGTGTCTTTTCTACATTCTTCTTATTTTCTACTCTACATTCTTCTTATTTTCTACTCTACATTCTTCTTCTTATTTTCTACTCTACATTCTTCTTATTTTCTACTCTACATTCTTCTTATTTTCTACTCTACATTCTTCTTATTTTCTACTCTACATTCTTCTTCTTCTTATTTTCTACTCTACATTCTTCTTATTTTCTACTCTACATTCTTCTTCTTATTTTCTACTCTACATTCTTCTTTTTATTTTCTACTTTACGTTCTTCTTATTTTCTACTCTACATTCTTCTTCTTATTTTCTACTCTACATTCTTCTTCTTTTCTTCTCTACATTCTTCTTATTTTCTACTCTACATTCTTCTTCTTTTCTTCTCTACATTCTTCTTATTTTCTACTCTACATTCTTCTTATTTTCTACTCTACATTCTTCTTATTTTCTACTCTACATTCTTCTTCTTATTTTCTACTCTACATTCTTCTTCTTATTTTCTACTTTACGTTCTTCTTATTTTCTACTCTACATTCTTCTTATTTTCTACTCTACATTCTTCTTATTTTCTACTCTACATTCTTCTTATTTTCTACTCTACATTCTTCTTCTTATTTTCTACTCTACATTCTTCTTATTTTCTACTTTACATTCTTCTTCTTATTTTCTACTTTACATTCTTCTTCTTATTTTCTACTCTACATTCTTCTTATTTTCTACTCTACATTCTTCTTCTTATTTTCTACTCTACATTCTTCTTCTTATTTTCTACTCTACATTCTTCTTATTTTCTACTTTACGTTCTTCTTATTTTCTACTCTACATTCTTCTTATTTTCTTCTCTACATTCTTCTTATTTTCTACTCTACATTCTTCTTATTTTCTAATCTACATTCCTCTTCTTATTTTCTACTCTACATTCTTCTGATTTTCTACTTTACGTTCTTCTTATTTTCTACTCTACATTCTTCTTCTTATTTTCTACTCTACATTCTTCTTATTTTCTACTCTACATTCTTCTTATTTTCTACTTTACGTTCTTCTTATTTTCTAATCTACATTCTTCTTCTTATTTTCTAATCTACATTCTTCTTATTTTCTACTCTACATTCTTCTTCTTATTTTCTACTCTACATTCTTCTTATTTTCTACTTTACGTTCTTCTTATTTTCTACTCTACATTCTTCTTATTTTCTTCTCTACATTCTTCTTATTTTCTTCTCTACATTCTTCTTATTTTCTAATCTACATTCTTCTTCTTATTTTCTACTCTACATTCTTCTTCTTTTCTACTCTACATTCTTCTTATTTTCTTCTCTACATTCTTCTTATTTTCTAATCTACATTCTTCTTCTTATTTTCTACTCTACATTCTTCTTATTTTCTACTCTACATTCTTCTTATTTTCTTCTCTACTTTCTTCATTCCTAGGGTCCATGTCTGACTTTGGTAGCATAACGTTGGAATGAAGATTTTGTTATCGGCTTCCCGTTTTCCTTCTACAGTTATTTCCTTATTGGACAATAGTGATGATAGTTGTCTGATTATATATTCAAAGATATTAGAATAAACTCTATCTTACAATTTAAAAAACTTGTGTGGTTAAAAATGGAACATTGAATCCCCCGAAACTCTTAGACTAACCATTTTTGTGTGTGTCCTTTTTGTTGCGGACATTAACTGCTACAATATCATTTTAATACATTCATATTTTCTTTGCCTTAACATATTACCTTTTGTGTGCCTTCTTTTTCTTCTTTCCTTCCTCTTTCGTCTTTCAACGTCGAAGGGAGATATAATTTGCGCATTTTTGCTCATCTGTTGGATTCAGCGGCTATTATGTTTCTACTATTCTATCAATCTTTTTCGTGATCGGCTTTTGGGTCTGGTGTTCTCGTAGCATTTATTGAGGGCTCATTGTGTAGAGTGTTGATGTGTGTGTTTACAACGCTCGGAAAAATTCACAAATCATAATAATAATCATCATTGTGTGCTGTCCCTGTATCGAAGGTTGGCTACCATGGAGCGCCATTCCGCTCTGTCTCTTGCTTTGATAGTGCAGGTTGTCATAAGCTTGCTTGTCCACCTTTTTATGCTACACGTCCATGTTAGTCTTGGTCTGCCTCTGTCTCTTTTACCTTGTATTTCCCCTTCTAGGATTACTTTTAGTAGCCTGTTGTGTCTTTTTTAAAATGTCCACAAAATCTCATTTGTCTTGTTTGAATTGTATTTAGTAGTTCTCTTTTCATTTTTTATTGAGTTATTGAGTTATTTGTGGTCATCATTATTGCACTCCGAACATGTCCATAGGTGCTCAGATCCTCTCCTCAGCAATTCCCGCAGTGTCCAGCGACTGACGACTCCAGTTCTATCTTGGTTGATAAGTCTTCTCACACGCCCACTAAGTTTCTCATTAATGGCTGTGCCCATCTTAACTCCCATTTCCATCATCCGAAGAAGTGACGTGGATCTGTGTTTGTCGAAGTCCTGTGCTCTTCCCACATCTCGGAGGGCATTGATAATGTCCGCCCGATCGATTGGTTGACCGTCCTCAACTACAGCGCAGCTAGTCAACCTGTCCGCTCTTTCATTTCCCCATACTCCTGTATGTCCAGGGACATAGACAAAGGTGACCTTACGTATTTTGGATTTCTGCAACGACTTTACCCATTGCATATCGACAAAGCCCGCCTCCACTTTTTTTTGTCACGCTCATCGAATCACTCAGTATACATGCGTGGGTGCAGTCCTGTGACTCTAACTATTTGAATGCCTTGGTCACTGCCATCACCTCCATTGTCATGCTACTCGTGGTCATGGCGTATGCACCACTGTCTTCCTTGACTATTCTGCCTGCCGAGCGTGCTGTAAATGCACATGCACTTCTTTGGTGTCGTTTTACAGATCTGTCTGTATAGATGACTGCATCTTTCTCATCGGTGTTATCGCAGATGAGACCTTTGACCTCAGCATTAACCACAACCGGGTTCTGTTCCCTACTTTTCCTGTCGAGTGTGACAATACACGAGAAAGTCCCCTTGCATGACGTAGGCACCGGTATCCACTCCTCACCAACGCTGATATTGATAAGCCCACAGACCTGTTTGATGACATCTTCTGCTCGGCCCACCCATGATTTGCCTCTTTTTAGTTGTTAATTTTTAATTGTTTTAAGACTTCATCATTTATTTTATTTTCTTTCCATCCAATTGTTTCTATTCCTTATAAATCCAAATTTCAAAGGTTTCAATTTTCTGTTCTGTTTTCTTATGTAATGTCCAAATTTTCGCACCATATACAGGAATGTTGATAAGATATAACATTTTGCTATTCTTAGTTTTAGCCCTGGTGTTATTTATTTTGATGTTAGTATATTTGTCATGTCATTTAAATTACTTTTTTGCCATTTCTTTTCTTTTGTTTATTTAAATTTTATATTTTCCATCACTGGTTATAGTATGTCTAGGGTAGGTGTAGGTCTGAACTTTGTCACAAATAATCAATAACAGAAAAAAAGAACAATAAAGATTGTCCGTATTTCTTGCTTGCTTAGTTGGCAGTGTACCCTAATGCAAGGTATCGTGGCAAGACCTTGTGTAGAGGAGTATGAGTTCGACCCTGCTTCGGGCTGCCTGTGTCCAGATAACTCTGGCGAATTTTCCTGTGAGAATGAGGAGTGACTGTGCCTTCGTTTCTGTCTCGGACTGCCAGATAAACACAACTAAGCAATGTTTTTTTTTTTACTGTAAGGGAGATTAATCACAATGTTTCCAGGAAATCACCGAATCTGACAAATGGCGTAAACTGTTCATGTTGGACTGATTGATCTCAAGGCAAGACGCCGGCCTCGAGACAGAGAGGTTGTGGGTTCAAATCTCGGCTGCGCCAGTTGGGATTTTTATTTATAATTTCTCTCTGCGGCAACCACCCCTGGTCTCAGAAGCGAGGCCTGGCTTTAAACGTCAATTACTCATCGACGGAAAAAATATGAGTACCTCCAAAGACGGAGTTATCTGCCTGTGCGGCGAGGGACTCCTGTTGCACACGGCTGCCAGGGAAAAATGGATTAATACGCAAAATTCAGTTCCTAGTCTCTAGGGACTTCGTCAGAGGCCAAAGCTGACGAACGAAAAAAAAAAACTGTTCATGATTACTAATGTTGAATTTGATTACATTTTTGATTACATTTTTATATCCTAAAACTACGTCAACGAACTCCCCAGAAACTACATCTCCAAACAATCAAGAAACTACTTCTGCAAACAATCAAGAAACTACTTCTGCAAGCTCTAGTGAATTACTTCCTCTTCGTGCCCGTATCTCAGAAGCACCAACAAAGGTAGACCAGAAAACATCTCACTTTATAAAAGTGCTGTACGTAACATCACCATGTCTCACAGACGTTTCTGCATTCAGGATTGCTACAGCGAGGTAGGTGACTATTGACTTCATTCCTTACATTTCTTTTGAAAATGACTCTATTATGATCACTTTGATGGGTATCGCTTCGTTAGGTATCAGTCTGTTTGAGTAAAAGATTACTGAGATACTTTTCTGCTAAGGTATATCTCTTTCCAATCTCTCTTTTGATAGAGATACAAAAAAATCTCTAATAGATAGAACAGACATAAAATTGTATCGAGCAACTAGATTGGAAGAGAGACAGGACAAACTGCAACGTTTCCTCAAAAGCCTTCCTCGGATATAGTAAAAAAAAAAAAATAAATAAACTTTACACATCAAACAAAAATCCAAGGCAGAAAACAATTAAACACAACAGAGTAAAAAAAAATGGCGGAAAGTTGTTTTTTTTTTAAGCTGATTCGTTATGTTTTCTGTCTTGGATTTTTGTGTTTGATGTGTATAGTTTGTTTGTTATACCCGAAGAAGGCTTTTGCCGAGACGTTGTAGTTTGTCTTGTCTTTCTATTGGTATAGCTGCTCAATATAATTTTATGTTTATTTTATGTGTTTTCTGGAAGCAAAGGAATGAAAGCAGAAAGAAAAGATACCAGACAACTTAAGATAATGGCTTGGTAGAAGGTCAACAACAGAAATAATAAATAACTGTCGAGATCGAAAGTTGTGGAGAGATATGATCACCTGCGCCAGCAGGCATGGTACTTGATAGTAAAAGTAAAGTAAAGATCCCCGTCACGCCAAGTGGCGTATAGGGAATATGGTGTTAGTGACCTTATATTTTACAGGCCTTCAGCACATGATTTTTGGGGTAATGTGGTCGGTATTACGCCCGTGCCGCTTTACTTTCCCAGAAAAAAATCCGGTACCCATTTAAAGGCTGGATGAAACCGGAAGCCGTCGGTTGGGATCGAACCCTACCTCTTGTCCTTTATAGTCCAGTTCACTAACCACTGAGCTATCGCGGCTAATGGTACTTAATCATGATGACAATATGTTTACTGCAGCTATACTCGCGTAGTATAGTTTTTCATATATCTAATATATAATAGTATTTAATATATAGTTTTTTTTTTATATTTGATATGTGTGGGTCAATCAACATTTTTCGGGGCACATCATGAGAAGAGGAAAGTTGGAATACCTGGTTGCAACTGGCAAAATAAAACGAAAGAGAGATCGCGGACGACAAAGAAAGAAAATACTGGATAGCTTGGTGTCATGGCATGTAAAACAGTCAACAACAAACTGATGCGATGCACTGTATATTGAAGATTTACGGAAGGACATGATCGCCTACGCCAGCCGGTATGGCACATGATGATGATATGTGGGTATCTCTAAGTTGGGATATTATATAGAGGTATCTAACTGTCTCGTTCTGGCGTATAAATCTGTCTCTTTTTTTTGGGTTGTGTGTGAGTATGGTACCAATTTTGTAGTATACGTGACTGTCGCTGGATTTCTCTGCTTGCAGTATTTCTATGTTTCTCTAAATTTGATTTCAGATCAAAAATTGATTGCGGCAGCAACTGTCACCGCACAAGCAACTGTTGGTACTTTCTGTACAAGCGACCTCAATGTTTGGAATTCAATATTACGTCACCTCCATGCATGATAGATATTTATAAATATAACGGATATGACTAATGTTTATTTGTTAATATATTAGCATTAATGATGTATTAGTTTCCTATAATTCCAGGTGAGAAGTTATAGAATTATATTTAGCAATGTTATCTTTAGCAATCATGAAATATTTAACTTTTATTTTTTGAAGTGAGTTCTTCAGTACAGCTAATTCTAACATATGGAAGTCAGACCTGGGCAATCGGACAACAGACAATAAAATCGTTAGAGGTCACACAAATGTGGTTTTAGAGAAGAATGTTCAGAATAAAACGGGTAGCTTAAGAATAATTAACGAGAATCATTTAAAAGATGCAAAAAGCGTAAGAAAAACTTGTTACAAACACTAGGTGGAAGAATTTATCAATTTTTGACATGAGATATGATAGAAACAACAGAAACATTCTATGAAAACATGGAAATTGGAGTGTTAAGAGACAGAAACGATGAAGTCTTAAAACAATTAAAAATTAAAAGAGAACTACTAAATACAATTCAAACAAGACAAATGAGATTTGTGGGACATTTAAAAAAGACACAACAGCCTACTAAAAGTAATATTGGGAAGGAAAGTACAAGGTAAAAGAGGCAGAGGCAGACCAAGACTAACATGGACGGGTAACATCAAAAGGTGGACAAGTCAGCCTATGACAACCAACACCATCAAAACAAGATACAGATCTGAATGGCGCTCCATGGTAGCCAACCTTCGATGTGGAGACGGCACTCAATGATGATGATGATGATGATGATGATGATGATGATATTAATATGAAGGCAAAAATTAACACTAAAGATCAAACTCTGAATATATCAGACTTGAGTGCTCACCACACTGTTATAAGGGTCTGAAACCTGGACAACAAACATACTCAAATCATGAACAAAAAGACTAAATATCTTCCACATGCAATGTCTCTGCAGAATATTACACATCAAATAGCAGGACAAACTAACCAGCTTAACAGTCCTACAACGTGCTAAGATCCTAACAATCATGTCAATGCTCAGAAGCCAAAGGCTAAAATGGCTGGGCCACGTCCAGCGAATGGAAGAAAACTGCATACCTAAGTTAATAATATCATCATCATCAAGTACCGTGCCTACTGGCGTAGGTGATCATGTCTCTCCACAATTTTTTTTTATCTCGGCAGCTATTTATCATTTCTGTTATTGATCTTCTGCCAAGCCATTTCTCTTAAGCTGTCTGTTATTTTTTCTCTTTGCTTCCCTCTATCTCTTCGTCCCTCAATTTTCCCAGTTGTTACAATATATTCCAGATGTTCTCTTCTCATTGCATGGTAAAAAAAATGATGATTGTTTCTTCCTAATATTGGAAATTAGCTCTCTTTTTTGCTTTGACCTCTCAGAACATTTTCATTACTCTTCTTAGCTGTCCATGGTATTCTCAACATTCTTCTGTAAAACCACATTTCTACAGACTCCAGTGATTTTCTTGTCTGTTGTTCTATTGTCCATGATTCGCATCCATATTTTAAGACTGGCTCTACATAACATTTAAGAACTCTTTTTCTTGATTTCTATTGTCAAAAATGGATTGCATAGTATCTTCCTCATTTTTTTAGAAAGCTGCTTTTGCCTGAGCCATTCTGCATCTCACCTCTTTTGTACATCTTCCGTCTGAGGTTAACAAAGTTCCCAAATATTTAAATTGCTGTTTTAATATTGTTCCACTTGTCTTTATTTTGCACTGAGGTGATGTCTTTTTTAAAATAATAAATAATATAACAATATAGCAAATAATATATGTTGGACTAATACGTGGAAAAAGAAGAGACAACAAAACAGGGTAATAAATATATTGCTTGTGAGATTTGCATACAGGGAAATCAACAACAGATGTGATAAAGAATCTTAGGGACGAACTTTTGTGAAGAGACATGATCACCTCAGGCAGCAGGGATATCTAATGACAAGATGCTGATGACAACTTTACGTTGTTTGTCTTTGTTCTTACGTGACAAGAAGAGACAGAACCAGAAAGAAATATATTAGACAATGAGTTGTATTTCCATCTGCACTGAGTTACAATAAGTAACAACAATCGTAATAATCTGGACGAGACATGTACAATGAATAAACTTGAAGCGGTTAACGATACATAATCGACAGCTGGGATGAGGAACAGCAAACCAGAACTGATCAAGTCAACATACACTTCCATTTTGTGAATCTTAGAAACAGTTTAGCAGTTTGATCAAGCGAATAAAATCAACTAAGAAGGAAAGGAAGACCCGGTACCAAAAACACATCGTTGACGTCAGATATACCAGTCCGAAAACAGCACACAAATCAACTTGCTGTAAACAACAAAAACAATAAACGCCGATTTAGTTTCCGTTTAACGGTGTTCGAAAGAGAGAAATAATGTCAATGTGGAGTTGGGGCGAAACATACAAATAAATGGTTGAATTATGCAGCACAGTTGACATCAAACAGCGTCTCTCGGAAAGCATTACAAATCACAAACAGCGAGTAAAGGAGAAAAGGTAGATTTAGAAAACGATGAATTGACGAAGTCGTGCGAGCATAAATCACAGAGCACTTACCCGAACACTCCATTTTCGACACTGGAAAAAAATCTAAAGTAAAGTAAAGTAAGGTAAAGTAAAGTAAAGTAAAAGTAAAGTAAAGTAAAGTAGAGTAAAGTAAAGTAAAGTACCCCCGTCACGCCAAGTGGCGTATAGGGAAATATGGTGTTAGTGACCCTATATTTTACAGACCTTCAGCACATGATTTTTGGGGTAATGTGGTCAGTATTACGCCCGTGCTGTTTTACTTTCCCAAATACCCCCGTCACGCCAAGTGGCGTATAGGGAATATGGTGTTCGTGACCATACATTTTACAGACCTTCAGCACATGATTTTTGGGGTAATGTGGTCGGTATTACGCCTGTGCCGCTTCACTTTTCCATTAAAAAAATCCGGTACCCATTAAAAGCTGGGTGAACCCGGAAGCTGTCGGTTGGGATCGAACCCTACCCCTTGTCCTTTGTAGTCCAGTTCACTAACCACTGAGCTATCGCGGCTCCCAAGTAAAGCGTGGAGAGAATGAGCGTGGGATGTGGGTTTCGTTGTACCAAAGCTGGCTGCCTATCCCACGCTGAAAGAAAAAAAAAACTGTACGCAGCACTGGACTTATATTTGTTTTATTTTTCGCTATATATATATTTTTTTTGTAATGGCAGTTAGAGTCTAACATAAGCTACAAGGCTTAACGTGACATCAAAAACAATGTGCCGTGCCATGAAAAGTCAAAAACCACAAGGCCGACCATTGTCGCAACGTGCTGTGTTAGAAACCTATCTAGTGTGGCCCTAATCCATTCCCAAACCGTCGATCCCTCTTAATTCAAGTTATGTTTGTACTGCCCATTAATATAGTTTGTCAAGTTGAGTAAATAAAATAACAATTGACAGTTAAGCAGTGGCGTATTCTCTATGATACCGCAGCTACCGCCGGTAGCCTGAACGTATTAACGAAATACAAAAGGAAATAATAATTTATTATATTTTTTTAACAATTATATTACAAATTTTCGAATATTCTATTACACATTTCGTAGACCAATATGATTTATTTGCTTTGATTTGCATTTTTTAAAGCAAGGTTTTCCTCTGGCCATTATAACGTTTGTAAATGTTATAACTATTCTACATTGAAACCTCTAGGAGCCAGCGGTACATTTTTCCTCTATCCGAATATAGTTTAACGACCTTGACATTAAAAGATTCCCGTCAAAATAATGTACCGGTTGTTACCTCTATACTAATGCGGTTTCATGGGTTATTTTTAGCTCTAGCCAATCAGAATTATCAGAAAGTGAAAATGAAACTGTCTGATTACCGGAACTTCCTTAGCTATTTATAACTACGTTATGCGCATCAGCATATGTAAAAAGAACTTTTTCTGCTCTCAAGAGAATCAAATCTTATTGTCGCTCAACTCAGACATAAGAACGCTTATCTGGTTTGGCATTAATGTCCATTGAGAAATCATTCCCTCAGAAACTTAGAAACCAACCCAACAGTACTTTCAATGACAAAGTCATCAAGACATTTTTGTCCCAAACAAGACGGATAGAGTTTACATATAAATAAGTAAGTAATTTAAAATGTAGTTATGTCATTAGAAAATATTACTTTATGTTAGCCTACTGAATATAATGTATGTTTTTATTTATTATGTCAGCGGTAGCCCAGACCCCAAAACCAGTATACGCCACTGCAGTTAACAATGGAAAAAATAGCAGGCATTATGCCATTATCTGGGGCAAAGTTTCATAAGAAATATTCCTTGCAAACACAATTATTTTTTCCCAAAATTAAAGGTTTACCTTTAGCGCCCTCTGTTGGCGGAAAACAACCTGGGCAGGAAGGATATTCTCAGTCTCACCAGTGATATAAAAGGTACATTCAGCAAAAACTATAGAAAGCTCATCTGCCGCTTCACCGGCAAGATCTTGATTAACTTTTAGGCTGGAATAGTCCACTAATGTCAACCGAAGTACTTATTCGTTTGGGTGCAGCTTCTGATGATCAGATTGTCTCATTTGATTTTAGATCATTTGAAAGAGTTTACACTCAGAACAAATCACTGGGCTTCACAACACACCTACACATATAGGACTCAGGGACTTTGCAAAATGTGACTGCGGAGCAGCCAGACAAACTCCGCAGCATATCTACAGGACTGCAGCACTCTCATCGGCATAAGAATACAAATATGGCGCACAGAAACAACCCTGCACGACAAACTATATGGAACCGGCGAATACATCAAACCTTTGTTCGTGACCCTCGCCGGTCTAAATTTAAAAATACATAGCAGTAGATAATCGCTGAAAAGAAGAAGGGACTTCCGGTCAATATGGCGGATAAGCGGCAGGAACCGTTGCGGCACTGTTTTAAAAGTGTTCCTTGTTGCAGTTTCATCATATTCCAAGTCCAGCTTGCTACCGGAGCTACTGAGTTTAGTGCTTTGTGCACTCTGTGAGCTGTGATTTTCATCCGGATAATGTTTCTATATTCAGATTGCTTACAGTGAATGATACCGTTTGACGAAGGACAGTTCAGCTGAATTCACTTTCGGTGCTGATGTGCCTTATGTCTTTTGACGTGTGCTGTGTTTGCCATGATGGAGACTGCAGCTGCCTTTTTTAGTTTGGATATTCGATGAGATGTTAATTAGAATGATTCCACTGGCATGGGCGGTTGAACAATTATAGATGTACATTCGTTTGTAGTGACACCGGGGCCTTCGACTAACCATAACTATAACTCTCTGAAGAAAAAGAAGAAGAAGGGGTAGAAGAAGAATAAAAAGTAAAAGATTAAGATAAGAAGAAGAAAAAGTTTACCATTATCATTGTTATACATTTTTCACGGTCACGTCGTTCATCCCGTACTGTTCCACAATTACCTCTACTCCACTACGAACCAGAAACTAATTAAAGTAGTAAAAATAAATTACATCTTACATAGGGAATTCTAACATTACGGTCTTGTTGAAAGACACACTAGTGGGCTGGAGAGAACAGTAATTAAAGGCTTGGTTCAAGAACACGGGACAATGGCAGATAACGGGAAGATGGTTTCAAGACATCAAAGATACATTGAGCACGATAACAAAAGAAGTGGGAGATTTACTGATAGAGATTCTTGCTAACGGGTTGTGAATGAGTGCAACGTTCTAAATAGAATATGCAATCTGGTGATGTAGAACCAGTCTTAACATATGGATGTGAATCATGGACAATAGGATAACAGACAAGAAAATCGCTGGATTCTGTAGAAATGTGGTTTTACAGAAGAATGTTGAGACTACCATGGACAGCTAAGAAGAGTAATGAAAATGTTCTGAGAGAGGTCAAAGCAAAAAGAGAGCTAATTTCCAATGTTAGGAAGAGACAATCATCATTTTTTGGCCATGTAATGAGAAGAGAACAGCTGGAATATATTGTAACAAGTGGAAAAATTGAGGGACGAAGAGATAGAGGGAAGCAAAGAGAAAAAATACAAGACAGCTTAAGAGAATTGCTTGGCAGAAGGTCAACAACAGAAATGATAAATGACTGTCGAGATCGAGAGTTGTGGAGAGACATGATCACCTACCCCAGCAGGCCCGGTACTTGATGATAATAATGATGAATCTGGTGATGACGATAGTGAATCTTATTGTGAAAGGCTACGCTTCACATCGAAATGTAAACATATATGCATATACACACACAAACATATACACTCCCTCGTGTTTGTAGTAAAAGAATAATCACAGACGTCATAGGGTTCCAATTATTTGGCGGACAAGGGGAAGTAATCAATTGGTGATACATGTATAACAATCTAATGCAGATTTATTCCTCTTTTATTAAAAATAAAGATATTTCGAGATTGATGTTTGCTTTTCCTTATTCTACTTAAAGTTTACTCGTTAAGTTGGTGTGAATGCGTCGTGTCGTAAGTTTACGGAACAGCCTTGATATCTTCGCCTTTCGGCACTTACCGTCGGCACTTACCGTCGGCACTTACCTTCGGCACTTACCGTCGGCACTTACCTTCGGCACTTACCTTCGGCACTTACCGTCGGCACTTACCGTCGGCACTTACCGTCGGCACTTACCGTCGGCACTTATCTTCGGCACTTACCGTCGGCACTTACCTTCGGCACTTACCTTCGGCACTTACCTTCGGCACTTACCGTCGGCACTTACCGTCGGCACTCACCGTCGGCACTTACCGTCGGCACTTACCTTCGGCACTTACCTTCAGCACTTACCTTCGGCGTGAGTTGATTTGCTCACCAATAAAAATTAGCCCGGTCAGCGACCATATGTGCCCGATCAGTGATCATATGTGCCCGGTCAGTGATCATATGTGTCCGGTCAGCGACCATATGTGCCCGGTCATGTGCCCGGTCAGCGACCATATGTGCCCGGTCAGCGACCATATGTGCCCGATCAGTGATCATATGTGCCCTGTCAGCGACCATATGTGCCCGGTCAGCGACCATATGTGTCCCGTCAGCGATCACATGTGCCCGGTCAGCGACCATATGTGTCCGGTCAGCGACCATATGTGCCCGGTCAGTGATCATATGTGCCCGGTCAGCGACCATATGTGCCCGGTCAGCGACCATATGTGTCCGGTCAGTGATCATTTTTGGCCTAATCTATTTCAACCTTCAACCATCAAAGGTTCGTTAACGTATGTGAGTGCACATACGTGACACAGTAGTCTTTGGGTACTGCTTTGCTACCTCCCATTATGTCAACGTTTGAACAGAGAAATTGGTGGAGGGGGGTGGAAGATGCGTGGTCGGACTAGGTTAACACCCCATGTCCTTAGTGCCGAGATTGCAATCGGCACTTCTGTGTGCTGTTGAATCTGGGCTAGTCTCCACTAGCTAGGCAGCTCTAGCCTAGGGCATCAGTCCTTGTGAGGTGGGGATTCTGGAGACAGCAGCCCTTCCATTTACACAAATGACATGAATGGTGATCCCCTTAAATTCTGTTCCCTACATCTCCTGTGGAGTGAAAATACACGAGAATGTGCCCCTGTATGACGTAGGCACAGGTAAATCCTCAGACATTTTGATGATTTGATGACATATACTCTTATTAGAATTATTGATGTTTTATTCTTTATAATCTATTTCTGAAGCATTAAGTAAAGTAATACACATATGCACCTACTCAAGACTACACAGATGAACAAATAGAGGCATACTATGAAGACCTAAATAAAGTTATGAAGCGAGTGAAATCTTCAGACATCTTGATTGTAATGGGTGACATGAACGCTAAAGTAGGAAAAGGTAGATATAAGACAATTATAGGAAATCATGGTTTAGGAAAAAGAAATGACAGAGGAGAAAGATTAATACAATTCTGTGAAGAAAACAGGCTGATAATATGTAACACCTACTTTGAGCAAGAGAAAAGGAAACTATACACATGGAAAAGCCCTGGAGATAGGAAGAGGAATCAAATAGATTACATAATGATAAAAGAAAGGTTCCGTAACAGCGTAAAGAAAGCCAAAACCTACCCAGGAGCAGATATTAATTCTGATCACAATCCTGTAATGATTAAAATGAAAATCAAACTAAAGAGAAACAAGCAAAAATCTGATTCATCAACAAACCCACTCGACATAACAGCTTTAAATCAAAAAGATATTAAAGATACCTAAACAATACAAGTAAAGAGCACATACCAGAAGCTGCTAGAGGAAGGAATTGAACAATACAGAAGAGAAAATCCTGATGAAAAAGTAACAACCAAATGGCAATGCATAAAGAAAAGCATACAAAAAGCCTGCGACACCTTACCCAAAAGAGAAAAGAAAAAAAACAAAAATGGATAACTAACACCATCTTAGAAAAAATGGAAGAAAGGAGACAAGCGAAGAACACTGCCCAATACAATAAAATAGATGAGATACGCAAAATGTGCAAAAAGGCAAAAGAAGACTGGCTCAGCCAAAAATGTAGAGAAATAAAAACTATGGAAAGCAAACAAGACCTAAGAGGAATGCACACAGAAATAAAGAGAATGACTAATAAAAATAAAAAAGCCACAGAAGGTGGATGCATTGCAGACAAAAAAGGAAAAATGCTAACAGACAATAAGGATATCATAGATAGATGGCAGGAATATATAACAGAACTATTTCATGATCAAAGGGACAAGAAACCAGTTATAAAATGTACATCAGGCTATAAAATCTTAAAATCTGAGGTGGAAAAAGCTATAAAAACAATGAAAAGGGGAAAAGCAGCAGGACCTGAAAGCATACAGATAGAGATGATACAGGCACTTGAAGATTTTGGCATTGAAGTGATTACAGACATATGCAACGACATATACCACACAGGATACATACCAAATGAACTAAAAACATCAACTTTCATTGCATTGCCTAAAAAGAATGGTGCAGTTGAATGCAGTGACTTTAGAACAATAAGCCTAATGAGCCATGTTACAAAAATCTTGCTAAAAGTTATACAAGGAAGGATTCAGAATAAAATCAATACTGAATTAGATGAGCAGCAATTTGGATTTAGGAAAAATAGC
Organism: Megaustenia siamemsis; assembly: GCA_032433765.1. Taxonomy (NCBI): domain Eukaryota; kingdom Metazoa; phylum Mollusca; class Gastropoda; order Stylommatophora; family Ariophantidae; genus Megaustenia; species Megaustenia siamemsis. The sequence continues at coordinate 84,238,138 of JAVIAB010000139.1, forward strand.
GGGACAAAAGAAGCCATATTCTGCATGAGAACATTAATTGAAAAATACACAGAAGTAAACAAACCAATATATGCCTGCTTCATAGACTACACCAAAGCTTTTGATAGAGTACACCACAAACAACTTATAGAATGCCTAAAAGAGATACATCTAGATGACATGGATATACGACTAATATGCAATCTATACTGGGAGCAAACAGCAATAATAAAATATAACAAAGAGTTCTCTACACCCATTGATATAAAAAGAGGAGTAAGACAAGGATGCATCCTATCACCAAGCTTGTTCAATCTATACACTGAGCAAATCTTTAAAAACATCATAGAGATGCCAGGCCTACAAATTAATGGAAAGATAATCAATAACCTAAGATATGCTGACGATACTGTACTACTAGCAGAAAATCCTAAAGACCTACAACAATTACTTAATGAAATAAACACGACAAGCAAAAAATATGGACTAGATATGAATATCAAAAAGACTAAAACTATGATCATAAACAAAGAAAATACTCAAAACCCACAAGTGGATATCAAAATTGAAGGAATAGACCTTGAGACAGTTCAGAACTATAACTACCTTGGACATACTATAACCAGTGATGGAAAATGTACAACTGAAATAAACAAAAGAATAGGAATGGCAAAAAGTAATTTTAATGTCATGAAGGACATACTAACATCAAAACAAATAACACCAGAGCTAAAACTAAGAATAGCAAAATGTTACATCTTCTCAATATTCCTATATGGTGCTGAAACATGGACATTAGACAAGAAAACAGAACAGAGAATTGAAGCCTTTGAAATGTGGATATATAGAAGAATAGGTAGAATTGGATGGAAGGAAAAGAAAACAAATGACAAGTCTTAAAACAACTAAAAATGAAAAGAGAACTTCTGAACACAATTAGAACAAGACAAATGCGATTCTTAGGCCATGTTAAAAGACACAACAGCCTACTGAAAGTGATCCTGGAGGGGAAAATACAAGGTAAAAGAGGCAGAGGCAGACCAAGATTAACATGGACGAGTAACATCAAAAGATGGACAAATCAACCGATGACAACCTGCACCATCAAAGCAAGAGATAGAGCAAAATGGCGCTCCATGGTAGCCAACCTTCGCTGCGGAGACGGCACTCAATGATGATGAAGTAAAGTAAGCCTGAGTTGGGAGACGCACAGAAGCGAAAGTATCCAGTAGAGATGTGAATTCTGTGATACGGTGTGTGGCTGGCCGAGCGAGATGTGTGATCGCTGGCCGCTGTGAATAATTGTACATAGTTGCCATTATTAGGGTTGTCGGAATAAAGATACATGATCTTTCAAAACAAACAAAAAAACAAAAACAAAAAAAATGTGAGTGCACACACGAGCTCCTCTTTATCACCGTTTTCTGAAAGAGCTAGACATTCTATCTCACTACCAAGAGATCAGGGGAGAGTCTAGCCATGAAGAAACCTTGAATCGAAGTGAATGCCCACAGATTATGGCGGGCCAGAAGTCATACATCTAGACTGACCTAGTGCATCTATCTCTTCGACTATATAGTATCGGGACCTGGAGCTTTGTCTCTTTTTATGAGTTGAATTTCCTCCTTCACTTCACTCTGCATTATTGGTGATCCTGTGCTTTCGTTGAAATTGTTTAGCTCTGGTCTTTCATCGTTATAGAGTTGACTGATATATTCTGTCCATTTTACATGATCTTCTCTTCTCGCGTTATTATATTTACCTCCTTTGATTTCGTACATCCTGAAACTGTTTTTTTTCTTCCTGTTAATTCATTTCACTGAATGTGCTTAACTTTTGTGTCTTTCTTTTGTTGTTTTTTTGTCACTTCACATTTATGTTTTAACCATCCTCCTCTTTGCTTCTCTACAATTGTTTTGGATCTCTTTGTACAATCTTTTGCATGTCAGTTCTTCTTGCTTATGTTTTCTTTTTTGTATATTAGTTCTAGTATTTATTCTGTCATCCATTTCTTCTTGTTGATTCGTTTAGTAATATTACTTTAGTTATGTTTGTTCAATGAATTGTTTCAGCATTTCTCTGCTCTTAAACGTTCTGTATGTTCTCAATGGCATCATATTTATTGGTAACTGACTGACTACCAGTCATGAAACAATAATTGTAGAATTATGTGTGATGTTGTCGTTTTTAAAGAATTACAATGTTAGGGCAATTATAGGAAGAATTACAATGTTAGGGCAATTATAGGAAGAACTACAATGTTAGGGCAATTATAGGAGGAATTACAATGTTATGACAATTATAGGATGAATTACAATGTTATGACAATTATAGAAAGAATTGCAATGTTAGGACAATTATAGGAAGAATTACAATGTTATGATAATTATATGAAGAATTACAAGGTTAAACAGTTTTAGGAAGAATTACAATGTTAGGGAAATTATAAAATTACAATTTTAAGCAACTATAGGAAGAATTACAAGGTTATGACAATTAAAGGAAGAATTACAATATTAGGGCAATTATAGGAAGAATTGCAATGTTAGGGCATTATATGAAGAATTACAAGGTTAAACAGTTATAGGAAGAATTACAATGTTAGGGAAATTATAAAATTATAATTTTAAGCAGTTATAGGAAGAATTATAATGTTAGTACAATTATAGGAAAAATTACAACATTAAGGAATTATAGAAAGAATTACAGTTTTAAGCAGTTATAGGGAGAATTATAAACTATTAGTCACATGCTAAAAGAGGCTCCAGTATCTTAAAAGCACCGCTGTCAACTGTTATCGTCTGTCTGTGAACAATAACTGATAATAACCCTTCTTCACTTCTACATTGTGGATCTGGTAACAGTCTTAACCAGTCCGGTGAAGCGAGTAGATGGAATTTGTTCTCTTCAAGTTAGTGGAATGAGAATGAATCAATTCCCATACATTAAACAACACTCATTTTGATAAACTTAAAAGACAGCACATGGGTATATTTCTAGTTAAAGATACTATGTTTAGATGTCATATACATATTATTATTATACATATTAGATGTATTATACATATATACACTATATATAACTACTTAAAATTTATTTTAACTATATAAAATAACTGGGAGCCGCGATAGCTCAGTGGTTAGTGAACTGGACTACAAAGGACAAGGGGTAGGGTTCGATCCCAACCGACGGCTTCTGGGTTCACCCAGCCTTAAATGGGTACCGGATTTTCTTCTGGGAAAGTAAAGCGGCACGGGCGTAATACCGACCACATTACCCCAAAACGGATGTGCCGAAGGTCTGTAAAATGTATGGTCACTAACACCATATTTCCTATACGTCGCCACTTGGCGTGACGGGGGTACTTTACTTTTTTTACTTATATAAAATAACTATATATATATATAACTATATTCTCAAATAACTATATGTACATATAAACATATCTATAAATCTGTCTGTCTGTCTGATTGTACTGTCTGTCTGTCTGTCGGTAGGTCTGTCTGTCTGTCTGTCTGTCTGTCTGTCTGTCTGTCTGTCTGTCTGTCTGTCTGTCTATCTATCTAATCTACTGACCTTTCGAGCCGTAGCCAGCCCATATGGCATAGACCCAGATACTCTTTCTCTTATCTAAATTGTTATTCTAGCAGTTTTCAATCCTTATAAAGATATTTTATAAAATCTCGTCATTTGTCTCTGTTCTGTGCAAGCAACTCTATTTCACTGGGGGAGTCGATTCCTGCTGCTCTTGCCTCCCTGATCAATGTTCTTCTCAGTGTCTCTCTAGGTCTTCCTCTTTTCCTCTTACTTGTTGTTTCTCACATGAGGGGTTGCTTTGCTATTCGGTTATTATCTCTCCTCATCACATGTTCAACATATGACCATCGTCTTTTCTTGATTACTAAAGATATTAGGGGTTGCTTGTTGATTTCTCTAATTTCTTCGTTTGTTTTGAATTCGTTCCACACTATACCAAGAATTTTCCTTAGACATTTATTTTCGAATGCTTTCAACTTTGTTTCTATGTCTCTTTGTTTTCCAGCTCTCACATGCATACGTAAGGGTAGATAGTATGTTTGATTTGAATAGTCTAATTTTTGTGTTTTTTGCTAATGAGTTTTGATCTCCACAACTTTTCAAGGCTTCTGAAAGACATTGCTGTTTTAGCTATTCTGGCATAACTATAAATAATAACGAGGAAAATTGCATTTACTGTAACTAAGTGAGGAGCCGCGATAGATCAGTGGTTAGTGAACTGGACTACAAAGGACAAGGGGTAGGGTTCGATCCCAACCGACGGCTTCCGGGTTCACCCAGCCTTAAATGGGTACCGGATTTTTTTCTGGGTAAGTAAAGCAGCACGGGCGTAATACCGACCACATTACCCCAAAAGTCTTGTCCTGAAGGTCTGTAAAATATAGGGTCACTAACACCATATTTCCCTATACGCCACTTGGCGTGACGGGGGTACTTTACTTTTACTTTTACTAAGTGAGGAGTAGTAATAGTCCGTAAAAGGTTGTGAAGAGGTCTAGAAAGTTTACTCTTTGAAGAATGAGTCCATTGGATGAAGATCTCGGCATGATAGATGACAGGGTTATGAGTTGAACATTCTGCGAGGGGAGGTTATTACGAGCATTGGAATGCTGTTGGTCTTATTCTCTGAAAAGTTGATAAAAGTTGAAGGTCTTATTCTCTGAAATGTTGATAAAAGTTGAAGGTCTTATTCTCTGAAAAGTTGATAAAAGTTAAAGGTCTTATTCTCTGAAATGTTGATAAAAGTTAAAGGTCTTATTCTCTGAAATGTTGATAAAAGTTAAAGGTCTTATTCTCTGAAATGTTGATAAAAGTTAAAGGTCTTATTCTCTGAAATGTTGATAAAAGTTAAAGGTCTTATTCTCTGAAATGTTGATAAAAGTTAAAGGTCTTATTCTCTGAAATGTTGATAAAAGTTAAAGGTCTTATTCTCTGAAATATTGATAAAAGTTTAAATGTTTTGCAAAGTAAAAGAAGTCCCCTTCTATAAATGCACAAAATAGCTGTGCTTCTGATGTATCATCTCTGTCTCTTCTCTCTCTTTCTACATCTCTCTCCATCTCTCTCTCTCTCTCTCTCTCTCTCTCTCTTCTCTTCTGCCTATTAACACCACTGGTTTGTAAAATAGACAGAAAACAGTATAAAACAACTAATAGAAAGATACGACAAACTAACAGTATAAAACAACTAATAGAAAGACACAACAAACTAACAGTATAAAACAACTAATAGAAAGACACAACAAACTAACAGTATAAAACAACTAATATAAAGACACGACAAACTAACAGTATAAAACAACTAATAGAAAGATACGACAAACTAACAGTATAAAACAACTAATAGAAAGACACGACAAACTAACAGTATAAACAACTAATAGAAAGACACAACAAACTAACAGTATAAAACAACTAATAGAAAGACACAACAAACTAACAGTATAAAACAACTAATAGAAAGACACAACAAACTAACAGTATAAAACAACTAATAGAAAAACACGACAAACTAACAGTATAAAACAACTAATAGAAAGACACGACAAACTAACAATATAAAACAACTAATAGAAAGACACAACAAACTAACAGTATAAACAACTAATAGAAAGACACAACAAACTAACAGTATAAAACAACTAATAGAAAGACACAACAAACTAACAGTATAAACCAACTAATAGAAAGACACAACAAACTAACAGTATAAAACAACTAATAGAAAGACACGACAAACTAACAGTATAAAACAACTAATAGAAAGACACAACAAACTAACAGTATAAAACAACTAATAGAAAGACACAACAAGCAAACAGTATAAAACAACTAATAGAAAAACACGACAAACTAACAGTATAAAACAACTAATAGAAAGACACGACAAACTAACAATATAAAACAACTAATAGAAAGACACAACAAACTAACAGTATAAAACAACTAATAGAAAGATACGACAAACTAACAGTATAAAACAACTAATAGAAATACACGACAAACTAACAGTATAAAACAACTAATAGAAAGACACAACAAACTACCACGTTACTAGGCTTCATCATGTATAACAAACAAGCTATTCCAATAAACAAAGAAATTCAAGCCAGAAAACACAACATTGATCTACAAAACAGCGGAAAGAAATGGCGGGAAAATATGGTGGCCAGGATTTGCGTAGAAGTTGATTATATGATTAATAGACAATAGGACAATAATATAATTTTAAAAAAAAAAGAGAAAATACAATAAATATAGAAGATCATTGGAAACAGGTAAAAGAAGGAAAGAGAAAAAAAAAAGAAAATGAAAGAGACATGCGAAGAAACGCTGGGGAAAAGAGAACGCCAGAATAAGGCATCGATGACAGCAGAGACCCTGGATAAAATTAAAGAAAGAAAGAACAAGAAAGCAGACATAAATAAAAGCAAAACGAGAAGTAATAAAACCAAGACACAGGAAGTTACACAGAGGTGAACAAAGAAGTGAGAAGATGCATTAAAAGGGATAAGAGGAAATATATAGGTGAACTAGCTAAAGAGGCAGAAGAAGCAGCAAATAAAGGGAATATGGAAGAACTGTACGACAGCACAAAGAAATTAAGTAGAAAATACAAACAGATCAATGCCGTTATTAAAGATAAGAAAGGAAATATGCTTAGTAATATAAGGGAACAAATGGAGAGATGGAAAGAGCACTTTGAAGAACTTTTGAACAGACCCGGCTCAAATAATCCTCCAGATATACTACCAGCAGAAGAGTTACACGTTAACTGTGGAAAACCAAGCAAAGAAGAAATAATGAAAGCCATCAAACTATTACAAAATGGTAAAGCCACAGGACCAGATGAAATTCCTTCGGAAGCCATCAAAGCAGATATTAACACCTCTACCAAGATGTTACATAATCTATTAGATACAATTTGGGAGAGGGAAGAAATACCTAAAGACTGGAAAGAAGGTTATGCAATCAAACTACCAAAGAAAGGAAGTTTACAGGAGTGAACAATTTATAGGGGAATTATGCTACTATCAGTGCCAGGAAAAATATTGAGCAGAATCATTCTGGAGAGACTAAAAGAGGCCATAGAGAAACATTTTAGAGATGAACAAGCAGGTTTTAGGAAGAACAGATCATGTGCTGATCAAATAACTACTCTACGTATAATAGTTGAACAAAGTTTAGAACTAAAATCACCACTTTATATTGGATTCATAGATTACGAAAAGGCATTTGATAGTTTAGACAGAAGAATGCTTTGGAAGTTGCTGTGTCATTACGGAATCCCCATAAAGTTTATTAACCTGATAAAATTAATGTATGATGGAACGAAATGTAGTGTGGTGCATGAAAGACAGCTTACAGAAGCATTTGAAATAATAACAGGAGTAAGGCAAGGATGCCTTTCTGTCTCCATTTCTCTTTCTACTGGCCATAGATTGGATTATGAAAATAACTCAAAACAACAGAAATGGGATCCAGTGGTCACTGACCAAACAACTTGATGATTTAGACTTTGCTGATGACATAGCTCTCCTATCTTACAGCTATCAACAGATGCAGGATAAAATGAGCACACTTGATGAGAGATCACAACAGCTAGGACTGAAGATTAATAGAGATAAGACCAACACTATGAGAATTAATGCAGTTGGCAATAACCTAATAAAACTAGGAGAAATACCTCTACTAGACGTACAATCTTACCACATATCTGGGCAGTAATATAGGTAAAGAGGGAGGAACAGAAAATGATACCAAACTAAGGAAATCAAAAGCAAGAGGAGCTTTCATTGCACTGGGAAACATATGGAAATCCACAGAAGTTAGGTTAAATACAAAAATAAAAATTTTCAACTTAAATGTTAAGTCGGTCCTATTATATGGCTGTGAAACATGGAGAACAACAAAATTGACAATCACGAAGATACAGACTTTCATTAATGGATGCTTACGCAGAATAAAAGGATGGAAATGCCAGGACAGAATCACTAACATAGAATTATGGCAATGTACCAATCAAATACCAGTGGATAAAGAGATACAGCGAAGACGATGGCGCTGGATAGGACACACACTACGGAAGCCAACTGAGAGTATTACACAACAGGCCCTTTTTTGGAATCCCCAGGGGAAAAGACAAAGAGGAAGACCAAGAAATTCTTGGAGAAAACAGATAGAAGCAGAGATGAAGGTGATGGGGAAGACATGGAATGATCTTAAAATAATGGCAAAAAACATAACGACTTGGAAAGTGTTTGTCGAAGACCTAAGCTCCATTGGGAGCTAAAAAAATTAAAAGGTAAGACAATAAAGCAGGTAGGATTTTTTGGACCAAAAGGAGCCAACGATGAAAAGTTACTGGTTTACTTTACTTTTTATCTTTTCCAAATCTGCCACACGTTTACTGCTTTCATGATTTACGATATATGGCTGTTTGTTTCCATGTCAAAGTGACATTCAGTTCTAATATTGAAATCGTCCATCAATTACGGATGAAGATGTCCTGAGTCTAGTACATTCTCCTCATTCTTTAAAACTTATATTTAATGAAAATAGTTTCAATTTAGTTCATCGGTGCTGTATAGAACCAATTCTGACCCATAGGTCAGAAGCGAATCATGGACAGTAGACAAACAAATGAAAAGACGATTAGAGACCACAGAGATTGGATTTCTCAAAAGAATGTTAAAAGTTCCCTGGACAGCTAAAAAGACCAATGAGGAAGTTCTCAAAGAGGCCTACAGAAAAAGGCAGCTCCTAAAAAACATCAGAAAAAAACAATCATTATTTTTTCGGGCACATCATGAGAAGAGGAAAGTTGGAATACTTGGTTACAACTGGCAAAATAAAAGGAAAGAGAGATCGCGGACGACAAAGAGAGAAAATACTGGATAGCTTGGTGCCATGGCATGGAAAGCAGTCAACAACAGAAATAATACGATGCACTGTAGATAGAAGATTGTGGAAGGACATGATCGCCTACGCCAACCGTTAAGGTACATGATGATGATGAGTTTCAATTTGTGACACTAAGTACAAAACGTTTGGAGATCAATACAGCAATCAACAAAATCAACATTAAATCAACATTAGGAAGAGACAGTCATCATTTTTTGGCCATGTAATGAGAAGAGAACAACTTGAATATATTGTAACAACTGGAAAGATTGAGGGACGAAGAGATAGAGGGAAGCAAAGAGAAAAAATAACAAACAGCTTAAGAGAATGGCTTGGCAGAAGGTCAACAACAGAAATGATAAATAGCTGCCGAGATCGAATGTTGTGGAAAGACATGATCACCTACGCCACTAGGCCCGATACTTGATGATGATGATGATGATGACATATATTAATTGGTGAAGAAAAGTATCAAAGATGGCAAATCTAAGAGTTTTTGGATGCAATATTCTATTTATAGTCATAAAAGTATTTTTCCATTTTAAAACACAGTTTCTTCTTATCACTTTGAACGAAAAATAAAAGAAGGGTATGTACTTTATTCTTCATGAACAACACAAATGAGAGAATAAACTAAAGTGGCTATGATAAACAGCTGTGAAAAGTGCCGTACGAACTCCGGATAAAAATTCTCTTGAATTTACTGTTCGAACTCGGAAACTTTAGAATTTTGGGCTGTTTGAACAACAAGGCGTCACTGTATTAATCGGTTGTTTTTGTTTTTTTTCCCTTGCATTCGCCATCTTTGACCTCTAACGAAGTCCCTAGAGACTAGGAACTGAATTTTGCGTGTTAATCCAATTGTTCCTGTTAGCTGTGTGCACAGGGGTCCCTTGTCGCACAGGCAGATAACTCCGTCTTCGGAGGTATTTTTTCATTTTTTTTGTCCGTCGATGAGCAATTGACGTTTCAAGCTGGGCTTCACTGCTGAGACCAGCGGTGGTTGCCACAGAGAGAAATCATAAATAAAAATCCCAACTGGTGCAGCCGGGATTTAAACCCACAACCTCTCTGTCTCGAGGCCAGTGTCTTGCCTCGAGACCAACCAGTCCCCCTAATAATCAGTTAATATTTACTAAGCGTCACTATAATAATCAGTTAATATTTACTAGGAGACACTATAATAATCAGTTAATACGTAATAGGCGTCACTGTAATAATCAGTTATATTTACTAGGCGTCACTATACTAATCAGTTATATTTACTAGGCGTCATTATAATAATCAGTTATATTTACTAGGCGTCATTATAATAATCAGTTATATTTACTAGGCGTCATTATAATAATCAGTTATATTTACTAGGCGTCACTATAATCATCATCAACGTGTGCCTTCTCCGCAACGAAGGTTGGCTACCATGGATCGCCGTCTACTCTGTTTCTTGCTTTGATGGTGCAGGCTGTCATAGATTGACTTGACCATCTTTTGATGTTACTGGTCCATGTTAGTCTTGGTCTGCCTCTGCCTCTTTTACATTGTATTTTTCCTTCCAATATTACTTTTAGTAGGCTGTTGTGTCTTTTAACATGCCCAAAAATTTCATTTGTCTTGTCTTAATTGTATTTAGTAGTTCTCTTTTTATTTTCAGTTGTTTTAAAACTTTATCGTTTGTTATCTTTTCTTTCCATCCAATTCTACCTATTCTTCTATATATCCACATTTCAAAGGCTTCAATTTTCTGTTCTGTTTTCTTGTCTAATGTCCATGTTTCTGCACCATACAGGAATATTGAGAAGATGTAACATTTTGCCATTCTTAGTTTCAGCCATATTGATATTTGTTATGTTGTTAGTATATTTTTCATGGCATTAAAATTACTTTTTGCCATACCTATTCATTTGTTTATTTCAGTTTTGCATTTTCCATCAAGGTAGTTGTAACTCTGGACTGTCTCCAGATGTATTCCCTCAACTGTGATATTTAATTGTAGGTCTTCAGAATTTTCTTTGTTTATGATCATAGTTTTAGTCTTTTTAATGTTCATTTCTAGTCCATATTTTTTGCTTGTTATGTTTATCACATTAAGCAATTGTTGTAGGTCTTTAGGATTTTCTACTAGTAGAACAGTATCATCAGCATATCTTAGGTTATTGATTATCTTTCCATTAATGTTTAGGCCTGGTAGCTCTGAGATGTTTTTAAAGATTTGCTCAGTGTATAGATTGAACAAGCTTGGTGATAGGATGCATCCTTGTCTTACTCCTCTTTTTATGTCCATGGGTGTAGAGTTCTCCTTATTATATCATATTATTGCTGTTTGCTCCCAGTACAAATTACATATTAGTCGTATGTCTGTGTCGTCTAGATTTATATCCTTTAGGCAGTCTATAAGTTGGTTATGGTGTATTCTATCGAAAGCTTTGGTGTAGTCTATAAAGCAGGCATATATTGGTTTGTTTACTTCTGTGTACTTTTCAATCAATGTTCTCATGCTTAATATGGCTTCTTTTGTCCCACTGTTTTTCCTGAATCCAAATTGTTGTTCATCTAATTCAGTATTGATTTCATTCTGAATCCTTCCCTGTATAACTTTTAGTAAAATTTTTGTTACCTGGCTCATTAGGCTTCTTGTTCTGAAGTCACTGCATTCAACTGCACCATTTCACTATAATAATCAGTTAATATTTACTAGGCGTCATTGTAATAATCAACTAATATCTGACGCAAAATTTGAAATGAAGTTAAGTTAATTGGGCCTAACAATCGAAACTTCCTGGATTTCGACACTTTTACCGGTACCCACAATCACCTCCCCTCTTTACACTGGCACTAACGATAAAGTACAGTACTCGTTTGATCTTTTAAACGTGCACAAGAGTTATGCCGCCTCGTTTCATATTATTAAAGACACCAATATTTACATATTAGACTATTTAAAGACAGGAAAGAAAGATTGGGCTCTTTTAATCGCAAGTTGGAGCCTTTGAAATGTGGATCTATATAAAATGTGGATCTATATAAAATGTGGATCTATAGAAAATGTGGATCTATATAAAATGTGGATCTATATAAAATGTGGATCTATATAAAATGTGGATCTATATAAAATGGGGAGAATTCGGTTGAAGGAAAAGACGACAAACAACGACGTTTTAAATCAGCTAAAAATGAAAAAACAGAAAATACACAATTCGGAAAAGATAACTGAAAATGTTTGGGGACATGTGAAGAGACACAATGCCTTATTAAAAGCCAACTTGGAATTGAAGGTACAAGGTAGACAAGGCAGATGCAGACCAAGATTAAAGTGGTCTAGTAACATCAGAAGGTTGACAAACGAATCTACGACAACGTGCACCATCAAGACAAGAGACAGAGTTAAAATCCGCTTCATGGTAGCCAAACTTCGATGCGGATACGGCATTCGATGAATGATGATAATCGCAAGTAGCTGAGAATGTCAACTTTAATGGAAAGATTTAGAGACAGGATAAACAATTGATCAAAGAGCTAAAACCATTGTCTCGATTCTTTTGTTGACAAATAACAGAGCTTCATGGGTCTTGGATATCACATTCATCTCGATTGTATAGATTTGTGGTTGGTTATACACTTCCGGAAAACTTTTTTTTTTTTTTTTTTTTTTTTTTTACATAATCTCTAGTATATGGCACATGCATTATTATTAATTGAATGAGATTTTTATCTTGTGCCATTCTAGCTGGCGTAGGCGATCATGTCCTTCTACAATTCTCTGTCTACAGTGCATCGTATCAATTATGTTGTTGAGTGATCACCGTACCACGACATCAAGCTGTTTAGTATCGTCTCTCTTTGTCATCCCCGATTTCTCTTTCCCTGTAATTTTCCAGTGGTAGACAAGTATTCAAAATTGTATTCTTGTCATTGGGTGTCCGAAAAATGTTGATTGTTTCATTTTTATTTATTTTAGGAGTTCCCTTTTTGTGCTGGCCTCGTTGAGAATTTTCTCATTGGTGTTTTAGCTGTCCGGGGAACATTCAACATTCTTCTGAGAAATTCCTTCACTGATGTTTCTAGTCTCTTTTTATTTGTTTGTCCATGATTCTCTTCCATAGGTCAGAACTGGCTCTATACAACACTAAAGAACTCTCTTTCTCTCTACTATTGACACAGTCTTGTTACACTAGATCTTTTTCATTTTCGGAAATGCTATTTTGGCGTATCCTGATGTTTATTTCCGTGGTGCATCTTCAGTCTGATATTATTATTATTATGCCCAAGTAATTGACACTGCATTTGTTTCAAATTTATCCCCCTTAGTTTTATGTTGCTTGATGGTGATGATTATTTCTTCAATATGACCATTAGTTCTGTTTTCTTCATGTTTAGGTTGTGACCTTCTTGATGCTTCTTTCTTTTTCTATCCTTCCTCCTATGCCGTTGGCGTCGAGGGGAGATACAATCTGCGATTCTGTGCTCTTCTGTTGGCCTCTTCTGGTGTTATACCTCCTAGTGACTCTAGTATTCCCTTTATCCATCTCTTTCTCGGTCTTCCTCTTACTTTGGCGTTTTCGTAACGTTTGTTTATGGCTCTTTGAGTCATTGTTAGTTCTTTTTGTCTTGTTATGTGGCCGAACCAATGTATTTGTTTTTTCTTTATGTATTCGATGACTGGTTCAATTTCGAGTTTCTATCTCAAGTCAGTGCTTCTTACTCTGTACCTTAAGCTGTTTCCTGTCATTCTTCTGACACATTTCATTTCGGTGGTCGTTATTTTAGTTACTGTTTTAGAGTCCAGCGTCCAATTCTGGCACTAGTAGCACAGAGTTGGTAGAAAAATGTATTTGTAAATTGCTCTTTTTGCTTTCTTTCTTTTTGCTTTGTTTTCCATTAGTGTTGATCACTAATGCCTATAATTTGGCATGCTTTGTTACACCTTATATCTATCTCTGTCTCTTGGTTGTTGTCTTGTGCTAACGTAAAAAAAAATAAAGTGCCCCCGTCACGCCAAGTAGCGTATAGGGAATATGGTGTTAGTGACCATAAATTTTACAGACCTTCGACACATGAGTTTTGGGGTAATGTGGTCGGTATTACGCCCGTGCCGCTTTACTTTCCCAGAAAAAAATCCGGTACCCATTAAAGGCTGGGACAACCGTAAGCCGTCGATTGGGATCGAACCCTACCTCTTGTCCTTTGTAGTCCAGTTCACTAACCACTGAGCTATCACGGCTCCCTCGTGTTAACGTTCTGCCCAGATATTTAAAATTGTCTACTTGTTTCAGGGTTGTATTATCTATTACGATGTTTATTTTTTTTCCTTTCTCGCTATTGTCATTACTTCGGTTTTATTTATGTTGATCTTCATGTTGTATTGTTTACAAGTGTTGTTTAGCCTGTTGATATGTTCTTGCAGGTCCTCATTGCTTTCAAGTATCAGAACTTGGTCGTCAGCAAGTAGTATTTCATTCATTTTGTCCTCTCTTATGCTGTTATCTTGTACATATATTTCGTTCTCTTTTGTATTTTCGCTTGCAATCATAAAAAATGTCATCAACTTGATGCTTGCTTTCACTATTATGCTTATCCTTTCTTGTAGTTTATTCTCCGTCTCTGCTATTAGTGCTGTTCCATCACCAATATCACAGAATGTTTATGTTGTGACCGTTGACTTAAATTTCTATTCTTTTTTTCCGGGCCTGCTATTGTTCTCATAGTATTTTCGCTGTAAAATGGAAACAAATCCGGCAACAGAACATAACCGTGCCTGACACTTTGTTTTAAATATTGGAACTGTCGTGTATGGTTTGCCAGTGAATGCGAAATTTACATGAGAGTAAAATGAAGAAAAAAAAATTGCACCACAATCTGAATAGGTCTGCAGGGAAATAACAAAATAACAGTAACAGGTGGAAAATCAATAACAGCAAATTTACAATCGAAAGTTTGATACAAATAAAATACAAACTATTTATAAAAGTCTGAATGGAGATGGACGAAGAACGAAATGTTATTTTAGACACAAGAAATTAAATTATCAAACATTTGAAAGGAGCTGGGACACAAGCATTGAGTTGAGGGGCACTTGTAAACAAAGAGTATCGACAAATCGCCTTGTTAAATGTAACAGGTAAATGAAGCAAAGAATATGTATTGTGTGTTGTTTAGCTATACTCTGTTTCATTGGGAACGCCCACAAAGAATCACAGGCATGTTATAATTGTTATATTCTAAGCGCAGGTTCGTGTACTGTTAGTTGTCAAGTGTCTGTCTTTGACTTCCCTGCCTGTTTGTGTCTTTCCATCACCCCAACTGCTTGAATGAGGAAGTTTATTAATTTTGTTTTAGCTGTTTGGTAACGATATTTTAGTTGCGCTGCTCCTCTGCTCATTTTAGAAAAAGTAGTAATAGTAGTAGTTGTTGTTGTTGTAGTATTAGTAATAGTAACAGTAGTAGTAATTAACCTTCTCTCCTGCTTTGTATTTTAGAAATATATTGCATACTTAATTATTGGGAGAATAGCTAAAGCAGCAATGTCTTTCAGAACGACAAATGGTATAAACCACGACACCTTTTAGGTATCAGTGAAAAGAGAAAAGAAGAAGAAGAAGTAGCAGTAGCAGTAATAGTTGTAGTAGTGATAGTGGTAGTAGTAGTTGTAGTACTAATAGTAGTAGCAGTAGTAATAGTAGTAGTAATAGTAGTAGTAGCAGTAATAGTAGTAGTAGAAATAGAAATAGTAATAGTAGTAATAGAAGTGGCAGTAATAGTAGTAGTAGTAATATTAGTAGTAGTAATAGTAGTAATAGTAGCAGTAGTAGTAGTAATAATAGTAGTAGTAGTAATAGTAGTAGTAGTAATAGTAGTAATAGTAGTAGTAGTAGTTGTAGTAATAGTAATAGTAGTGGTAGTAATAGTAGTAGTAGTAGTAGTAGTAATAGTAGTAGTAATAATAGTAGTAGTAATAGTAGTAGTAACAGCAGTAGTAGTAGTAGTAATAGTAGTGGTAGTAGTAGTAGTAATAGTAGTAGTAGTAATAGTAGTAGAAA
This sequence comes from Megaustenia siamemsis, assembly GCA_032433765.1. NCBI lineage: Eukaryota > Metazoa > Mollusca > Gastropoda > Stylommatophora > Ariophantidae > Megaustenia > Megaustenia siamemsis. The sequence continues at coordinate 84,254,090 of JAVIAB010000139.1, forward strand.
TAATAGTAGTAGTAATAATAGTAGTAGTAGTAATAGTAGTGGTTGTAGTAGTAGTAATAGTAGTAGTAGTGATAGTAGTAGTAGTGATAGTAGTAGTAACAATAGTAGTAGTAGTAATAATAGTAGTAGTCATAGTAGTAGTAGCAGAAGTAATAGTAGCAATAGTAGTAGTAGTAGTAATAGTAGTAGTAGTAGTAGTAGTAATAGTAGTAGTAATAGCAGTAGTAGTAATAGTAGTAGTAGCAGTAATAGTAGGGGTAGTAGCAGAGTAATAGTAGTAGTAGTAGTAATAGTAGTAGTAATAGTAGTAGTAGTAATAGTAGTAGTAGTAATAGTATAGTAGCAGTAATAGTAGTGGTAGTAGCAGAGTAATAGTAGTAGTAGTAGTAATAGTAGTAGTAGTAGTAATAGTAGTAGTAGTAGTCATAGTAATAGTAGTAATAGTAGTAATAGTAGTAGTAGCAGTAATAGTAGTAGTAGCAGTAATAGTAATAGTAGTAATAGTAGTAGAAGTAATAGTAGTATAACTAGTAGTAGTAACAGTAGTAGTAGTAATAGTAATAGTAGCAATAGTAGTAGTACCAGTAATAGTAGTAGTAGTAGTAGTAATAGTAGTATAGTAGTAGTAGTAGTAACAGTAGTAGTAGTAGTAGTAGTAGTAGTAATTTAGTAGTTTTCAGCGCCTTTTTGAAATGTTATTTTATTTCTTTTCTTTCACCGTGCATTCTCTTTCTCTATGAATCTGACTGTTTCTTATTTGAGTTGGAGCTTTAGAGCGTGATTCCAAAGATTGCGCTGTGCTGCTGTTTCTTCCCAGGATGCAGGGTTTATTTTCAGAGTTTTCACATCGCGTTTAGATACGTCTACAAATCGAAGTTTTGGGCGTCCCCTAGTCCCTTTGCCTTCTGCTAATTGTCCATAGAGTATATCCTTTGGTATGCGACCATCTTTCATATGGTGTACCTGGCCAAGTCAGCGTAACCTATGTTGTTTGAGCAGAGTGTAGATGTTCGGGGGGCCTGTGCGAGTCATGGCCTCCACGTTTATCACTTTATCCTTGCATGTGATACCAAGAATACGGTGCAGACATCGCATACGGAATGATATTAACCTTCTCTCCCGCTTTGTATTTTAGAAATATAGCATACTTAATTATTGGGAGAATAGCTAAGTCAGCAATGTCTTTCAGAAGCCTTGAAAAGTTGTGGAAATCAAAACTCATCAGCACAAACACAAAACTTAGACTATTCAAATCAAATGTACTATCAACCCTTACGTATGCATGTGAATGCTGGAAAACAAGAGATATATAAACAAAGTTGAACGCATTCGAAAATAAATGTCTAAGGAAAATTCTTGGTGTAGCGTGGGACGAATTTAAAACAAACGAGGAAATTAGAGAAATCGCCAATCAACCACTAATATCTTCAGTAATAAAGAAAAGACGATGGTCATACGTTGGACATGTGATGAGAAGAGATAATAACCGAATAGCAAAGTAAGCCCTCATGAGGGGAACAACAGGTAAGAGAAAATGAGGAAGACCCAGAGAGACACTGAGAAG